>CM022298.1:433641988-434027840 GCA_011799875.1 Thinopyrum elongatum | reverse complement strand
ATACCTCGTCTTTGTTGGAGCAATTGTTATGTTTTACAAAAAACCATTAGGAGGCCTGACTATTTACTAAACTGAGAAAGAGATAAAGAAAAAGATAAAAGAAAAATGAAACAGAAAAAGAAGAATAAGAAAAAGATAAAAGAAAAACGAACAAGAAAAAGAAGAAAAAGGAAACCCCCCCCCTTCCCCCCCCACGGCCCAACTGGGCCACCGGCCCACCTCTCCCCTATATGGCCTCCCCCAGGAGGCCAAAACCCTAATCCCCTCCCACCCCTCGCTCACTCCCCCCCACCGATCCAGACCGGATCGGGCCAGCCCCGCGCTCGACCGCCCCGCCCGACGCCTGCGCCGCGCCACCGCGGACCCCGCCGTCACCATCCCCGCCGTCGCCGGCGTTCGCCTCCCCGACCGCCTCGCCGTTCGCCTCGTCGTCCTGTCGCTCCTCCTCGCGCCGCCCCCTCCCCTACAGCTCGCGGTGAGCACCGCTGGCCCGTCGCCCCCCTTGCATGGACCATTTTGCAGCTAAAGTGGAAGGTGCCGAACCGGCCCAACCGTGCAACGCTTCATTAAATCTGTCCAAATTCGGTGTTGGAAATTCATTCCTTTTTTCATGCCTTCCCTCCGGTGTTGAGGAGACCCAGATACTTACTTTCAAAAGTAGAAGGACTCACATGCGAGGATTTCTTTATCTCCTTTGCAGTGCAATGGGCACTGCATCACCACAACAGGATAGTTAGAAAAAAAACCTTGCTGCTACTTAACAGTGACTCTGTGCCGTTTGGTGAACAGAGTAAGTGACCTTTTAACCGCTTTTGGCCTGTTTCACATGATGCCTTTAAAAAATACCAAGCTACGATCCGCAAAAGCAGGTTCATATACCCGGACTGTTGCGAGCCACTTTGACAGGGATATACTACCTCTTGAACCTCCCTGCTGAAAATCTGTGGCGAAGCCCATTCAAGCGACAAAAAGAAACAAAATAGGGAATAAGGGGGGTCACCTTTTTGTCTAAGACCTTCGACGGCCGGAACTGTTCCAGGACACTTACCCCATTCACATTCACGAGTTACCGGGACTGTATTAACACACCTCATAATCAAGTGTTTATCCAAACGTTGCATGGACACCCAAACTTTTCCAAAGCTCCTTTCGCCTAGAAAGTCCCTGTATCCACTCTGTCATAGGCTTTGCAGAGGGCCAACTTATATCGCCACAGTGTTATTATGCGGGCAGTCATTGCTCTGTTGGATTCTTATGGAACACGTCGACGCATGATGGCATTGTCCGTGATTAATCCTCCCACGAACATGAACCGCTTGGGTTCTGAGATTGAAACCATTCTACATTGGTCTCAACCGTCACCAAAGCAATTTAGATGATCACGCTGTATATATAAACATTGCAGAGGCTTTATCGGGCGGGAAGGAAAATCTGTCAAGCTTTGGGGTTCTTTCCTTTGGGGCTGAGGGACGGGATCGACGTATCGTTTATTCCTTCTAGCATGATCCCAGTTTCAAAGAAGTTCTGCACAGCTTGCCACCACCACATTTTTCTAGTCTCCAGTTTCGCTGAAAAAAGGGGCCACGGGAATCCGTCCGGGCCCCGGAGCCTTAGCGGACCGATCTGAACAAGGGCATCGCTTATTTCTTCTTGTGAAACTCCCGTATCAACTTTTGTTCATGCTCATTCATCCACGACGAGGGGTAAATCATATTAATCAGGTCGATAAGGAGCCACAGCCGACGGGCAAGTTTTGAGACTAACCGCGGGAGGCTAGTGATGTCTTTTGACGTGGCACGGGTACCAACTACTAGTGGTGAACCAAGTGGCAAATTAGCACTTGTTTTCTCTTCGTTAACAACATTGCTTTGTTACTGTTTGGGGGGATGTAATATCCAATTTCGAGGGTCACAGCTGCCGGGGTTGTAAATAGCGTGGCGTCATCAAGACAAATTTTTGCTAGTGTAAAGCGTTTAGTTACAGATTAATTTCCGACTTCAGACGTGGAGCACACTCTGAGCCCAAGCTTCGGGAGTGGCAGTAAAATAAACATTTGACAAAAAATTTATAATTGTGCTCACAAAATGTCATCATGAAGTCAACATTTTTGGAACGTCGTGGAAAGAAATCAAAATGAGGCTCCAAAATAGTGTTTATCGCATAGCACACTTTGGAGTGCTCGATTGTATTGTTTGACCTACGGGACTGCCCCCAATGTCTTTCCAATGCAAATTTCGCGAGGCAACGTAAAAAATTTGTCAATGCTTGCACCAAAAAGGTTCAGATTTTTTTGAATTTTGGGTGACAGTATTACAGTCATCCGAGCTCCAAACTGCGCATGTGGGAGCCGAAGATGAGAGTTTTGTCGACATCAACCTCTATACGTGGGGTTTTGTAACACCCCCAGTGATTAACTACAGTAATCCCTTTGATGCCAAGTCATCCATGACAAAGTGACTTTAAATATCATTTCGAGACACTAATGTCTCTTTCAAATTCAAAGAAAATGAAAATGAAAATTTCAACACTTACGTGAAATAATATGTTGTTCAAATTGGAAAACAATTAAATGTGCATCATGTTGCGCAAATATCCTATAGACACATTCTATAAAAATCGATTGCATAACATTTATTGGAATAGTAAAAGGTGGACTCAAACCACAGAAACAGCAGCAAAATGCACTATTTAATCCTTTTCAATAAATAAAAATCCAAACAAAAAGTATGGATTACAAACATTTCTAAGCAGTGACAAATTTTGAACTGTTAATATTGGGGCCACATCTCATATTTACAAAAGTCATTCTGTAATGAAAACAAAGTACAAACACGAGAAAGAAAACAAAAAGCGAAAAGAAATAATAAAAGGAAAAAGGCCCACAGCCCTTGGGCCACTAAGTGTCACAGAGCACGGCCCAGCCTGCGCAAGCGCCGTCCCTCCTCCTGCACTGTCCTCCCCTAGACGAATGTCGAAAGATCAAGAACAGCGTTGCACGCGCTATGCAGCGCAGCCTGGCCCCCCCTCCCTCGGCGATCGACAGCGCGCTCCTGCGCCGCGGAGGATAAGAGCATCTCATAGCGCACCCTGGCCTTCCCCTAGCCTCACTTCTCATCTCCTCCTCTTGCTCCCCCTCGGCCGAGCGCACCATGGCCGCCACCGCGGCGTAAGCTCGACGAACCACCGTGCTCTCCGCCGCCTTTACGTTTGGCCCTGAGGCTCCGCAGCGGTCTCTTGTCTTCCTGCGACCGGAACCAACCGAAAGCCGGGAACCTCTGCAGCGAGCTGCACGAGATCGCCTCCCCTCTCGGTCGCCGTCGATCGCAGTCAGTCGATCCGCCGCACCGAGCCTCCCCCGACCGATTGCTACTCCCTACGGCTCGCTTGTTAGCAACATCAGTCCTCTCCCTACTCTGTCCCCGCGTTCTCATATGACGACATAGCCGCCGCCCCCAAAACCATGCACGCCACCCGCATCCGCCGCCGTGCTCGCCGCCGTCACTACCCACGGTCGGCGAGTCAGCACGTCCGTTGCGGGACCCAATACAACACACGCGCAGCGTTTTGCCGCGCGTGGGCCTTGTTTTGTTTCACCGATCCCGTCGACCCCGCACTTGGCCGCTGCGCGGGCGAGCTCACCTCGGACGCTCTGGCCTTCGCCGGCCGTCCTCACCGAGCGCGGAGGGACGCGGCACTCCCCCGCTCTCGAACGCGCTAGGCCCGCACCCGATTTGATGCTCTGGCGCGAATCCGGGACGCCGAGTGAGGCCACCACGCGGGGCTTCAAGGTGCACTCAGGCCGGCTCGGCGCGGACGGGCGCCCACGTAGGCAAGCCGCGGGCCCCGCCAAGGGGCCGTGACGAGGGCCACTGGCCCATTGACCCGGTCAGCGCCTGCTGGCTGGGCTGGTTGGTCACTGACACAACGGGGGCCCCACCACCTTTAAACCAAGTTTTTAAAACAAATAAATAATAAACACTGTTAATAATTAATTTCAAATAATCTTCAGGGACTAATGGGGCCCACACCTAATTATCGTAATAGTTTCTAAATAACCCCCCCCTCCCCAAACCCCATTAACCTAACACAGGGCTGACATGTGGGCCCCACACGGACAGGTTGAAGTCCGGTCAACCTCTGTTGAACTGCTTGACGTCACCTTACGTCATGATGAGTCATCTATTTACGTTTTGATAATTTAGAATTAATAATAAATCTGTAATTTCAGTAATATTGTTGTAAACTTTGAAAAAATCATAAAAATCATCTGTAGATCAGATCGAAAAATAACTTTGTACATCAAAAGTTGCCAGAACACAACGAGACGAATCCGGAATAACGCAGTCCGTTCGTCCGTCACACGTCCCTAACTATACGAAAATGGAACCCTTCCCCTCCGGTCCTCTGTCTGACAAATGTCCGGACGAGAAAAAATTCCCGGATGGATTCACCCTTCCTCAAGTGTAGTGTGAACATACGTTAGGTACAAACCAGGCACTGCATATTGTCATTGTATACATGTGTAGGCACACGGTCTGCTTAGTATTTACTGTTTCCTCCCCCTCTTCTCTCGTTAGACCCGACGCAGTTCCCGGTACCGACCGCCAGCTCAGGAGACCCGAACGACACGTAAGACTTGCCCTTGCCGCCGAGCAACACAGGCAAGCCCCCTGTGAGCATACCGATACGCCTATTCTTCTCTCTTGCTTGCATTAGAATTGCTGCTTGATACTGTTTCCTATTCTGAGCATAAGCTGTGATGTAAACCTGTGTTGATAATTACATGCATATCTAAACTGCTAGTATAGGCTGGGCTAGAGACCTATCAGTAGACCACCACTTGTTTCCCGACTGCCCCGCTGGATTATCAGCAGACCGATCAACGGGATTGAAGGACAGGCCCCCGGCACCGCCACCATCACTCCACACCCCCACCTGAGTCTGTAACGACACTATGGTGTTATATCGAAGTGCCGATGGGTTGGTGGATATCGTCAGCCACTTCTGATGTTAACCTGGTAGGGTGATATTGGTCGTGGCAATCGAGGGTGATTCCTCCTTCTCCACTGCTGAGATAAGCCGCCGGTACGCGAACACATAAACAAGAGTTGAACCTCGAGGGTGATTCCTCCGAGGTCACCTTGACGGATACATCAAGGAGGCATCCAACGAGGGTGATACCTCGGATTCCCCTGATTTATGGAAACATGTTAAGAACAAGACAACGATTATAACCACAAGCAAAAGCTACTTGGACCTTACACTGTTACGTCGACGTGGGGTCGACCCTGAGGGTGGTACCCGCCGTGAGTGCCTTCTAAAGTGGTGAGTGTATGTGGACGACGGGTAGAGCCCCTGGTGGTGCACGAAGTGCTGAATACGAGGCGCTGGCACGAGGCCATTCTTAGCCTTGCAGCAGTCCTCGAGATGGTGGCAATGGGTCCACATCAGACTCGTTGGAGTCTATACTCGTTACCGCAAGCCCCTTAGTCCGCCAACGATTTGGATATTTGATAAGAAATCAGCAGGCCTCTGCCTGATAGCACTACCATCAAGTGGGAAGAGTTATGGGCACTCTGATGTATGAACAGCCGCAAACGCTTTGTCAGAGTCAGTTCAGCCTCGTGGTCGGGCGGGCCGGGCCAGTACTCATTCCAAGGAAATTGAAAGAGGGTGCTCGTCCCGACCCGCACACACCGACCCGGAGTGCACAGGGCGATGGCCTAAGGACCCCATGAGCGCTAGGCATATAGACCGACGAGGACCTCTCTGCTGGCTGATCGTGGGTGCGGACCACCGTGAGGTGGCCGAGGCCGGCATTCACCCAGGAAGTGTGTCCGGCCGGAGTAATCCAGCGTGTGTTGGGTAGTGTGGTGACCCCTGCAGGGAAGCTCACATCATCGGATAGCGGTCCTTACGCGTAAAGGACACTCGGAGTGTAGTCCGATTCAGATACAACTACATGGATACTATGGCTCTAGATTGCCTTCTCGCGGGAGTCGAGAAGGGGATCTGGACGAGGTTGATTGATGGTATGGCTATGGGATTGTTTTCGCAGGGAGTCGAGAAAGGATCTCTGGGTGAGGGGTTGAAGACTGTATGATACTACTATGTTTATACGGGTACTAATCACACTCTTCAGAATGCTGCCAAGCCTTGAAGAGCTAGTCTGTGATAGGACTAGCCCTTCTCTCCTATCTGGCATTTTCTGCAGCCCAGTCCCATATACAGCCTCCCTTTGATAATGTTGCTATGTAGTGTAATCCCTTGATGTTGCTGATACTTCTGATGAGTATCAACGGTTGCTTTGTTTCTTTTTCCCCATACCCTTTTGATGTAACCAGATGACGGAGCCCCTGAGGACAGCTGCTCCCTCCGACGATCGCTACTACTACCGCCGAGGGTGGATATACACGAGTTGGCCGACGAGCGAGTCTAGGATGGAGGGTCCCGGCAGGGAGGCCGCCGCCTTTCGATCTTAGTGTTTTTTATTCTTTTGCCCCGCCTCTAAGGGCTATCTGTGCTTCTTTATATGTGTGTAGACTACAGAATGTATGCTTCCGCTGTGTTATGTAGTTAACGTTCGCACCCTCAGAGGCCCTGGCTTGTAATATAAAGCTTGTTGACTTTATTTAGTTTAGAGTGTGTGGTTTGATACTTTCCCGTGAGTCCTTAGCTTGATCGTGTGCATTTGCGTGATGATTGAGTGCACGATTGGACCAGGGGGCGTCACAAGTTGGGTATCACGAGCCTTATGCATTGTGGAACCCCCCTTCCACTCCCTTTGGCCGAAGTTAGTCTGAGTAACGAAACCGTTGTTTACTAAATGCTGTGTGGCTTACGGCCACGTCGCTTGGGTGGTATTAGGATCTTTAACCTCTCGACCCCTTACTCTGGACTCTGACTCCTCTTCTATTCGTGTTAAAATTTTAACTAACTCCGACCTTAGTTCTCTAGTGATTACATACTCCACCGGCAGTGTCTGAATAACACCCCCTCTCTTCAAGTTGCGGGCCAGGTTCTGATGCTACAAGATCCTTTTATCGAGGGCAACCCGCTGTTTTTCACTTCAATTCCTGCCACACAGTTTTCTCTCCGACGTTGAATGTACCTTGCGATGTTCGTTGTGTACTTCCCTCCCCGCTTGCCTGTGCCGCCGCCTAGACTGTTCTAGCCCTCCCCTTTCAAAATGTCGTCATGACGGCATGGTAACCGAGGCTATGTGTGTTTTGAAGTCTGTGCGATATGATGAAGTCATCTGTGATGCACTTCATCGTGTGCGTGTTTCGCTTCCATGAGATCATTACCATACCACCTAGCAGGTTTTCTTGCTAAACTGCCTGTTTGATTTGGCAAGGAATGGCTGCCGATCCCCACCCTCCAACCTTATATTGCCCGTCAATGAATTCAGAGCACGTTTGAATTGAACCATCACGGTTATGACCGAATATTGGGGCCCGGTTTTCCTAATACCAGAAGCCCACAACAGACTGGCTCCAATAACTCTTGCAAGAATGTGGCGCCCTCATCCCTCCCGCTTCCAGCAACTCCACCCAATCCTATGGATGCGAATGATGATTGGCTAAGTGACATTGCCTTCCAGAATGAACGATCAGCCAATGTTATCCCTGAAAGTTCGTCACCTTGATGCGATCGTAATCACACCTGTGGGTTCGCTGCTCAATGGTGGGAAGTCATATGCTATCGCTACAATGCTGCGAACCTGTAACCACTGGCACGGAATTCAGTAACATCTTTTCGTGCCCGACGTAAATTCCTCAGAGGATCTGGTATTACCAGAAAAGCAGGAGTTCGCAAACTCCACAGGGCCAAATGGACTGTGCGGAATATCAAAGGAGATGTCTTGAATGTTCCCGCTATGCTGAAGATGATCGTTCTGCATGACGCACGCAGCGAGACAGAAATTCCCGGTGAAGAGACTGCGTCTGATATAACCTTGCACTTGCTTGTCCAGATGAATTGAATTTCGACACGCTTGTCAGCACAATCTTTTCCGAGTTGAGAACTGCACTGCTAAATTGCCAGGAGTCGCTCAGCGTACCCGAAGATGTTGGTCCATCTCAGAGTCAGTCTGCTCAGAAAGTCAGGCGTAGATCTGATCCCACAACACGTTTCATCACCGACCTGCTCCAACACCAGGTCGTCATTATGTTGCACCTCGTCTGCTCTCCGCCGTAGAAGCTAGTGACTCAGGGTGGAAAGTTCCAATGCTCTAGCCCTCCCATAATGTATGGGGAATTGCTTCAAGTGTGTCAAACCAGGGCACCGTGCAACTACCAATTGCCGTCCGAACCCAAATGAGATGCCCGAGCATCGTCAAGCCCCAGATCCCAATGCCAGACCGTTCTGACTTGTCTGTACGGTCCATGCAACCTGTTTAATGCAGAAGAGGCGACAGAAAGACAACCAACCATTTGTGATGGTAACCCCCGATTGAATTCAGTTGCAGCTTCTGTCCTTTATCGACTCGGGAGCATCACACTTCTTGTGTAGTCAACAATTGCTCAGCGCCATGAACTACATCTAGACTGTTACCCATCCACCTTAGAGATTATCACTCCCCGTTCCAGGGTGCAAAACCAAGAAATGGGAAGTCACAATAATCATATCAAAACTGAAGGGTTGTGGTTCTCTCTCCTAGCTTATTGCTTTGACCTTCCGACGTAGACATTATCTCGGTATGGATGTTGACAGCCCATAATGGCTTTGATTGACTGTTTCTACCTAAGGACAGTTCAGCTCACAAACCCTTTGGTTCAGGTGATCAACTACTCAGCCAAATAATACAGAAATGCCCGAGCCAGATATATGCTCTGAAATGCATTGAATGCTCACCTCGATTGAGGGCATCGAGAACGTTACCGTTTGATTCATGATTTTCAAGATGTTCTTTCCAGAATAACTTTAGGAATACCCCTGCTAGAGCTGTCGAGTTTTGTCATCGACTTGAAACCAGGCACAACTCTATTGCGACGAAGCAACCCTATATAGATGCCTCTGCACCACCTTCTTGAACCTTAATGGAGGAGAATCGACAAGTTCACTTAGAATGGTTTCATCACCGCCCCTTCCTCTCTTGGGGACACCTTCATCTCTTCGTTATGAGAAGAAGGATGGAAACTAACCGATTTGTACGGATTACCGGACCGCCAAATATTTACCAAGCCACAATCCAGAATAAATACCCATATTACACCCACCCGGATTCATGATCTTTAGTTGGATCAGTATGCTGGATCCTCTGTCTTCTCGAAAATTGAATGAGGTTGAGGTTATCATCAGGATCCATGTTTCGTATGAGAGGACGACTTCCCAAGACTACACGCATTTGTTAACCTCCGCTATGGCTTCCTCGACAGTACCACGGTCATGGCCATCGGCTTAACCAATGCTCCAGCAACTTTCTCCCCATCTGATGATTAATTGTCATGGATTACCTCGACAAGTTCGTGTGGTATATCTAGATGGATATTTGTGGTTTATTCGAAGAATAAAGAAGACACTGCTGACATCCTCGTCTGGTTACTGGAAAGGCTCGCGAACACCAATTGATGCCAAGTATTACAATTGAATTCCTGCTTTCTGAAGTAACGTACCTTGTCATGTGATTTTCCAGGATGGAATGCCTGTTAACCGAAACGAGTTCAGGCTATTCTTTGATTGGACTCCCTCCGAAAACGTCAAGCAACGTGAGAAGTTTTCTGCGCTTTGCAAGCTATTGCCGTCGATTTTTTGAGAATTTTTCTAAGATTGCTAAGCCTTTTGACTGATCTGCTTCACACAGGGTTAAGTTTGAATGACAGACAAATGTCAGGAAAGCTGTCCCCCAAACAACTAAAGACAGCTAACATCTGCCCATACATACCTTGCTCCACAGATTCTCGCAAAGATTTTGGATCTATTGTGACTCATCCCGTTGAGGATTTTAGGCTGTGTCTATATGCAAGAGCGTAAAGTGATTGCCTACATGGCTCTCGCAGTTTGGCGGCCCACTGAAGAGTAATTATCCGGTACATGATATGAAACTAGTTGGCTGCATATATGAACTTCATTGTGGGGAAGCACTTACCTCTCGGGTAATCGATTGTAGATTTTTAGCACGGATCATAAAAGTTCTGAGAGTCTTGTTCACTCAGCCATCTCTAAACCTCCGGTCAGGCAAAGATGGATGGAGGCATTGGCGGGCTATTGATTTGGGTATTTCCTATACCCTGGCAAAGGCTAACGTGAGAGGCTGATGCCCTTAAGCCACATCCTATGCGACACACCTCATGGTTAGGCGAGGCTCAACTCTCTTTTTTGAAGAAACTTGTGCAGCTGTAATCTCGTATTGTTTCCAAGGCTCTCTAAGAACCTTGTGTACACCAGGATCTTGAGAAAGCTGTTTTAAGAATCGCAAGGCTAAGGATGCTGAATAGTCGTGATGAAGAAAGATCTTACACCTTGAAAAGTACAGGATTTGCTCCTGTTGGGGTCTGAAGATGGAACCTTGTATTTAGAGGCCGCAATTGTCTTACTAGCTTCGAGCTTATGACTGACAAAGTTCATGAAGGAGGCACATGATACCACCGCTACACGCTGTCCCTATTCTATCCGGATAGCACCAAGATGTATCGGATCTCGTCAAAGTACTGGTGGTCTAAAAATGGACAGCAGGATAGTGTGCGGTACTGTTGCTGAATGTGATGGTTTGCCGTCGCGTAAAAGCAGAACATCAGAAGCCTGCTAGGAATTCTGCAACCAACTTCCTATTCCTCTATGGCAATGGGATAAGGTTATATCGGATTTCATTAAGGACTCTCAGGTCCAACAGGAAGGGTCACGACGCTAGTATCTTGTCGTCGTTGAACCAACTGTCTAAAGTTGCCCACCACTTTCTGACCCGTCAAGGAGATGACACTGCTAGTCCAGTTAGCAGATTATATCTCCAGAAATTGTTTCCCTAACGGTATTCCGAAGGAGATCAGTTGCGACGCGGGGCGGTCTTTTCCTCCAATTCATGGGAAAGTCCAAGAAGCGATGGAAACTCGTATGACCTGAGTTTCTCAGCTTATCACACCCCAGTGTCCCACAGCCAAGTCAAGCGGTCAATCAAGTGCTTGAAGACAGTGCTTCGGCTTGTTGTTATTTCTTTCGCAGTGCAGAAGTGGGAGATAATCTCTTCCGTAGCCAGTTCTCTTATAACAACAGCTTCAAGGCCGCTTGAAAATGGCCCCCTTCGCGTACTCTCATGACGTAAAGTTCGAATCCCCTCTGTAAATTGGTCAGAAACTGGGAGATACGTTAGAAGGCTCCGCCGTCCGTGGGGTCGGATATTATTTCAACACGCGAAGTGAGCAAGTCCGTATTGTTCGAGGGAATCTCAAGGCGGTGCTCAGGACCGCCACGAAGAGCAACTATGATCACAAACGTGGGGTTTGACTTATACAACCTGGGTGATTCAAGCTTATCTGCGTTACCTATGAAGGGCAAACTCACCTGTTTTGGAATCAAGGGCAAGTTAGCTCCACGCTACATTGGTACCTTTCCGCATTGTTGCTATAGACTGGTCAGTGTGGGCGTATATAAATTGGAGTGACACACGCAATTCTCTCTCATATCCCGATCGTCTTCCATGGTGTCGCAACTGTGAAATGCTTCAAGGAATCTCCGCACACGCGCTAGTAGGATCACGAGATGTCTGATTGGCAAGATGATCTTTCTTATAAGGAGCATCCGATCCGCATTCTCGAGTAAGCGAACATCGGATCCGTAGAAGGTTACCACAGTTCCTCAAACGTGGCAGTGGGTCAATCATAACTGAGAGATAGATGAAGCCCACTTGGGAACAGCGAGGATAGCTTCATGCGGAATACCCCGAATTTTGTTTCCTTCTACCTCTAATTCTGGGACGAACTTCTTGTTAGTTGGAGGAGAACTTGTAACACCCCCAGTGGTTTAACCTACAGTAATCCCCTTTTGATTGTGCCAAGTCATCATGATCACCAAGTGCTTGGATAAACATCTCATTTGGAGCATATACTCTTTTCAAATTGCAAATACAAATAGGATTCAAAAATTAAGAGAACTAAAAGTGTGTTCAAATTGGGAAAAAAAATGTAAAATCCATGGGATGCAAATATCCATAGCATTAAAAAAGATTGCAATGCAACTTTATTATTGGAATGTAAAAGGGACTAAAACCCAAAAACAGCAGCAAATAGCACTATTTAATCATTTGTCAAATAGAAACAATCCAACAAAAGATATGGACACCCCAAACCAATTTCTAAGCAGTGACAAAAGTTTTGCAACTGTATATTTGGGGCCAGTCTCATATTTACAACAGTCATTTGATAATGAAAACAAAGTTACAAAATTAGAGAAAGAAAACCAGAAAAGCAAAAAAGGAAATAAATGAAAAGAACAGGCCCACAGCCCCTGGGCCTAAGTGGTCCACAAGTGCCCGACGCCCAGCCTGCGCAGCGCCGTTCCCCTCTCCTCCCAAGGCTCCTGTCCCTCTACCGCTGTCGAAACGCACAGCGTGACAGCGCGCGCGCAGGCAATGGCCCTACCCTCTCTCGGCGATCGACAGCGCCGTCCGCGTGCGTGAAGGATGAAGAGACATTCCTGCGCCCCCTGGCCTCCCCTCGCCTCATTCTCCACTCTCTTCCTTCTTCTCTCCCTCGCCCGGAGCGACAACCATGGCCGCCACCCGCGGCGTAAGCCACAGGGCCCCGTGCATCCTCTCGCCGCCTCTCGTCCGGTCCCCGAGCTCCGCCGCGCTCCTCTTCGTCTTCTGCGCCGACCACGAAGCGGGAACCTCTGTCATCGAGCTACCCGAGCTCGCCTCCCCTCTCGGTCGCCGTCGATCGCCGTCGTCGATCTCGCCGAACCTGCCCTCCGCGGCCCAGCTTGCCACTCTCCTACGGCTCGATGTGAGCAACCGTCCCTCCTCCCTCTCCTCCCTGTGTCTCCTTCTACCTGCTCCTAGCCTCGCCGCCCCACAACCATGGCCCGCACCACTATCCGCACGCCTGTGCTCGTCGCGTCACTTACACACGAGTCGGCGACAACTCAAACGAGCTCGGTAGCCGAGCTCCAGCACGTCCCCGTCGGACCAATACACACCACGCGCGCGTTTTTGCCGCGGCCTGTTTCATCGATCCCCTCTATGCCCGCATCCTGCTCGCCGCGGCGTAGCTCACCGTCGCCGCTAGTGTCCTTCCAACATCGGCCGTCCATCACCGGCGCCGGATGGACGACGGCACCCTCCTCCCGCTCTCGAACGCCTTAAGCCGCACGTCGATTGATGCTTGTGCGCGGAAATCCGGGCTCCGAGTTGAGGCCACAGCGATCGGGGCTACTACGCACTCCGCGCGGCCGGCGCTGACCGGGCGCCCACGTGGCAGCGCGGGCCCCGCCCCTGTTGGACTGATCGATGGGCCCCACTGCCCATTTGAACCCCGGTGAGCGCGTGGCTATGGGCTGGAGGGTACTCGGGACACATCGGGCCACCACCACGTTAAACGGATTAAAATAATAAGAAGATAAACTAGTTAAGGTTAGATATGAGTAGGATTAAACGGTATTGGGGGGGGGCCAAAATCTGACTATGGGGCCACACCTAATTAATCTGTAATTAGTTTAATATAAACCTAATTAACCAACCAGGAGCGACATGGTGAGGCCCCCACTACCAGTTTTGACGTCGGTCAACCTCTGTTGACTGATGATGTCACTCTATCATGATGATGTCATCTTTTACTGTTTGGATAATTCGAATTAAATAAATAATCTTAATTTCAGAATCAGTTTATTTAAACTCTTGAAAATCATCGATAAATATCACTAGTCAGA
This sequence comes from Thinopyrum elongatum, assembly GCA_011799875.1. NCBI lineage: Eukaryota > Viridiplantae > Streptophyta > Magnoliopsida > Poales > Poaceae > Thinopyrum > Thinopyrum elongatum. The sequence goes on along the minus strand of CM022298.1, from coordinate 434,013,980 downwards.
CGAAAAACTTTGTAATGAAAGTTGTAGTCTCAGAACAACGAGACCGAATCCGACATACGTTAGTCCGTTCGTCGTTCCCGTCCATAACATCCGAACATGGAACCGTTTCCCCTCCGGTCCATCTGTCTGAAAATGATCGAAACGGGAATAAACTTCCCAGAAAAAGTGAGGATTATCCCATCCTCGGTGTAGTGCAACAACATACGTTAGGAGAACACCCGGCACGTGCATATTGTCATGTCAATACATGTGTAGTCATTGTACCTGCTTAGTATTTACTGTTTCTAGTCCCTCGCCCTCTTCTCCTCGTAGACCCCGGACACTAGTTCACCGATAGGACGGCGGTAGCACACACAGCTCAGGAGCCCGACGACAACGTTAACGACCTGCCCTTGTCGCGCCGAGCAACAGGCACAGCCCCCCTTTGAGCATACCGATATCCGCTTCTTCTCTCTTATGCTTGCAGTAGAATCGCTCTGCTTGCTACATATTTATCCTATTCTGATGCATAGCCGTGTTTATTGTACCTGTTGTTGACTAATTACTGCATATCCTAAACTGTCTTAGTATAGGCTGGGTTAGGAGACCTACATGACCACCCAATTGTCCCGCCGAACCCCGTGGTTATCAAGACACAACAGGATCTGAAACGTTGAGACAGCCCCGGCACCGCACTCATCACCCCCCCTTAGTTGTACGACACTACTGGGTTTACTATAACGATGCCGAGTGGTGATACCATCGTCACACTTCCTGATTGTAACCTTGTAGGGGTAGATAATTGGTCGTGTCCAGTGAGGTGTCGATTCCTCCTTCTGCCACTGCCGATACGACCCTGTCACCCACACTCAAGTGTAGACCGAGGGGATGTCCTCCGATTCACCTTGAACGGATACATCAGTAGGAATCACACGAGGGTGATCCTCGGATTCCCTATGGTATGGAACACGGATACTTGGAGGGGACCTTACACTGTTACTTGGCAACGAAGGTCGACCCTGAGAAGTAACCCGCGTGAGCTACAAAGTGGCGAGGGTTGTGAGAAGGGTTGACCTGGATGGTGCCCGATTGATGAATACGAGGGCATGACGCCGGATTCTTAGCCCTTGCAGACACGTCCTCGAGACGGGGCGATGGGGTTCAACATCGATCGTGATCGTCTGCTCGTTTCACCGCAAGCCCCTAGTACGCCAACAATTTTGGATATATTTATCTTGTGGGGAGCGTAGTAATTTCAAAATTTCCTACGCACCGCAGTGATCATGGTGATGCATAGCAACGAGAGGGGAGAGTGTGTCCACGTACCCTCGTAGAACCGAAGCGGAAGCGTTAACAACGCGGTTGATGTAGTCGTCGGTCTTCACGATCCGACGGTCCAGAATACACGAAGCACGGCACCTCCGAGTTCAGCACAACAGTTCAGCTCGATGACGTCCAGAACTCCGATCCAGCAGAGCTTCGAGGGAGAGTTCCGTCAGCACGACGGCGTGATGACGGTGTGATGATGCTACCCGACGCAGGGCTTCGCCTAAGCACCGCTACGATATGACCAAGGTGGTTATGTGGAGGGTGGCACGCACACGGCTAAGAAGAGATCAATGATCAACTTATGTGTCTATGGGGTGCCCCCTGGACCACGTATATAAAGGAGTGGAGGAGGGGAGGGCGCTGCCTCTCTATGGGCGCCCTGGGGGGTCCTACTCCACCGGGAGTAGGATTCCCTCCCTTCCATGTAGTAGGAGTAGGAGAGAAGGAAGGATAGGAGGAGGCGCCGCCCCTCCCCCTAGTTCCAATTCGGACTAAGCCTTGGGGGGGGGGCGCGCCAGCCTCCCCTCTCTCCTTTCCCCTAAAGCCCAATAAGGCCCATATACTCCCCCGCGAATTCCCGTAACTCTCCGTACTCCGAAAATACCCGAATCACTCGAAACCTTTCCGAAGTCCGATATAGTCGTCCAATATATCGATCTTTACGTCTCGACCATTTCGAGACTCCCGTCATGTCTTGAGTCTCAGCCGGGACTCCGAACTACCTTCGGTAACATCAAAACACATAAACTCAAATACCGATCGTCACCGAACGTTAAGCGTGCGGACCCTACGGGTTCGAGAACTATGTAGACATGACCGAGACACGTTTCCGGTCAATAAACAATAGCGGAACCTGGATGCTCATAGTGGCTCCCACATATTCTACGAAGATCTTATTCGGCAAACGCCATAACAACATACGTTGTTCCCTTTGTCATCGGTATGTTATTTGCCCGAGATTCGATCGTCGGTATCTCAATACCAGTTCAATCTCGTTACCGGCAAGTCTTCTTTACTCGTTCGCGTAATACATCATTCCGCACTAACTCATTAGATTACAATGTTGCAAGGCTTATAGTGATGTGTATTACCGAGTGGGCCCAGAGATACCTCTCCGACAATCGGAGTGACAAATCCTAATCTCGATATACGCCAACTCAACAAGTACCTTCGAGGACACCTGTAGAGCACCTTTATAATCACCCATTTACGTTGTGAGTTTGGTAGCAACACAAAGTTTCCCTCCGGTAAACGGAGTTGCATAATCCATAGTCATAGGAACATGTTATAAGTCATGAGGAAAGCAATAGCAACATTACTAAAGATCAAGTGCCTGAGCTAACGGAATGGGTCAAGTCATCATATCATTCTTCCTAATGATGTGATCCTAATCACATGACAATCATGTCATTGGTTAGGAAACATAACCATCTTATTAACGAGCTAGTCAAGAGAGGACATACTAGTGACATTCGGTTTGTCTATGTATCACACATGTATTATGTTTCCGGTTAATACAATTCTAGCATGGAATAATAAACATTTATCATGAAATAAGGAAATAAATAATAACTTATTATTGCCTCTAGGGGCATATTTCTTCAGTTCATCCACAGGCTCTGCCTGATACACTAACTAGATCACATTCCCATGTGATTTAGCATACAATAGTATCACATCACCAATGTGATTACACACCCATAGTTCACATCGTCAGGACCAACACCCAAATGTGTTCTAGAGTCCAATGAATCTCTAGTTTCACCTCGCTATGTGATAACACCCCAAGTATTAAGGTGCTGCATTTTGTTGTGAGAGAGAAGTTTAGTCAACGGGTTCGCATATTCAGATCGTGATGTATTTTGGCAATTTCTATGTCTGCATGCTCAGCACGGAGCTACCTTTGCTAATGGCTCCCACTTCAATATGTATCCAGATAATAGACTTAGAGTCATCTGGAGCAGTGCCAAAACTTGTTCGAGTAACCCTTTACGACGAACTTTTGTCACCTCCATACTCGAAGTAAACAGATCCTATATTCACATTAAGGATAATTTGACCTCGGTTCAGATGTGATCTACTCCTAGATCACTATTGTACTCCCTGCCAAAACAGTGTAGGGTATACAATAGATGGACACAGCTGGCATACTTTTAGAACCTGATGGGGCGGCATAGGGAATGACTTTATTCCTTTCTATCTTCTTCTGCCGTGGTCGGGCTTTGAGTTCCTTACTCATTTCACACCTTGTAAACACAGGCAAGAACTCCTTTCTTGACTGTTCCATTTGAACTACTTCAAATCTTGTAAGGTATTACTCATTGAAAAAAACTTATCAAGCGTCTTGATCTATCTCTATAGATCTTGTGCCTCAGATGTAAGCAGCAGTCACCGAGGTCTTCTTGCTGAAAACTTCCTCAAAACACTCCTTTTCTTTGGCCAGAATAATTCTACATTATTTCCGATCAACATCTGTATTCACATTATACTATCAGAAATGTGTGTCGTGCTCCCCAACTCACTTTCTGTAAATACAGGCTTCACCGCAAGTCTGTATAAACTATAATTGCGTGTCAATTTTCAAGCGTCTATTCCAACTCCGAGATGCTTGCACCAGCCTGAAGGATCGCTGGAGACTTGCTATTTTGTTAGCACCTTAGGATTGGACAAAACCTTCTGTTGCATCTATACAACTCTTCTTTCAAGTAACATCCATTAAGGAAGCAGTTTGTTTATACCATTTGCCAGATTTCATAAAATGCGGCAATTGCAACATGATTCGGACGGGATATAAAAGCATAGATTAGAGTTGAGAAACCTCTCTCGTAGTCAACACTTGGAAACTTGGTCGGAAAACCTTTTTGCGACATTCTAGCTTTGTAGAATAGTAACACTACTATCAGTCGTCCGTCTTCTCTTGAAGATCCATTTAATCTCAATGGCTTCACACATCATTGGGGCAGTCATATCAAAAGTCCATACTTTGTGTCTCATACATGGACTCCCATCTCAGATTTCAATGGCATCAACAATTTGTCAGATCTAGGGTCATCACGCTTCCCTCATAGTTCGTAGAGGTTCGTCATGGTAAGTAACATTACCTCCCACGATAGTATTACCATACCACTCTGTGCGGTATCTTACTCTGGTTGACCTACAAGTGTTCGGTATTAATTGTCTAAGTTACATGATCATCATCATTAGCTTATCACTCACTAATTGTGTATGTAGAGTCACGAGCAACCGATTTCTGTGATGAACTTACTTCCAATAAGGGAGCAGGTACAGTTATACCTCATCAAAGTTCTACTTGTCCTCCCACTCACTTCTTTTGAGAGGAGGAACTCCTTCTCTAGAAAGGATCCTCTTAGAACAGAAGTGCTTGTACTTGCGATCTGTGATAGAAAGGTGTACCCACTGTCTCCTTTTGGGGTATCCTATGAAGTACTTTCTCCGATTTGGGTTGAGCTTATTAGGATGAAACTTTTTTCACATAAGTATCGCAACCCCAACTTTAAGAAACGACAATGTTGGCTGCCCCCTGCCTCAATCGTACCACATATTCAGCCGCAACGTGTTACGATTCAAGCACAGGACTCACGGGAACGAATACACAACACAACTCTAACACAATTAAAATGAGGTCCACAAATTAAACGACCAGGGATCCGAAGATCCGAATACATAAGTCAGTCATGACAAATATTATCTGAGTACAGGACATAGTTAGACAAGTTTTGCTTAAGAAGGCTAGAACAAACAGCGACACTAGATCGAAAAGGCGTTGGCCTCCTGCTGGAGCTCCCGATTCCTACTCCTGGTCATCTGGCTCGATCCCGTAGTTAAGTACCCTCTGGGACCTCCTGGTAGTACGCTCCGGTGGTTTGGCATCTGGCTCCTGGACTCCACTCGTTCTGTTGTATCTCCAACAGTGGGGTATATGGGGAAAAATAGAAGTAAAGTCAAAAGCAAACCGTAGTACTTCACCGAAAGTAATCAGCAAGTCAAGGACTCTACTACTATGCAACATATCAATGGAGAAAGGCTTGTGTGATAGGTGGACCTGGGCTGCAGAAATGCAGAATAGGAGAAGGCCAGTCCTATCGAGACTCAGCATCTCAAAACATCTTCACAAGGCCACATCTTGCAGCCGTAGAAGAGAGTAGAATAGCATTTTTTAGTCAACAACAGTGTAAGGTTCACCTTAAAGATCCCTTCCTCGATCCCACAGAAGCGAGAAAGCGATCCTGAAGCTTTCAATTAATAACAAGTATCAGTTTTAAAGTAGTAATCGGGATACACAAAATGAGCGCCTTCCCGAGGACCGCTATCGATAGAAGATTTTCCCTGCAGGGTGCACTACTGTACCAACACCCGATCAACTCTGGCCGGTCCGGACACCACTTGCTGGGTTAAGCCCGCCTCGGTAAGTCACAACCACAAAAGCAGGCGCTCTCCTGTGCTCGGCAGAGAGGCAGCACTCCGGGACTAAACTATGCACCCATAGGTTCGGGACTCGCCCTGGGCCCACTGGCCGTTGCGAGGACTGGCCGGGGTTCAAGCGCCGACACTGGAACTCGTCAGTGAAGTCACCAGCCCAATCCGCGATAATCAGCCCCGCACGGTTAGATCGTGACTCGACGTCTTTCGGAGAAACCGTACCTTCGCAGAGGAGTCCCATAACCATTATCCCGCGTGGTGGTAGTGCGTATAGGGCACGTCGACCCACTCTCGATCACACACCCAATCCAATAGGCTCAATAGTATCCCACACGGAGCAATCAGTAGTCTCTGATGCCCGCCCACAATGTCACACGCGAGTGCCCTTCCGGCACACCCGAAAACTCATTAGATACCCAGCGGGTACCCCCAGGGTGGAACCCGCTGTGTAAACAGCGTCAGATATAGTCGTGTGTCCTAACATCAAGGGGGAAACCCGAGGAATCACCTCGCCGGATTCCACTCGACGAACTCAATCATCAGGGCGAAGTATGAGTATCCACCCCAGGTTCACACTGGGGTTGACGACAGAGTCGTATCGGAAGTGGAGAAGGAAGGAATCACCCTCGATGACCACGAACGAACAGCTAAACACTGCATCGAGAGTATTCATCGGGATGCGTTACGAGGTATTCACCTCGGCACCGATATATACTATGCCGATACGTACAACTCAGGTGGGGTGGAAAGTGAGGTGTCGGTCCCTTCGACGGATCACGTTGATGAGTCGTCATGATCAAGCAGGGGCAACAAGGGTAAAGGTGGTGTGGGGTCACTGATGGTTCATACCAGACCTATACTAAACAGTTATCATAGGTCAGGTAAGGTAGCAATGAACGGTTAACAACGGCAAGGCTAAGCATCAGAAAGGAGCATACATTAACAGTAGCAAATCTAATGCAGCAGGAGAATAGAATGGGCGATAAATCTGGGAATGGTCAAGGGGGGGCTTGCCTGGTTGCCTGGCAGAGAGGAAGGTAGCTCAAACGGGATGGCTCGTCGGTAGTAGGAGGTTTTACCCGGGTGGAGCGTCGTCGGTCTCGGCGTCTATCAAGAGAGAGAAGGAGGAGAGAGAGAGAACACAATAAATTCACGGAATGAATGCAAACACATGTATGAATGCCTAAATGATTCGGCGTGTTTGATATACTATGCCTAACTCATGATTTAGGTAATTTAAGAATTTATTTGGGTTATATGTAATTAAGGTGGTTGGGCACATATTCATTTACTGAAAGGTCTAAAAGTCAATGTTCTTATAGCTCGGGCGTCTTTGACGGGAATACTGGGACGTATCGGGTTTCGTATCGTCAATTTGAGCAAGTTTCATGTATAAAATAGTTTCATTGGGAGTTACGGTTTATTAAAATATGATTTCCTAAAGTTTTTACTAATTTCTTGGAATTTAGCTTAATTTATCTAATTCAAACATTATCCCGAAACAGTGTTTGTGATGACATCAGCATACATCATGCTTGATTCAGCAAGGTTAATTAAGTTATTTACTAATTACACTGTTTAATTAACACTATAGTTACATTAGAATACCTAATCAGGATTAATTAACTAATAATTAATTAATATTTTTATTTTTATATATTTTTTTATTTCTTTTTCTCTAAACGTTTTTCGGGCGGTGCCCATTTGTAGCGTCTCAGGGGGGTCGCCCCAGGTCAGTGGCACAGAGAGCCGACCAGGGGCGCATAGAAACGAAGAACTGAGCGTGACTCGAGCAAAGGTGCGACGGACGACGCGCGAGTGCGCGCGGACGACGGGTGGGCGAGCGAGCAGGAACGGCAGGCAGGAGCGCGCGAGTGGGTGCGTGGGCTGCGCAACGGCGGGAGGAGTGGCCGGGGCGAGGGAGCGCGAGCAGCGGGCGGGAGCGCGGCGACGGGGGTAGCGGGCGCTAGCGCAGCCGCGGAAGAGCGTTGCGAAGAGGCTCGACGGCGCGAGCGAGGGGAGAGAGGGGGGGGCGACGGGCGAGCGGTTCTCACCGCGAGCTGTAGGGAGGGGCAGCGGGCAGAGGAGGAGCGACGGGGACGACGAGGGCGAAACGGTGAGAGCGGGTCGGGGGGAGGCGAACGCCGGCGACGGCGAGGATGGATGGTGGACGGCGGGGTCCGGCGGTGGCGTCTGGCGCCAGGGGCCATCGGGGCGGGGGCGGGGTCGAGCGCGGGGCTGGCCCGTACCGGTTCTGGTCGGGTGGGGGGGAGGGAGTGAGGGGGAGTGACGAATGGGGGTGGGGAGGGGATTAGGGTTTTGGCCTCCTGGGGGAGGCCATATAGGGAGAGGTGGGCCGGTGGCCAGTTGGGCCGTGGGGGGGGAAGGGGGGGGAGTAAGGGGGGGGGCTTTTTCTTTTTTTCTGTTCGTTTTCTTTTTATCTTTTCTTATTTTATTTCTGTTTCGTTTTTTTATCTTTATCTTTATTCTTTTTCTCAGTTTAGTAAATAGCAGGCCTCCTAATGGTTTTTGTAAAAACATAACAATTGCTCCAACAAATACTAGGTATTACCTAGCACTACCAAAAATTAGTTTGGAGACAATTGGAGTCCCACAAATTTTATAATATTAATATGCATTAATCACATGTTTTATTATTGTAGAGCCACCTAATTATTTTATTTTTGTTTGGTCTCAATTTAGACTAGCCTCTGCATATTTGTTATTTATCGAACATTTTAGTTTTTATGGTGACAACTTTTATATTCACTTTCATTTAAATTTGAATTTGACTTAGGAGTTGAAATGCAATATGATGCTAATGATGATTATGCAGTGTTAACCATGCTGGACATGTCATTATCAAAAGTTGATACTGTGTGCTAATCACGGGGGGTTACAACTTCTCCTCATCCATTCAAGAATTCTCGTCCCGAGTGAATTAAGAGGGAAGACTGAGAAGAAGGCGGGGGTATTCTTCGCGAAGACGATTCTGGTTCACAAGTGCCTCATCTTCAGAATGATTTTGACACTGAACTGAGGATTTGATTGACTTTTGACGAGTTTCGACGTCTAGTGTTCATCAAGAATACGGAGGGGATATTCTGGATAAGACAGAATCTTCCCGTAATTCAAGCATTCGTGATCCACAGTCTAATAGGATCCTGAAGCAGCGACGGAGTTGGAGGATACATGAAACACGTCATGTACTGAGAAAGATTTTGGCGGCAACTGCAATCGATTATGCCCACATTCTCTCGACGGGCAAGGAATACGGAACGGGCCAATGTTAGTGAGGAGCTAACTTGCCTTTGATTACGAACTATGAGTGCCTTTCAACGGAAGTGAGTGACGCGGAGGTAAGCTTGCTCGCCAGGTTGATAGACCTTTCTGGTTCTTTCGCGTCATAGTTGCTCTTCGGACGAGTACTGAGCAGTTTTCAGATGTTCCGGGACAATGCGGACTTGGTTTTCTTGCTGCTGAATAATGTCCAGTCCGAGAGTTGAGCGTTCCCAGTTTCTGAACAATTCAGAGGGGTTCGAACCTTACGACCGTATAGGAACTTTCAAACGGTGCCATCTTCAGACTAGCTGATAGCTATTTGTGTAAGAGAAATTCGGCATACGGGAGAGATTCCTCCATTCTTACCGAAGGAGATGACGCAAGCTCGAAGCATATCTTCGAGCATTGATTGAACTCGTCAACTTGACCCTGGACTGAGGGTGAAAAGTGCCTAAGGTGTGCTAAAAAGACAGATGTGTTCCCATAGCTTCTTGGAAAACTATTCCAGAATGGAAGTGAAGAGGCTGCTCTATCAGAACAGTGATCTCAACGGAACACCATGGAGTGACACAATTCGGGAAACATACAAGTCTGCAAACTGGCTAGCAGTGATTGTCTCCTTACTGGTAGAAAGTGAGCAACCTTAGAGAATCGGTCATGACGGACAAATATAGCATCATTACCCTTCTGGGATCGGGAAACCAGTAATGAAATCCATTGGACCGGCCCATTTTCCATCAGGATTGCAAAGGGGTTGCAGAGTTTCCTGCGGGCCTTTGATGTTGAGCTTTAACGCGGCGGCCAAACGTCACACTCAGAAACATAACGAGCAATATCTGCTTCATACTAGGGGCCAACAGATATCTTGACAAAGTGTCACGGGTACATCTTGTGCTACAGGTATGAATTGACAAGGGGGAGTGTCATGAGCTTCCATCATAACGTGTTCTCTCATCATCTTTGAACTTAGGTACGAAGAGAAAAGACGGGGTGTTGGAAAAATAGGATCCCTATTATCAAGATGGACTCCGACGGTTTTCCTTTTTCAAGGTATCGTTTTGATCTTTTCAACTTCAGAGTCATACCGTTGCATAGTTTTGATTGCTTGTGTTCTAAATCTCGGTTCGACAACCACCAGGGTATTAGGATAACCCCTGTGGAACAATGTGGAGGTTCAATTTACGAACCTCTCATAAAGAAGAGGTTGTTGATTCTGAACCATATGGTTGCTGCAATAAAAGCCTTGCGGCTCAAACATCGGCCATATTACATTTGCCTTGCAGGGTGTAGAGATATTACATATCATAATCGGCTATTGCTCGAGCCATATTTGTTGACGGAGAGGTTCAGATCCGGTTGAGTATATTAAATACTTCAAAATTTGATGATCCGTTATATATCTATCACAACGGTTACCGAGAAGGTAATGTCCGCATAGCTTCAGGGCATACAATAACAGCACGCAAAGTTCAAGTCGTGCACTGGTAATTTTCTTCGTGAGGAACGGCAATTCGTCGGGAGGCATAAGCAATACACCTTGCGTTCTTGCATTAGGACACAGCTAATCCTTGACGGGAGGCATGCGCAGTATATCACGAAATCCTTTTTGGGAATCCGGGGGTGCTCATTACTGGGGCAATGTAATGTTCAAATATCTTTTAGTGTCTGAAAGCTTTCTTGACATTTTTGTTCACCATCAAATTAACACCTTTGTGAAGCAAGATTTGTCCATGGTTTTTTGACAATCTTGGGAAAGTTCTTCAACGAATCAGGAGAGGCAAATAACTAGCAAGTCCGAGAAAACTTCTGACTTGCTTAAAATTCTCGGGGAGTCCAGTCAAGAATAGCCTGAACTCGTTCGGGGTTAACATCCATTCCATCCTTGGAAATCACACGTCCAAGGTTAAGTTATTCAGAAAGCCAAAATTCACATTTTGAATACTGGCACAACTGGTGTTCTCGAAGCCTTTTCTAGTACCAAACGGAGGTGTTCAGCATGTTCTCTTCTTATTCTTAGAATTAACCAGAATACCTCCAAATAAACACGACGATTTGTCGAGGGTAATCCATGGATATAAATGCATCATACGGGTAAAGTTGCTGGAGCATTCGTTAGGCCATAGAACATGACGGTGTATTCATGAAGGCAGTACCGAACGGGACGATGACCAGTCTTGGGATATCCTCTTCACGGACCACGGATCTGGTGATAACCCAACCACCCTCAGGTCGGTTTAGAGGAACCCCCGACTGAAATCGATTCAACTGCTGGACATTACTCTGTGTGCACTCTGATGCAGAGAGCCGGTTCGAGCTGTAAGAAGAGGTCCACTGCAGGTGTATGACCTCCAACAGCAGGCCAATCTAATACCAGCTACATTGAGCCGGCCGGTAAAGGGAGCTCGATGATCCCTGCCGGCGAACAGGGTGTAGCGGGAGATAGGGGGGTAGCAAACTGCATCATAGCATCGTAAGACGAGCTCGGAAGTTGGCAACCCAACTCAACGGCAAGAGCGAACAGTGCGATCCAGAGCCTGAGTGCACTGAATCAGGAAACGCAGCGGGTCATAGCGACGAGGCTCGTAATCGAGGGCCACAGATAGCTGTGTAAATCCAGTAGCATCTCCAGCAGGGGGGCATTACGGAAGGTATCGGAACTTAGGTCAGCCAAGATATCGCTGAACTGTCCTCGGAGCGTGCGCGGCACACAGAGTAGGCGGCATTCATGGAACTGCCATCTCAATGTCACGCCGATACCGTTGAAAAAGGATGTTGTTGTAGCTCGGTGTCTGAGTCATTTTGCTGATTTTCATAGATACGAACATCAGATGGTACTGCTGTCCTGATTGAACTCGCGGTAATCCTCGATAAACCAAGTACTCAGGATACCACGGTAGCCAAGTCTGGTCATGAGAGCGATCAGGACAGCTGGAACCACAGGGAGTACGAGCCCAAGTGGAAGCCAAGCTGTGTCGTTAGGACGTGGTGAAAACAAAACGGTCCATCGAAAACAGAGGGGAAATTCAGATTTGTCCAAATGACAATGAGAAGTTTAAACACAACTCGAGAGAGAAAGGTTTAAACAAAACAATGGAAGGAAAAATGATTATCAGATAATCAGATCAATGACAGGGAAATCGCACAGATATCCAGCTCTCCGGGATAGACGGAATTACGAGATCCTAAGTTGCGGCAGTTGTAAAATTATTTAACCCGAGTAGAAGAGAGATCAAAGTCCAGAGTATAGACGAGAATAAAAGATCCTAAACCAACCAGTTGGCCGACGTGGGGCCGCTAAGCACACAGCCAAGTTAGTAAATTAGTTTTTCGATTGCTAGACTCAACTTCAGCCAAGGAATTGGAAGGGGGTCTTCCTACAGGCAGTCGGCTCTGATACCAACTTGTGGCGCCCCTACTCAATCGTACACTAATCATACACGCAAAACATGTACGATCAAGCACAGGGACACGGGAAGATATCACAACCCAACTCAACACAAATTTAAAACGGAGGTCCACAATATTACAGACCAGGGATCCAAAGATCCGAATACATAAGTCAGTCATACAATATTATCTGGTACAGACATAGTTAGACAAGTTTGCCTTAAAGAAGGCTAGCACAAACAGCGACACTAGATCGAAAGGCGTTTGGCCTCCTGCCTGGAGCCTCCGATCCTACTACTGTTCATCTGGCTCGATCCAGTAGTAAGTACCCTCTGGACCCTCCTGGTAGGTAAGCTCCTGTGGTGGCATCTGGCTCCTGGACTCCATCGTCTGTTGTTATTCATCAAAAGGTGGGTATATGGGGAAAAGAGAAGTAAAGCAACCGTGAGTACTCATCCGAGTACTCAGCAAGCAACAGGATCTATACTACATATGCAACATATCAATGGAGAAAGGCTTGTGTATAGGTGGACTGGGCTGAAGAATGCCAGAAGAGAGAAGGCCTAGTCCTATCGAGACGAGCATCTTTCAAACATCTTCACAAGGCCATCATCTTGCCGCAGTAGAAGGTAGAGTAGAATAGCATTTTATTTAGCAACAAGTTGAGTACAGCTTAAGGATCCTTCCTCGACTCCAAGCGAGAAGGGAAGGAGAAAGCGATCCTGAAGCTTCATTAAGTAAAAGTATCAGTTTAAGTAGTAGATCGGGATACACAAAACTGAGGTCCTTTACCGTAGGACCGGCTATCGATAGAACGATTCATCCCCTCAGGGGTGCACTACGGTTAACCCAACACGATCGAATCAACCTGGCCGGACACACTTGCGGGTAATGCCGTCACTCGGAAGATCAACAAAGCAGCGCTCTACCTAGGCTCGGCAGAGATGAGTCAGCACGCCGGGAACTAACCTATGAACCCAAGAGGTGGTCTCGGGCCATCGCCCGTGGGCACCCTGCGCGTTGCAGACTGCCCGGGCGGAGCGGCGCGACACTGAACTGTCAGTTGAAAGTATCCAGCCCAATCCCGACAATCAGCCCGCACGGTGAATGAATCGTGACGTCAGACGAGCTTTCAGAGGAAAGACTTCGCCAGGGGTCCCATAACCATTATCCCGGTGGTGGGAGTGCGTGATAGGGCACGTCGACCCACTCAGATCACAACCCCAAATCAATAGGCTCAATTAGTATCACGCGGAGACAATCAGAGTCTCTGATGCTCCGCCACAATGCACACTCGAGTGCCCTTGGCACACCCGAAAATCACATAGATCCCCAGCGGGTACCCACCAGGGGTGGACCCGCCTGTAACGAGGGTCAAGGAATCTGTGGTCATACATCAAGGGGGAACACCCGAGGAATCACCTCGGCGGATTCCACTCGACGAAATCATCAGGTGCGAAAGTTGAGGTATGAGGTATCACCCTCGAGGTTCTTACACGAGGGTTGCACACAGAGTCGTATCGGAAGTGGAGAAGGAGGAATCACCCTCGATGACCACGAGACGAACAGCTACACTGCAGAGTATTCATCGGGAGGCGTTACGAGGTATCACCCTCGGCACATCGATAGTAAACTATGCAGAGTGCTACAATAAGGGGGTGGGAAGTGAGGTGGTGTCGGTTCTGGTCGACGATCACGTTGATCGAGTCGTCGATGATCAAGCAGGGGCAACAAGGGTAAGTGGGGGGGGTCACTGATGGTTCATACCACCTATACTAACAGTTTTATCATAGGCAGGTAAGGGTAGCAATGAACAGGTTACAACTGCAGTAGGCTGCATCAGAATAGGAGCATAATTAACAGTAGCAAAATCTAATGCAAGCAGGGAGAATAGTGGGCGATATCTGGAATGCTCAAGGGGGGGGGCTTGCCTGGTTGCTCTGCAAGAGAGGAAGGTCGTCAAGGGCTGCTCGTAGGTTTAGAGTAGTTGTACCCGGGTGGCAGCGTCGGCGTCTTGGCGTCTATCGAGAGAGAGGAAGGAGGGGGAGAGAAAACAATAAATTCACGGCAATAATGCAAACAAATGTATACATGCCTAAATGTATGCGGGGTGTTCTATGCCTAACTAAATGATTTAGTTAATTTAGGAATTTATTGGATTATTTTAATTAAGGTTGGGCACTATTCATTTACTGAAACGGTCTAAAAGTTCAATGTTCTTTTATATACGGACGTCTGACGGGAATACGGAGAGGACGTATTGGGTTCGTATCGTCGTTCTGAGCAAGTTCATGTATAAAATATTTTCATTGGAGTTCGGTTTATTTAATATGATTTTCTAAAGTTTTTACTTTCTGGAATTTAATTTAATTATCTAATTCAACATTATCCGAAACAGTGCTGTGATGACATCAGCATGACATCATGCTGATGTCAGCAAGGTTAATAAAGTTAATACTATTACTGTTTAATTAACACTAACTAGTTAATTTTAAAGATTAACCTAATCAGGATTAAAGTAACTAATTAATTAATTTAATTATTTTATTTATATATTATTTTATTTCTTTTTTCTAAAATTGTTTTTCAGGGCTGGGCACCGTTTGTCAGGTTACAGGGGGGTCGCAGGTAGGGACACGAGGTCAGCGCGACAAGCGCTAGCGGGGGCTTCCCATGTCGCAACAGACAAGAGCCGGTCAGGGAGCTCGTACAGCACGACGGAGCCCGGGTGAGCGCAGGCCGACGGATGGCGGCGAGCCCGGCCCGTCGGCAGGGCGTGCGCTAGAGGGGTGCGGTTGGGGAACCGGGGAGCGGAGGATGGGAGGGAAGGGTGTAGAGAGAGGTCGGCGCAAGCGCGGAGAGGGAGGAGCGAGCCGGAGGGCAAGAAGCGCGGCAGAGAGGCGCACCGCGCGATGGAGGGGAGAGCGGGGGGCCGACGGGCCAGCGTGTTGCTTCACCGCGAGCGCTGTAGGGGAGGGGCAGAGGGGCAGTGGGCTGCGAGGAGGAGCGCAGGGACGACGGAGGCGCAACGCGAGGCGGTCGGGGGGAGGCGAACGCGGCGACGGCGGGGATGGTGGACTGGCGTGGAGATCCGCGGTTGGCGCGGGCGAGGGAGATCGGGGCGCGTCGAGCGCGGGGCTGGCCCGATCCGGTTCTGGATCGGGTGGGGGGGAGTGAGCGAGGGGGTGGGAGGGGATTAGGGTTTTGGCTCCTGGGGGGAGGCCATATAGGGGAGAGGTGGGCCGGTGGCCCAGTTGGGCCGTGGGGGGGGGAAGGGGGGGGTGTTCCGTTTTCTTTCTTTTTCTGTTTTCGTTTTTCTTCTTTATCTTTTTCTATTATATTCTTCTTTCTTTCTGTTTCATTTTTCTTTAGGCTCGACGCGCCCCGACGCCCTGCGCCCGCGCCACCGCCGGACCCCGCCGTCACCATCCCCGCCGTCGCCGGCGTTCGCCTCCCCGACCGCCTCGCCGTTCGCCTCGTCGTCCCTGTCGCTCCTCCTCGCGCCCACTGCCCCTCCCCTACAGCTCGCGGTGAGCACCGCTGCGCCCGTCGCCCCCCCTCTCCCCTCGCTCGCGCGCGCCTCGCAACGCCTCTGCCGCCGGCTGCGCTCGCCCCGCTCCGCGCCCGTCGCCGCGCTCCGGCCACTCCTCCCGCCGGCTTGCGCAGCACCGCACCCGCGCGCGCGCCCGCCTGCCGCTGCCCGCGCTCGCCCCAGCCCGTCGCCGCGCGCACGCGCCGCGTCGTCGCGCCCCTGCCGCGCGCCCGCGCGCACGCGCCGCCCCGGTCGGCCTCTGTGCCACTGACCGTGGGGCCGAACCCCCCCTGAGACGCTGACAAACGGGCCCCGCCCGAAAAACGTTTAGAGAAAAAAGAAATAAAAAAATATATATAAATAAAAATAATTAAATTAATTAATTAGTTAATTAATCCTGATTAGGTTAATCTAATTAACTAGTTAGTGTTAATTAAACAGTAATTAGTAATTAACTTAATTAACCTTGCTGACATCAGCATGATGTCATGCTGATGTCATCACAGCACTGTTTCGGATAATGTTGAATTAGATAATTAATTAAATTCCAGAAATTAGTAAAAACTTTAGAAAATCATATTAAATAAACCGTAACTCCAATGAAAATATTTTATACATGAAACTTGCTCAGAACGACGATACGAACCCGAATACGTCCTCCGTATTCCCGTCAGACGTCCGTAGCTATAAGAACATTGAACTTTTAGACCGTTTTCAGTAAATGAATAGTGCCCAACCTTAATTAAATAAATCCAAATAAATTCCTAAATTAACTAAATCATTTAGTTAGGCAGTAGAACACCCCGGCATATCATTTAGGCATGTCATACATGTTGTTTGCATTATTGCCGTGAATTTATTGTTTCTCTCCCCCTCCTTCTCTCTCTCGATAGACGCCAAGACCGACGACGCTGCACCCGGGTACAACTACTCTACCGACGAGCAGCCCGTTGACGACCTTCCTCTCTTGCCAGAGCAACCAGGCAAGCCCCCCCCCTTGAGCATTCCAGATATCGCCCATTCTATTCTCCTGCTTGCATTAGATTTTGCTACTGTTAATGTATGCTCCTATTCTGATGCATAGCCTGCAGTTGTAACCTGTTCATTGCTACCTTACCTGCCTATGATAAACTGTTTAGTATAGGTTGGTAGTGAACCATCAGTGACCCCACCACCTTACCCTTGTTGCCCCTGCTTGATCATCGACGACTCGATCAACGTGATCGTCGACCAGAGACCGACACCTCACTTCACACCCCCTTAGTTGTACGACTCTGCATAGTTACTATCGAGTGCCGAGGGTGATACCTCGTAACGCACTCCCGATGAATACTCTGCAGTGTAGCTGTTCGGTCGTGGTCATCGAGGGTGATTCCTCCTTCTCCACTTCCGATACGACTCTGTCGTGCAACCCTCAGTGTGAACCTCGAGGGTGATACCTCATACGTTCGCCCTGATGATTTCGTCGAGTGGAATCCGCCGAGGGTGATTCCTCGGGTTTCCCCCTTGATGTTATGACCACACGATTACTTGACCTCTGTTACAGGCGGGTCCACCCTGGTGGGTACCCGCTGGGGATCTATGATTTTCGGGTGTGCCGGAAGGGCACTCGAGTGTGACATTGTGGCGGAGCATCAGAGACTCTGATTGTCTCCGCGTGATACTAATTGAGCCTATTGGATTTGGGTGTGTGATCTGAGTGGGTCGACGTGCCCTATACGCACTACCACCACGCGGGATAATGGTTATGGGACCCTCTGCGAAGTACGTTTCTCTGAAAGCTCGTCTGACGTCACGATTCACCGTGCGGGCTGATTGTCGGGATTGGGCTGGATACTTCACTGACGAGTTCAGTGTCGCGCCTGCACCCCGGCCAGTCTCGCAACGCGCAGGGTGCCCAGGGCGATGGCCCGAGACCTCTGGGTGCATAGGTTAGTCCGGCGTGCTGACCTCTCTGCCGAGCCTAGGTAGAGCGCTGCTTTGTGTTGATCTTCCGAGGACGGGCATTACCCAGCAAGTGTGTCCGGCCAGAGTTGATCGAGCGTGTTGGGTAACAGTAGTGCACCCCTGCAGGGATGAATCTTCTATCGATAGCCGGTCCTACGGTAAAGGACGCTCAGTTTGTGTATCCCGATCTACTACTTAAACTGGATACTTGTTACTTAATTGAAGCTTCAGGATCGCTTTCTCGCTTGGGAGTCGAGGAAGGATCTTTAAGCTGTACTTCAACTTGTTTGCTAAATAAAATGCTATTCTACTCTCTTCTACTGCTGCAAGATGATGGCCTTGTGAAGATGTTTGAAGATGCTAGTCTTCGATAGGACTAGGCCTTCTCTCTATTCTGGCATTTCTGCAGCCCAGTCCACCTATACAGCCTTTCTCCATTGATAATGTTGCATATGTAGTATAGATCCTTGCTTGCTGAGTACTTCGGATGAGTACTCACGGTTGCTTTACTTTCTCTTTTCCCCATATACCCCACCTTGATGATACAACAGACGATGGAGTCCAGGAGCCAGATGCCACCACCGGAGCTTACTACCAGGAGGGTCCAGAGGGTACTTACTACTGGATCGAGCCAGATGACCAGGAGTAGGATCGGAGGCTCCCAGGCAGGAGGCCAACGCCTTTCGATCTAGTGTCGCTGTTTGTGCTAGCCTTCTTAAGGCAAAACTTGTCTAACTATGTCTGTACTCAGATAATATTTGTATGACTGACTTATGTATTCGGATCTTTGGATCCCTGGTCTGTAATATTGTGGACCTCCGTTTAAATTGTGTTAGAGTTGTGTTGTGATATCTTCCCGTGAGTCCCTGTGCTTGATCGTACATGTTTGCGTGTATGATTAGTGTACGATTGAGTAGGGGGCGCCACAAGTTGGTATCAGAGCCGACTGCCTGTAGGAAGCCCCCTTCCAATTCCTTGGCTGAAGTTGAGTCTAGACATCGAAAAACTAATTTACTAACTTGGCTGTGTGGCTTACGGGCCCACGTCGCCAACTGGGTGGTATTAGGATCTTTTATTCCTCGTCTATACTCTGGGACTTTGATCTCTCTTCTACTCGGGTTAAATAAATTTTACTAACGCCGACACTTAGGATCTCGTAAATTCCGTCTACCCGGAGAGCTGGATATCTGTGCGATTTCCCTGTCATTGATCTGATTAGTCTGATAATCATTTTCCTTTCCATTGTTTTGTTTAACCTTTCTCTCCGAGTTGTGTTAAACTTCTCATTGTCATTTGACAAATCTGAATTTCCTCTGTTTCAGATGGACCGTTTGTTTTCACCACGTCCTACGACACAGCTTGTGCTTCGCACTTGGGCTCGTAATACCCCTGGGTTTCCAGCTGTCCTGATCGCTCTCATGACCAGACTTGGCTACCGTTGGTATCCTGAGTACTTGGTTTACGAGGATTACCGCGAGTTCAATCAGGAGCAGTACCATGCTGATGTTCGTATCTATGATCAGCAAAATGACTCAGACACCGAGCTACACCTTTTCCACGGTATCGGCGTGACGATTGAGATGGCAGTCCATGATGCCGCCTACTCTGCCGTCGCACGTCTCCGAGGACAGTTCAGCGATATCTTGGCTGACTCTAAGTTCCGATACATTCCGTATGCCCCTGCTGGAGATGCTACTGGATATTACACAGCTATCTGTGCCCCATTCGAGCCTCGTCGCTATGACCCGCGCGTTCTGATTCAGTGCACTCAGGCTCTGGATCGCACTGTTCGGGCTCTTGCCGTTGAGTTGGTTGCCACTCGAGCTCGTCTCTACGATGCTATGATGCAGTTGCTACCCGCTGTTCGCGCAGGGATACATCCTGAGCACATCCTTTACCCGCGCAGGACTCAGATGTATGCTGGTATTGATTGGCCTGCTGTTGGAGGTCATACACCTGCACGTGGACCTCTTCTTACAGCTCGAGACCGGCTTCTGCATCAGAGTGCACACGGAGAGTAGGATCCAGCAAGTTGATCGATCATCGGTGTTCTCTAAACTCGACCTGAGGTTGGGTTATCACCAGATCCGTGTCCGTGAAGAGGATATTCCCAAGACTGCATTCGTCACTCGTTATGGCTCCTATGAATACACCGTCATGTCATTTGGCCTAACGAATGCTCCAGCAACTTTATCCCGTATGATGAATTATATATTCATGGATTACCTCGACAAATTCGTCGTGGTTTATTTGGATGATATTCTGGTTTATTCTAAGAATAAAGAAGAACATGCTGAACACCTCCGTTTGGTACTAGAAAGGCTTCGAGAACACCAGTTGTATGCCAAGTATTCCAAATGTGAATTTTGGCTTTCTGAAGTAACTTACCTTGGACATGTGATTTCCAAGGATGGAATTGATGTTAACCCCGAACGAGTTCAGGCTATTCTTGACTGGACTCCCCCGAAGAATGTTAAGCAAGTCAGAAGTTTTCTCGGACTTGCTAGTTATTGCCGTCGATTCGTTGAGAACTTTTCCAAGATTGCAAAACCATTGACAAATCTGCTTCACAAAGGTGTTAAATTTGAGTGGACAGAAAAATGTCAAGAAAGCTTTCAGACACTAAAAGATAAATTGACATCTGCCCCAGTATGAGCACCCCCGGATTCCCAAAAGGATTTCGTGATATACTGCGATGCCTCCCGTCAAGGATTAGGCTGTGTCCTAATGCAAGAACGCAAGGTGATTGCTTATGCCTCCCGACAATTGCGTCCTCACGAAGAAAATTACCCAGTGCACGATCTTGAACTTTCTGCGGTTATTTATGCCCTGAAGCTATGGCGACATTACCTTCTCGGTAACCGTTGTGAGATATATACGGATCATCAAAGTTTGAAGTATTTATATACTCAACCGGATCTGAACCTTCGTCAACAAATATGGCTCGAGACAATAGCCGATTATGATATGAATATCTCATACACCCCTGGCAAGGCAAATGTAATGGCCGATGCTTTGAGCCGCAAGGCTTATTGCAGCAACCATATGGTTCAGGAATCACAACCTCTTCTTTATGAAGAGTTTCGTAAATTGAACCTCCACATTGTTCCACAGGGTTATCTCAATACCCTGGTTGTCGAACCAGATTTAGAACACAGCATCAAAACTATGCAACGGTATGACTCTGAAGTTGAAAGGATCAAGCGATACCTTGAAAAAGGAAAACCGTCGGAGTTCCATCTTGATAATGATGGGATCCTATTTTTCCAACACCGTCTCTTCGTACCTAAGTTCAAAGATGAGAGAGAACACGTTATGATGGAAGCTCATGACACTCCTCTGTCAATTCATCCTGGTAGCACAAAGATGTACCGTGACATTTGTCAGAGATACTGGTGGCCTAGTATGAAGCGAGATATTGCTCGTTATGTTTCTGAGTGTGACGTTTGCCGCCGCGTTAAAGCTCAACATCAAAGGCCCGCAGGAACTCTGCAACCCCTTGCAATTCCTGAATGGAAATGGGACAAGGTCCAAATGGATTTCATTACTGGTTTTCCCAGATCCCAGAAGGGTAATGATGCTATATTTGTCGTCATTGACCGATTCTCTAAGGTTGCTCACTTTCTACCAGTTAAGGAGACAATCACTGCTAGCCAGTTAGCAGACTTGTATGTTTCCCGAATTGTGTCACTCCATGGTGTTCCGTTGGAGATCAGTTCTGATCGAGGCAGCCTCTTCACTTCCAGATTCTGGAATAGTTTCCAAGAAGCTATGGGAACACATCTGTCTTTTAGCACCGCTTTTCACCCTCAGTCACAGGGTCAAGTTGAACGAGTTAATCAAGTGCTCGAAGATATGCTTCGAGCTTGCGTCATCTCCTTCGGTAAGAAATGGGAGGAATCTCTCCCGTATGCCGAATTCTCTTACAACAATAGCTATCAAGCTAGTCTGAAGATGGCACCGTTTGAAGTTCTATACGGTCGTAAGTGTCGAACCCCTCTGAATTGGTCAGAAACTGGGGAACGCTCACTCGTCGGACTGGACATTATTCAGCAAGCAGAAGACCAAGTCCGCATTGTCCGTGAACATCTGAAAACTGCTCAGTCTCGTCAGAAGAGCAACTATGACCGAAAGCACCAGGAAATGGTCTATCAACCTGGCGAGCAAGCTTACCTCCGCGTCACTCCGTTGAAAGGCACTCATAGGTTCGGAATCAAAGGCAAGTTAGCTCCTCACTACATTGGCCCGTTCCGTATTCTTGCCCGTCGAGGAGAAGTGGCATATCGATTGCAGTTGCCGCCAAATCTTTCTCAAGTACATGACGTTTTTCATGTATCCCAACTCCGTCGCTGCTTCAAGGATCCTATTAGAGCTGTGGATCACGAAGTGCTTGAATTACGGGAAGATCTGTCTTATCCAGAATATCCCATCCGTATTCTTGATGAAACTGAACGTCGAACTCGTCAAAAGTCAATCAAATTCCTCAAGGTTCAGTGGTCAAATCATTCTGAAGATGAGGCCACTTGGGAACGCGAGGATCGTCTTCGCGAAGAATACCCCGCCTTCTTTCAGTCTTCCTCTTAATTCTCGGGACGAGAATTCTTGATAGATGAGGAGAGTTGTAACACCCCCGGTGATTAGCAACAGTAATCACTTTTGATAATGACATGTCAGCATGGTTAACACTGCATAATCATCATTAGCATCATATTGCATTTCAACTCCTAAGTCAAATTCAAATTTAAATGAAAGTGAAATATAAAAGTTGTCCAACATAAAAACTAAAATGTTCGATAAATAACAAATATTGCAGAGGCTAGTCTAAAATTGAGACCAACAAAAAATAAAATAATTAGGTGGCTCTAACATAATTAAAACAGTGAGGATTAATGCATATTAAATATTATAAAATTTGTGGGAGCTCCAATTGTCTCCAAACTAATTTTTGGTAGTGCTAGGTAATACCTAGTATTTGTTGGAGCAATTGTTATGTTTTACAAAAACCATTAGGAGGCCTGACTATTTACTAAACTGAGAAAAGAGAATAAAGATAAAGATAAAAGAAAAACGAAACAGAAAAAGAAGAATAAAGAAAAAGATAAAAGAAAAACGAAACAGAAAAAGAAGAAAAAGGAAACCCCCCCCTTCCCCCCCCCACGGCCCAACTGGGCCACCGGCCCACCTCTCCCCTATATGGCCTCCCCCAGGAGGCCAAAACCCTAATCCCCTCCCCACCCCCTCGCTCACTCCCCCCCACCCGATCCAGAACCGGATCGGGCCAGCCCCGCGCTCGACGCGCCCCGCCGCCCCGAAGCCCTGCGCCCGCGCCACCGCCGGACCCCGCCGTCACCATCCCCGCCGTCGCCGGCGTTCGCCTCCCCGACCGCCTCACCGTTCGCCTCGTCGTCCCCGTCGCTCCTCCTCGTGCCCGCTGCCCCTCCCCTACAGCTCGCGGTGAGAACCGCTGCGCCCGTCGCCCCCCCTCTCCCCTCGCTCGCGCGCGCCTCGCAACGCCTCTGCCGCCGGCTGCGCTCGCCCCGCTCCGCGCCCGTCGCCGCGCTCCGCCCGCTGCTCGCGCTCCGCGCCCCGGCCACTCCTCCCGCCGGCTTGCGCAGCCCCGCACCCACGCGCGCGCCCGCCTGCCGCTGCCCGCGCTCGCCCCAGCCCGTCGCCGCGCGCACGCGCCGCGTCGCCGCGCCCCTGCCGCGCGCCCGCGCGCACGCGCCGCCCTGGTCGGCCTCTGTGCCACTGACCGTGGGGCCGAACCCCCCCTGAGACGCTGACAAATGGGCCCCGCCCGAAAAACGTTTAGAGAAAAAAGAAATAAAAAAATATATAAAAATAAAAATAATTAAATTAATTAATTAGTTAATTAATCCTGATTAGGTTAATCTAATTAACTAGTTAGTGTTAATTAAACAGTAATTAGTAATTAACTTAATTAACCTTGCTGACATCAGCATGATGTCATGCTGATGTCATCACAACACTGTTTCGGATAATGTTGAATTAGATAATTAATTAAATTCCAGAAATTAGTAAAAACTTTAGAAAATCATATTAAATAAACCGTAACTCCAATGAAAATATTTTATACATGAAACTTGCTCAGAATGACGATACGAACCCGAATACGTCCTCCGTATTCCCGTCAGACGCCCGCAGCTATAAGAACATTGAACTTTTAGACCGTTTTCAGTAAATGAATAGTGCCCAACCTTAATTAAATAAATCCAAATAAATTCCTAAATTAACTAAATCATTTAGTTAGGCAGTAGAACACCCCGGCATATCATTTAGGCATGTCATACATGTTGTTTGCATTATTGCCGTGAATTTATTGTTTCTCTCCCCCTCCTTCTCTCTCTTGATAGACGCCGAGACCGACGACGCTCCACCCGGGTACAACTACTCTACCGACGAGCAGCCCGTTGACGACCTTCCTCTCTTGCCAGAGCAACCAGGCAAGCCCCCCCCTTGAGCATTCCAGATATCGCCCATTCTATTCTCCTGCTTGCATTAGATTTTGCTACTGTTAATGTATGCTCCTATTCTGATGCATAGCCTGCCGTTGTAACCTGTTCATTGCTACCTTACCTGCCTATGATAAACTGTTTAGTATAGGTTGGTAGTGAACCATCAGTGACCCCACCACCTTACCCTTGTTGCCCCTGCTTGATCATCGACGACTCGATCAACGTGATCGTCGACTAGAGACCGACACCTCACTTCACACCCCCTTAGTTGTACGACTCTGCATAGTTACTATCGAGTGCCGAGGGTGATACCTCGTAACGCACTCCCGATGAATACTCTGCAGTGTAGCTGTTCGGTCGTGGTCATCGAGGGTGATTCCTCCTTCTCCACTTCCGATACGACTCTGTCGTGCAACCCTCAGTGTGAACCTCGAGGGTGATACCTCATACGTTCGCCCTGATGATTTCGTCGAGTGGAATCCGCCGAGGGTGATTCCTCGGGTTTCCCCCTTGATGTTATGACCACACGATTACTTGACCTCTGTTACAAGCGGGTCCACCCTGGTGGGTACCCGCTGGGGATCTATGATTTTCGGGTGTGCCGGAAGGGCACTCGAGTGTGACATTGTGGCGGAGCATCAGAGACTCTGATTGTCTCCGTGTGATACTAATTGAGCCTATTGGATTTGGGTGTGTGATCTGAGTGGGTCGACGTGCCCTATACGCACTACCACCACGCGGGATAATGGTTATGGGACCCTCTGCGAAGTACGTTTCTCCGAAAGCTCGTCTGACGTCACGATTCACCGTGCGGGCTGATTATCGGGATTGGGCTGGATACTTCACTGACGAGTTCAGTGTCGCGCCTGCACCCCGGCCAGTCTCGCAACGCGCAGGGTGCCCAGGGCGATGGCCCGAGACCTCTGGGTGCATAGGTTAGTCCGGCGTGCTGACCTCTCTGCCGAGCCTAGGTAGAGCGCTGCTTTGTGTTGATCTTCCGAGGACGGGCATTACCCAGCAAGTGTGTCCGGCCAGAGTTGATCGAGCGTGTTGGGTAACAGTAGTGCACCCCTGCAGGGATGAATCTTCTATCGATAGCCGGTCCTACGGTAAAGGACGCTCAGTTTGTGTATCCCGATCTACTACTTAAACTGGATACTTGTTACTTAATTGAAGCTTCAGGATCGCTTTCTCGCTTGGGAGTCGAGGAAGGATCTTTAAGCTGTACTTCAACTTGTTTGCTAAATAAAATGCTATTCTACTCTCTTCTACTGCTGCAAGATGATGGCCTTGTGAAGATGTTTGAAGATGCTAGTCTTCGATAGGACTAGGCCTTCTCTCTATTCTGGCATTTCTGCAGCCCAGTCCACCTATACAGCCTTTCTCCATTGATAATGTTGCATATGTAGTATAGATCCTTGCTTGCTGAGTACTTCGGATGAGTACTCACGGTTGCTTTACTTTCTCTTTTCCCCATATACCCCACCTTGATGATACAACAGACGATGGAGTCCAGGAGCCAGATGCCACCACCGGAGCTTACTACCAGGAGGGTCCAGAGGGTACTTACTACTGGATCGAGCCAGATGACCAGGAGTAGGATCGGAGGCTCCCAGGCAGGAGGCCAACGCCTTTCGATCTAGTGTCGCTGTTTGTGCTAGCCTTCTTAAGGCAAAACTTGTCTAACTATGTCTGTACTCAGATAATATTTGTATGACTGACTTATGTATTCGGATCTTCGGATCCCTGGTCTGTAATATTGTGGACCTCCGTTTAAATTGTGTTAGAGTTGTGTTGTGATATCTTCCCGTGAGTCCCTGTGCTTGATCGTACACGTTTGCGTGTATGATTAGTGTACGATTGAGCAGGGGGCGCCACATTGTCGTTTCTTAAAGTTTGGGGTTGCGATACTTATGTGAAAAAGTTTCATCCTAATAAGCTCAAACCCAAATCGGAGAAATGTATCTTCATAGGATACCCAAAGGAGACAGTTGGGTACACCTTCTATCACAGATCCGAAGACAAGACATTCGTTGCTAAGAATGGATCCTTTCTAGAGAAGGAGTTTCTCTCAAAAGAAGTGAGTGGGAGGAAAGTAGAACTTGATGAGGTAACTGTACCTGCTCCCTTATTGGAAAGTAAGTTCATCACAGAAATCTGTTGCTGTGACTCCTACACCAATTAGTGAGGAAGCTAATGATGATGATCATGTAACTTTAGATCAAGTTACTACCGAACCTCGTAGGTCAACCAGAGTAAGATCCGCACCAGAGTGGTATGGTAATACTATTCTGGAGGTCATGTTACTTGACCATGACGAACCTACGAACTATGAGGAAGCGATGATGAGCCTAGATTCTGCAAAATGGCTTGAGGCCATGAAATCTGAGATGGGATCCATGTATGAGAACAAAGTATGGACTTTGATTGACTTGCCCAATGATTGGTGAGCCATTGAGATTAAATGGATCTTCAAGAGGAAGACGGACGCTGATAGTAGTGTTACTATCTACAAAGCTAGAATTGTCGCAAAAAGGTTTTCGACAAGTTCAAGGTGTTGACTACGATGAGAGTTTCTCACTCGTATCTATGCTTAAGTCTGTCCGAATCATGTTAGCAATTGCCGCATTTTATGAAATCTGGCAAATGGATAAACAAAACTGCATTCCTTAATGGATTTATTAAAGAAGAGTTGTATATGATGCAACAAGAAGGTTTTGTCAATCCTAAAGGTGCTAACAAAATATGCAAGCTCCAGCGATCCATCTATGGACTGGTGCAAGCATCTCGGAGTTGGAATATACGCTTTGATAAATTGATCAAAGCATATAGTTTTATACAGACTTGCGGTGAAGCCTGTATTTACAAGAAAGTGAGTGGGAGCACTACAACATTTCTGATAAGTATATGTGAATGACATATTGTTGATCGGAAATAATGTAGAATTATTCTGCAAAGCATAAAGGAGTGTTTGAAAGGAGTTTTTCAAAGAAAGACCTCGGTGAAGCTGCTTACATATTGAGCATCAAGATCTATAGAGATAGATCAAGACGCTTGATAAGTTTTTTTCAATGAGTACATACCTTGACAAGATTTTGAAGTAGTTCAAAATGGAACAGTCAAAGAAAGAGTTCTTGCCTGTGTTACAAGGTGTGAAATTGAGTAAGACTCAAAGCCCGACCACGGCAGAAGATAGAAAGAGAATGAAAGTCATTCCCTATGCCTCAGCCATAGGTTCTATAAAGTATGCCATGCTGTGTACCAGATCTATTGTATACCCTACACTGATTTTGGCAAGGGAGTACAATAGTGATCTAGGAGTAGATCACTGAACAGCGGTCAAAATTATCCTTAGTGGAATAAGGATATGTTTCTCGATTATGGAGGTGACAAAAGGTTCGTCGTAAAGGGTTACGTCGATACAAGTTTTGGCACTGATCCAGATGACTCTAAGTCTTAATCTGGATACATATTGAAAGTGGGAGCAATTAGCTAAAGTAGCTCCGTGCTGAGCATTGCAGACATAGAAATTTGCAAAATACATACGGATCTGAATATGGCAGACCCGTTGACTAAACTTCTCTCACAAGCAAAACATGATCACACCTTAATACTCTTTGGGTGTTAATCACATAGCGATGTGAACTAGATTATTGACTCTAGTAAACCCTTTGGGTGTTGGTCACATGACGATGTGAACTATGGGTGTTAATCACATGGTGATGTGAACTATTGATGTTAAATCACATGGCGATGTGATCTAGATTATTGACTCTAGTGCAAGTGGGAGACTGAAGGAAATATGCCCTAGAGGCAATAATAAAGTTATTATTTATTTCCTTATTTCATGATAAATGTTTATTATTCATGCTAGAATTGTATTAACCGGAAACATAATACATGTGTGAATACATAGACAAACAGAATGTCACTAGTATGCCTCTACTTGACTAGCTCGTTAATTAAAGATGGTTATGTTTCCTAACCATAGACATGAGTTGTCATTTGATTAATGGGATCACATCATTAGGAGAATGATATGATTGACTTGACCCATTCCGTTAGCTCAGCACTTGATCATTTAGTATGTTGCTATTGCTTTCTTCATGACTTATACATGTTCCTATGACTATGAGATTATGCAACTCCCGTTTACCGGAGGAATACTTTGTGTGCTACCAAACGTCACAACGTAAATGGGTGATTATAAAGGTGCTCTACAGGTGTCTCCGAAGGTACTTGTTGAGTTGGCGTATATCGAGATTAGGATTTGTCACTCCGATTGTCGGAGAGGTATCTCTGGGCCCACTCGGTAATACACATCACTATAAGCCTTGCAAGCATTGTAACTAATGAGTTAGTTGCGGAATGATGTATTACGGAACGAGTAAAGAGACTTGCCGGTAACGAGATTGAACTAGGTATTGAGATACCGACGATCGAATCTCGGGCAAGTAACATACCGATGACAAAGGGAACAACGTATGTTGTTATGCAGTTTGACCGATAAAGATCTTCGTAGAATATGTGGGAGCCAATATGAGCATCCAGGTTCCGCTATTGTTTATTGACCGGAAACGTGTCTCGGTCATGTCTACATAGTTCTCGAACCCGTAGGGTCCGCACGCTTAACGTTCGGTGACGATCGGTATTTTGAGTTTATGTGTTTTGATGTACCGAAGGTAGTTCGGAGTCCCGGCTGAGATCAGAGACATGACGGGGAGTCTCGAAATGGTCGAGACGTAAAGATCGATATATTTGACGACTATATTCGGACTTCGGAAAGGTTCCGAGTGATTCGGGTATTTTTCGGAGTACCGGAGAGTTACGGGAATTCGCCGGGGAGTATATGGGCCTTATTGGGCTTTAGGGGAAAGAGAGAGGGGAGGCTGCGCGCCCCCCCCCCCCCCAAGGCTTAGTCCGAATTGGACTAGGGGGAGGGGCGGCGTCCCCTCCTTCCTTCTCTCCTACTCCTACTACATGGAAGGGAGGGAATCCTACTCCCGGTGGGAGTAGGACTCCCCAGGGCGCGCCATAGAGAGGGCCGGCCCCTCCCCTCCTCCACTCCTTTATATACGTGGCCAGGGGGCACCCCATAGACACATAAGTTGATCATTGATCTCTCTTAGCCGTGTGCGGTGCCACCCTCCACCATAATCCACCTTGGTCATATCGTAGCGGTGCTTAGGCGAAGCCCTGCGTCGGTAGCATCATCATCACCGTCATCACGCCGTCGTGCTGACGGAACTCTCCCTCGAAGCTCTGCTGGATCGGAGTTCATGGGACGTCATCGAGCTGAATGTGTGCTGAACTCGGAGGTGCCGTGCATTCGGTACTTGGATCGGTCGGATCGTGAAGACGTACGACTACATCAACCGCGTTGTCATAACGCTTCCGCTTTCGGTCTACGAGGGTACGTGGACACACTCTCCCCTCTCGTTGCTATGCATCACCATGATCCTGCGTGTGCGTAGGAAATTTTTGAAATTACTACGCTCCCCAACAAGATCAAATATCCAAATTGTTGGCGGACTAGGGGCTTGCGGTAACGAGCAGAGACTCACGATCGATGTGACCCCATCGCCCCGTCTCGAGGACTTGCTGCAAGGGCTAAGAATGCCCGGCCGCGCCTCGTATTCATCACTCGGGCACCATCCAGGTCAACCCGTCTCCACAACACTCGCCACTTAGGCTCACGCGGGTACTTCTCAGGGTCGACCCGCCTTTCCAAGTAACAGTGTAAGGTCCAAGTATCCGTGTGTCCATAACATCAGGGGAATCCGAGGTATCACCCTCGTTGGATTCCTACTTGATGTATCCGTCAAGGTGAACTCGGAGGAATCACCCTCGAGGTTCACACTTGAAGTGTTGCGTGACAGGGTCGTATCGGCAGTGGAGAAGGAGGAATCACCCTCGATGACCACGACCAATTATCTACCCTACAAGGTTAACATCAGAAGTGCTGACGAGGTATCACCCTCGGCACTCGATAGTAACCCAGTAGTGTCGTACAACTAAGGGGGGGTGATGTGCGGTGCCGGGGCCTGTCTTCAATCCCGTTGATCGGGTCTTCTGATAATCCAGCGGGGTCGTCGGGACAAGTGGGGTCACTGATAGGTCTCTACCCAGCCTATACTAAGCAGTTTAGGATATGCAGGTAATTATCAACAACAGGTTACAATAAACAGGCTATGCATCAGAATAGGATAAATAGTAGCAGCAGCAATTCTAATGCAAGCATAAGAGAGAAGAATAGGCGATATCGGTATGCTCAAAGGGGGGGCTTGCCTGGTTGCTCGGCGGCAAGGGCAAGGTCGTTAACGGTGTCGTCGGGCTCCTGAGCTGTGTCGGTACCGGGAACTGTGTCGGGGTCTAACGAGAGAGAAGAGGGGGAGGAAACAGTAAATACTAAGCAGACAAGTGCTACACAATGTATGACATGACAATATGCAGTGCCGGGTGTGTCCTAACGTATGGTTGCACGACACCGAGGAAGGGGGAATCCATCCGGGAATGTTTTCCCGGTTCCGGACATTTGTCAGACAGATGACCGGAGGGGAACGGTTCCATGTTCGGATAGTTATGGACGTGTGACGGACGAACGGACTACGTATTCGGATTCGTCTCGTTGTTCTGAGCAACTTTCATGTACAAAGTTTTTCGATCTGAGCTACGGATTATTTTATATGATTTTTCAAAGTTTAAACAATATTCTGAAATTACAGATTTATTATTAATTCGAATTATCCAAAACAGTAAAAGATGACATCATCATGACGTAGAGGTGACATCATCAGTCAACAGAGGTTGACCGACGTCAAACCTGTCGTGTGGGGCCCACATGTCAGCCTCTGTTAGGTTAATTAGGTTTTATTTAAACTAATTACAGATTAATTAGGTGTGGCCCCATTAGTCAGTGACAGATTAGTATTTAATTAACTAATTAATTAATTAATAGTTTTATTATTTATTTATTTTAAAACGTTTAAGTGGTGGGGCCCGTGTGTCAGTGACACAGCCAGCCCAGTCAGCAGCGCTCACCGGGTCAAATGGGCAGTGGGGCCCATCGATCAGCGGCACAGGGCGGGGCCCGCGGCTGCCACGTGGGCGCCCGGTCAGCGCCGGCCGCCGGAGTGCGTCAGTGAGCCCCGACGCGGTGGCTCAACTCCGGCGAGCCCGGATTTCGCGCACAGAGCATCAAATCGAGTGCGGCCTAGCGCGTTCGAGAGCGGGAGGAGTGCCGCGTCCATCCGCGCCGGTGAGGACGGCCGGGAAGGACCATAGCGGCGACGGTGAGCTCGCCCGCGGCGGCCGGAGTGCGGGCATCGACGGGATCGATGAAACAGGCCGCGGCAAAACGCGCGCGTGTGTGTATTGGGTCCGCACGGACGTGCTGAGCTCGGCTACGAGCTCGTTTGAGTTCGCCGACGTGTGTAGTGACGGCGACGAGCACGGCGGCGGAGCTGGGTGCGGGCATGTTGGGGGCGGCGGCTATGGCGCAGAGGAGAACACAGGGAGAGAGGGAGGAGGACGGGGTGCTCACAGCGAGCCGTAGGAAGTGGCAGCGGGCTCGGGGGAGGCTCGGTGCGGCGGATCGACGACGGCGATCGACGGCGACCGAGAGGGGAGGCGAGCTCGTGTAGCTCGATGCAGAGGTTCCCGGCTTCGGTTGGTCGGCGCAGAAGACGAAGAGGAGCGCGGCGGAGCTCGGGGACACGGAGAGGCGGCGAGAGGAGCACGGTGGCCGTGGCTACGCCGCGGTGGCGGCCATGGTTGCGCTCGGGCGAGGGGGAGCAGAGGAAGGAGAGGGAGAAGTGAGGCGAGGGGAGGCCAGGGGTGCGCAGGGAGATGCTCTTATCCTCACGCAGCGCAGGAGCGCGCTGTCGATCGCCGAGAGAGGGAGGGCCAGGCTGCGCGCGCGCGTGCACGCTGTGCGTTCGACAGCGGCTAGGGGAGGAGCAGTGTGGGAGGAGGGGGACGGCGCTGCGCAGGCTGGGCCGGGCACTGTGGCCACTTAGGCCCAGGGCTGTGGGCCTTTTTCCTTTTCTTTATTTCTTTTTTGCTTTTCTGTTTTCTTTCTCTATTTTGTACTTTGTTTTCATTACAAATGACTTTTGTAAAATATGAGACTGGCCCAAATATTAACAGTGCAAAATTTGTCACTGCTAGAAATTGGTTTGGTGTCCATATCTTTTTGTTTGGATTTTATTTAATTGACAAATGATTAAATAGTGCTATTTTGCTGCTGTTTCTTGTGGTTTGAGTCCTTTTACAATTCCAATAAATGTTGCAATCATTTTTATAAATGCTATGGGAATATTTGCAACATGATTTACATTTTTGTTTTCCAATTTGAACAACTTTTAGTTTCACTTAAGTTTGAATTTCTATTTGAATTTGAATTTGAAAAGAGATATGCTCCAAATGATGTTTAAGCACTGTTGATCATGATGACTTGGCACAATCAAAAGGGGATTACTGTAGTTAACCACTGGGGGTGTTACAAGTCTCCTCCACTAACAAGAATTCTCGTCCCGAGAATTAAGAGGTAGAAGGAAAAAATTCGGGGTATTCCGCATGAAGACTATCCTCGCGTTCCCAAGTGGCTTCATCTTCAGTATGATTTGACCACTGCACTTTGAGGAACTTGGTAACCTTCTGACGGATCCGATGTTCAGCTTCATCGAGAATGCGGATCGGATGCTCCTTATAAGAAAGATCATCTTGCAATTCGAGCATCTCGTGATCCACTGCGCGGTGCGGAGATTCCTTGAAGCATTTACGAAGTTGCGACACATGGAAGACGTCGTGGATATGAGAGAATTGCGGTGTCAACTCCAATTTATACGCCACCTGACCACGTCTAGCAACAATGCGGAAAGGACCAATGTAGCGTGGAGCTAACTTGCCCTTGATTCCAAAACGGTGAGTGCCCTTCATAGGGGTGACACGCAGATAAGCTTGATCACCAGGTTGATAAGTCAAACCCCATCGTTTGTGATCATAGTTGCTCTTCTGGCGGTCCTGAGCCGCCTTGAGATTTTCCCGAACAATACGGACTTGCTCTTCGGCGTGTTGAATAATATCCGGACCCACGAGCGGTCGTTCCCCAGTTTCTGACCAATTCAGAGGGGTTCGACACTTACGTCCATAGAGTACTTCGAAGGGGGCCATTTTCAAGCTGGCTTGATAGCTGTTGTTATAAGAGAACTCGGCATACGGAAGAGATTCTTCCCACTTCTTGCCGAAAGAAATAACACAAGCTCGAAGCATGTCTTCAAGCACTTGATTGACTCGCTTGACTTGGCCTTGGGACTGGGGGTGATAAGCTGAACTCCAGGTAATACGAGTTCCCATAGCTTCTTGGAAACTTTCCCAGAACTTGGAGGTGAAAAGACCGCCACGGTCCGAACTGATCTCCTTCGGAATACCGTGGAGTGAAACAATTCTGGAGATATATAATTCTGCTAACTGACTAGCAGTGATCATCTCCTTGACAGGCAGAAAGTGTGCAACTTTAGAAAGTTGGTCAACGACGACAAGAATAGCGTCGTGACCCTTCTGTGACCTGAGAAGTCCTGTAATGAAATCCATCTGAACCTTATCCCATTTCCATAGAGGAATAGGAAGTGGTTGCAGAATTCTAGCAGGCTTCTGATGTTCTGCTTTAACGCGACGGCAAACATCACATTCAGCAACGTACCGAGCAATATCCTGCTTCATTTTAGACCACCAGTACCTTTGACGGAGATCACGATACATCTTGGTGCTATCCGGATGAATAGACAGCGGGGTATCATGTGCCTCCTTCATGACTTTGTCAGTCATAAGCTCGAAGCGAGGTACGACAATGCGGCCTCTGAAATACAAGGTTCCATCTTCAGACAGCGAGAAATCCCTGTACTTTTCAAGGTGAAGATCTTTCTTCATCAGATCTATTTCAGCATCCTTAGCTTGCGCATTCTTAACAGCTTTCTCAAGATCTGGTTGTATCACAAGGTTATTAAGAGAGCCCTGTGGAACAATACGCAGATTCAGCTTGCACAGTTCTTCAAAAAGACGAGGTTGAGCTCGCCTAACCATGAGGTTGTCGCAATAGGACTTGTGGCTTAAGGCATCAGCCATCACGTTAGCCTTGCCAGGGGTATAGGAAATACCCAAATCATAGTCCGCAATGGCCTCCATCCATCTTTGCTGACGGAGGTTTAGAGATGGCTGAGTGAACAAGTACTTCAGACTTTTATGATCCGTGTAAATCTCACATCGATTACCGAGAAGGTAATGTCGCCACAACTGAAGTGCATATATGACAGCAACTAGTTCTAGATCATGTACCGGATAATTCTCTTCATGTGGGCGCAACTGACGAGAGCCATAGGCAATCACTTTACGCTCTTGCATTAGGACACAGCCTAATCCTTCACGGGATGCGTCACAATAGATCACAAAATCTTTGCGAGAATCTGGTGGAGCAAGTACTGGGGCAGATGTTAGCTTGTCTTTGAGTGTTTGAAAGCTTTCCTGACATTTGTCTGTCCATTCAAACTTAACACCTTTGTGAAGCAGATCAGTCAAAGGCTTAGCAATCTTAGAAAAATTCTCAACAAATCGACGGCAATAGCTTGCAAGGCCGAGAAAACTTCTCACTTGCTTGACGTTCTTCGGAGGAGTCCAATCAAGAATAGCCTGAACTCGTTTCGGGTTAACAGCAATTCCATCCTTGGAAATCACATGACCAAGGTACGTTACTTCAGAAAGCCAGAATTCACATTTGGAATACTTGGCATACAATTGGTGTTCTCGGAGCCTTTCCAGTACCAGACGGAGGTGTTCAGCATGTTCTTCTTTATTCTTCGAATAAACCACAATATCATCTAGATATACCACGACGAACTTGTCGAGGTAATCCATGAAAATGTAATTCATCAGATGGGAGAAAGTTGCTGGAGCATTGGTTAAGCCGAAGGCCATGACCGTGTACTCGTAGGAGCCATAGCGAGTAACAAATGCAGTCTTGGGAATGTCCTCTTCACGAACATGGATCTGATGATAACCCAACCTCAAGTCAAGTTTCGAGAAGACAGAGGATCCAGCAAGCTGATCATAAAGATCATTGATCCGGGGTAATGGGTATTTATTCTGGATTGTGGCTTGGTTAATGGGCCGGTAATCCTGAACCAATCGGTTAGTTCCATCCTTCTTCTTAACGAAGAGTGAAGGTGCTCCCCAAGCAGAGGAACTGGGGCGGATGAAACCATTCTTAAGTGACTTGTCGATTTCCTCCTTAAGTTCAAGAAGGTGGTGCAGAGGCATCTTATAAGGGTGCTTCGCAATAGGAGTTGTGCCTGGTTTCAAGTCGATGACAAACTCGACAGCTCTAGCAGGGGGTATTCCTAGAAGTTCTTCTGGAAAGACATCTTGAAAATCATGAACAACTGGAACGTTCTCGATGCCTTCAAGAGGTGAAGCATTCAATGCATTCAGAGCATATATCTGGCTCTCGGCATTCTGTATTATCTTGGCTGAGTAGTTGATCACCTGACCAGAAGGGTGTGTGAGCTGGACTGTCTTAGTAGAACAGTCAATCAAAGCATTATGGGCTGTCAACCAGTCCATACCGAGAATAATGTCTACGTCGGAAGGTCCAAGAGCAATAAGGGAAGCAGAGAACATCAACCCTTCAATTTTGATCTGATTATTGTGACTTACCATCTTGGTTTGCCACCTGGAACGGGGAGTGATAATCTCTAATGGTGTGGGTAACAGTTCTAGATGTAGTTCATGCAGCTGAGCAAATTGTTGAGACACAAAGGAATGTGATGCTCCCGAGTCGAAAAGGACAGAAGCTGCAACTGAATTAATCGGGAGGGTACCCATCACAATGGTTGGTTCTTTCTGTGCCTCTTCTGCATTAACATGGTTGGCATGGCCCAGTACAACAGCAGACGGTCTGGCATTGGGATTCCTGGGCTGACGTGCTCGGGCATCTCGATTTTGGTTCGGACGGCAATTGGTAGCACGGTGCCCTGGTTGACCACACTTGAAGCAATTCCCATCATTATGGGGAGGAGCTAGAGCATTGGACTGTCCACCCTGAGTCACTAGCTGTCTCGGCGGCGGAGGCAGACGAGGTGCAACATAAGACGACCTTGGTGTTGGAGCAGGTCGGTGATGAACGTTGTGTGGGATTCAGACTCGACGTTTCTGAGCAGACTGACTCGAAGATGGACCAACATCTCGGGTACGCTTGAGCGACTCCTGGCATTTAGTCAGTGCAGTTTCAACTCGGAAAGATTGGCTGACAAGCGTTGCGAAATCTGTGCAATCATGGACAGCAAGTGCAAGGTTTATATCAGTACGCAGTCCTTCACGGAATTTCTCCTGCTTGCGTGCGTCAGTGCAGACGTCATCTTCAGCATAGCGGGACAATTCAAGAAATTTCCTTTGATATTCATCCACAGTCATTTTGCCCTGTGAGAGTTTGCGGAACTCCTGCTTCTTCTGGTCCATCAGACCTTGAGGAATGTACCGTGCACGAAAAGCTGACTGAAATTCCTGCCAAGTGGTTACAGTTCCAGCATGTAGCATATGCCTATGACTTTCCCACCATTGAGCAGCTGAACCCCTCAGGTGATACGTCGCATAGGTGACGTAACTGTCAGGGATAACATTGGCCGACTTCATCTGGAAGGCAATGTCACGTAGCCAATCATCAGCATCCATAGGATTGGTGGAGTTGTGGAAGACGGATGGATTGAGGCGCACAAATTCTGGCAGAGTTATTGGAGCAGTCTGTTGCTGGGCATTCTGATTAGGAAACTGGGCCAATATTCCGGTCATAACCTGATGGTTCAATTCAAACTGCTGCATCATTGCGGCAATATAAGGTGGAGGTGGGGGATCGTCAGCCATCCTGCCAAATCAACAGGGCAGTTTAGCAAGAAAACTGCATGTGTATGGAATGATTCATGAAGTAACACGCACAACAGAAGGAAGTGCAATAGATACTTCATCATATTCGCACCAGACATTCAAAACCACACATAGCCTCGGTTACCATCCGTCATTACGACAGTTGAAAGGGGAGGGCTAGACATCTAGGCGGCGCACAGGCAAGCGGTAGGGAAGTACACAACGAGACATAGCAAAGGCTACATCAACGTCGGAGAAAACTGTTGGAGCGAGGAATCTGCAAGTGACAACACAGGGTGCCCTCGATAAAAGGATCTTGTAAGCAGAACCTGGCCCGCAATCTTGAAGCAAGGGGGTGATTTCAGAACTCCGGGTGGATGTGATCACGAGAACCTAAGGTCGGAGTTAGTAAAATTTTAACCCGAATAGAAGAGAGAGCAGAGTCCCAGAGTAAGGGTCGAGGAGTAAAAGATCCTAATACCACCCAATGGCGACGTGGGCCTGTAAGCCACACAGCCATGTTAGTAAAACGGTTTTCGGTTACTAGACTCAACTTCGGCCAAGGAGTTGGAAAGGGGGGTTCCTACAAGCAGTAGGCTCTGATACCAACCTGTGACGCCCCTGGCTCAATCGTGCACTAATCATACACGCAAATGCACACGATCAAGCCTAAGGACTCACGGGAAGATATCACAACACAACTCTAAAACATAAATAAAGTCATACAAGCTTTATATTACAAGCCAGGGGCCTCGAGGGCTCGAATACGTAAGCTCACATATAAGCATCAGCGGAAGCATAAGATATCTGAGTACACACATAAAAGAAAGCACAGATAGGCCCTTAGAAGGCGGGGCAAAAGAAAACACTACGATCGAAAGGCGCAGGCCTCCTGCCTGGGACCCTCCAATCCTACTCCTGGTCGTCGGCCAACTCGTAGTAGTATCCACCCTCGGGGTAGTAGTAGCGATCGTCGGAGGGAGCAGCTGTCTCAGGGGCTCCGTCATCTGGTTACATCAAAAGGGTATGGGGGAAAAAGAAAGCAAAGCAACCGTGAGTACTCATCCGAAGTACTCAGCAATCAAGGATCTACACTACATATGCAACATTATCAAAGGGAGGCTGTATATGTGGACTGGGCTGCAGAAATGCCAGAATAGAGAGAAGGCCTAGTCCTATCAAAGACTAGCATCTTCAGAGGTCTTGCAGCATTAGAAGAGTGTAGATTAGTACCGTATAAAATAGTAGTATCATAAAGTCTCAACCTCACCCAGAGATCCTTTCTCGACTCCCTGCGAGAAAGCAATCCCAGAGCCATACAATCATCAACCTCGTCCTGAGATCCCTTCTCGACTCCCTGCGAGAAGCAATCCTAGAGCCATAGTATCCAATTTAGTTGTATCGATCGGGATACAACTCCGAGTGTCCTTTACCGTAGGACCGGCTATCGATAGATGTGATCTTCCCTGCAGGGGTGCACCAACTTACCCAACACGCTTGATTAACTCCGGCCGGACACACTTTCCTGGGTCATGCCCGGCCTCGGCCAAACGATACACCGCAACCCTACCTACAGCTCAGCAGAGAGGTCCTCGTCGGTCTATATCCTAAGCGCTCAGGGGTCTTAGGCCATCGCCCTGTGCACTCCGGGTCGGTGTGTGCAGGGTCGGGACGAGCACCACCTCAGTCCTGGATGGTACTGGCCCGGCCCGGCCCGACCACGAGGCTGAACTGGACGTCTGACAAAGCTTTCGGCTGATGCATACGATGCAGAGTGCCCATAACTCTTCCCACGTGATGGTTAGTGCTATCAGGCCAGAGGCCTGCTCGGATCAAATATCCAAATCGTTGGCGGACTAGGGGCTTGCGGTAACGAGTAGAGACTCACGATCGATGTGACCCCATTGCCCCATCTCGAGGACTTGCTGCAAGGGCTAAGAATGCCCGGCCGCGCCTCGTATTCATCACTCGGGCACCATCCAGGTCAACCCGTCTCCACAACACTCACCACTTAGGCTCACGCGGGTACCCCTCAGGGTCGACCCGCCTTTCGAAGTAACAGTGTAAGGTCCAAGTATCCATGTGTCCATAACATCAGGGGAATCCGAGGTATCACCCTCGTTGGATTCCTACTTGATGTATCCGTCAAGGTGAACTCGGAGGAATCACCCTCGAGGTTCACACTTGAAGTGTTGCGTGACAGGGTCGTATCAGCAGTGGAGAAGGAGGAATCACCCTCGATGACCACGACCAATTATCTACCCTACAAGGTTAACATCAGAAGTGCTGACGAGGTATCACCCTCGGCACTCGATAGTAACCCAGTAGTGTCGTACAACTAAGGGGGGGGGGGGTGATGTGCGGTGCCGGGGCCTGTCTTCAATCCCGTTGATCGGGTCTTCTGATAATCCAGCGGGGCAGTCGGGACAAGTGGGGTCACTGATAGGTCTCTACCCAGCCTATACTAAGCAGTTTAGGATATGCAGGTAATTATCAACAGCAGGTTACAATAAACAGGCTATGCATCAGAATAGGATAAACAGTAGCAGCAGCAATTCTAATGCAAGCATAAGAGAGAAGAATAGGCGATATCGGTATGCTCAAAGGGGGGGCTTGCCTGGTTGCTCGGCGGCAAGGGCAAGGTCGTTAACGGTGTCGTCGGGCTCCTGAGCTGCGTCGGTACCGGGAACTGCGTCGGGGTCTAACGAGAGAGAAGAGGGGGAGGAAACAGTAAATACTAAGCAGACAAGTGCTACACAATGTATGACATGACAATATGCAGTGCCGGGTGTGTCCTAACGTATGGTTGCACGACACCGAGGAAGGGGGAATCCATCCGGGAATGTTTTCTCGGTTCCGGACATTTGTCAGACAGATGACCGGAGGGGAAGGGTTCCATGTTCGGATAGTTAGGGACGTGTGACGGACGAACGGACTGCGTATTCGGATTCGTCTCGTTGTTCTGAGCAACTTTTATGTACAAAGTTTTTCGATCTGAGCTACAGATTATTTTATATGATTTTTCAAAGTTTAAACAATATTCTGAAATTACAGATTTATTATTAATTCAAATTATCCAAAACAGTAAAAGATGACGTCATCATGACGTAGAGGTGACGTCAGCAGTCAACAGAGGTTGACCGACGTCAAACCTGTCGTGTGGGGCCCACATGTCAGCCTGTGTTAGGTTAATTGGGTTTTATTTAAACTAATTACAGATTAATTAGGTGTGGGCCCCATTAGTCAATGACAGATTAGTATTTAATTAATTAATTAACAGTTTTATTATTTATTTGTTTTAAAACGTTTAAGTGGTGGGGCCCGTGTGTCAGTGACACAACCAGCCCAGCCAGCAGCGCTGACCGGGTCAAATGGGCAGTGGGGCCCATCGGTCAGCGGCACAGGGCGGGGCCCGCGGCTGCCACGTGGGCGCCCGGTCAGCGCCGGCCGCCGGAGTGCACCGGTGAGCCCCGACGTGGTGGCTCAACTCCGGCGAGCCCGGATTTCGCGCACAGAGCATCAAATCGGGTGCGGCCTAGCGCGTTCGAGAGCGGGAGGAGTGCCGCGTCCATCCGCGCCGGTGAGGACGGCCGGGAAGGACCATAGCGGCGACGGTGAGCTCGCCCGCGGCGGCCGGAGTGCGGGCGTCGACGGGATCGGTGAAACAGGCCGCGGCAAAACGCGCGCGTGTGTGTATTGGGTCCGCACGGACGTGCTGAGCTCGCCGACGTGTGTAGTGACGGCGGCGAGCACGGCGGCGGAGCTGGGTGCGGGCATGTTGGGGGCGGCGGCTATGGCGCAGAGGAGAACGCAGGGAGAGAGGGAGGAGGACGGGGTGCTCACAGCGAGCCGTAGGGAGTGGCAGCGGGCTCGGGGGAGGCTCGGTGCGGCGGATCGACGACGGCGATCGACGGCGACCGAGAGGGGAGGCGATCTCGTGCAGCTCGATGCAGAGGTTCCCGGCTTCGGTTGGTCGGCGCAGAAGACGAAGAGGAGCGCGGCGGAGCTCAGGGACACGGAGAGGCGGCGAGAGGAGCACGGTGGTCGTGGCTACGCCGCGGTGGCGGCCATGGTTGCGCTCGGGCGAGGGGGAGCAGAGGAAGGAGAGGGAGAAGTGAGGCGAGGGGAGGCCAGGGGTGCGCAGGGAGATGCTCTTATCCTCACGCGGCGCAGGAGCGCGCTGTCGATCGCCGAGGGAGGGGGGGCCAGGCTGCGCGCGCGCGTGCACGCTGTGCGTTCGACAGCGGCTAGGGGAGGAGCAGTGCAGGAGGAGGGGGACGGCGCTGCGCAGGCTGGGCCGGGCACTGTGAACACTTAGGCCCAGGGCTGTGGGCCTTTTTCCTTTTATTTATTTCTTTTCTGCTTTTTTGTTTTCTTTCTCTGTTTTGTACTTTGTTTTCATTACAAATGACTTTTGTAAAATATGAGACTGGCCCAAATATTAACAGTGCAAAATTTGTCACTGCTAGAAATTGGTTTGGTATCCATATCTTTTTGTTTGGATTTTATTTAATTGAAAAAGGATTAAATAGTGCTATTTTGCTGCTGTTTCTTGTGGTTTGAGTCCTTTTACAATTCCAATAAATGTTGCAATCATTTTTATAAATGCTATAGGAATATTTGCAACATGATGCACATTTTTGTTTTCCAATTTGAACAACATTTAGTTTCACGTAAGTTTGAATTTTCATTTTCATTTTCATTTGAATTTGAAAAGAGATATGCTCGAAATGATATTTAAGCACTGTTGATCATGATGACTTGGCACAATCAAAAGGGGATTACTGTAGTTAATCACTGGGGGTGTTACAAAACCCCCACGTAGAGATGTTGAATCGGAAACAAAACTCATCTTCTGCTCCCGTGCTCATTTGAGCTCGGGATGAACTGTAAAATCCCAAAAAATTCAAAAAAATCTGAACCTTTTTGGTGCAAGCATTGACAAATTTTTTACGTGCTCGCAAAATTTCATTTTGGAAAGACATTTGGGGAAGTCGTGGCAAACAAAATAAAATCAGCACTCCAAAGTGCTTTCGATAACATTTTTGGAGCATCAATTTTATTTTTTTCCACGACTTCCAAAAATGTGACTTCATGATGAAATTTTGTGAGCACATAAATTTTTTGTCAATGTTTATTTTACTGCTCACCCGAAGCTTGGGCTCAGAAACTCCACGTCTGATCGGAAAATTAATCTGTAACAAAACTTTACATAGCCAAAATTTGCTTGAGTGACGCCACGTCTATTTTACCCCTGCAAGCTTGACCCTTCGAAATTGGATTATTTACATCACCAAACAGTAACAAACAATTTTTAACGAGAGAGAAAACAAGTGCTAATTTGCCACTGGTTTTCATCCACTAGTAGTAGTAACACGTCCACTCAAAAGACAATCAATAGCCTCCCTCGGTTAGTCTCAAAACTTGCCCATTCGGTGTGGCTCCTTTCGACCTGATTAATATGTTACCTCGTTCGGTGGATGAAGAGATGAACAAAAAGTTGATACGGGAGTTCACAGAGAAGGAAATAAGCGATGCCCTTTTTCAGATCGGCCCGCTAAAGGCTCCGGGCCCGGACGGATTCCCGGCCCATTTTTTCCAGCGAAACTGGGAGATAATGAAAAATGTGGTGGTGGCAGCTGTGCAGAACTTCTTTGAAAACGGGATCATGCTAGAAGGAATAAACGATACGTCGATCGTCCTCATCCCCAAAGGAAAGAACCCCCAAAGCTTGAAAGATTTCCGCCCGATAAGCCTCTGCAATGTTATATATAAGGTGATCTCTAAATGCTTGGTGAACCGGTTGAGACCAATGTTAGATGGTTTAATCTCAGAAACCCAGAGCGCGTTCATTCGTGGGAGGTTAATCACGGACAATGCCATCATAGCGTTCGAGTGTTTCCATAAGATCCAACAGAGCAAAAATCCGCATAATACACACTGTGCGTATAAGTTGGACCTCGCCAAAGCCTATGACAGAGTGGATTGGGACTTCCTGGAAGGAGCTTTGGAAAAGTTGGGTTTCCATGCACGTTGGATAAGCTGGATTATGAGGTGTGTTAAATCGGTCCGGTACTCGGTGAAATTGAATGGGGAAGTGCTGGAACAGTTCCGGCCGTCGAGAGGTCTTAGACAAGGTGACCCCCTTAGCCCATATTTGTTTCTTTTTGTCGCTGATGGGCTCGCCACAATTTTCAGCAGGGAGGTTCAAGGAGGTAGTATATCACCTGTCAAAGTGGCTCGCAACAGTCCGGGTATAT
The DNA here is from genome assembly GCA_011799875.1 of Thinopyrum elongatum. Taxonomy (NCBI): domain Eukaryota; kingdom Viridiplantae; phylum Streptophyta; class Magnoliopsida; order Poales; family Poaceae; genus Thinopyrum; species Thinopyrum elongatum. Next base: position 433,970,436 of record CM022298.1, on the reverse strand, counting down.
CGAACCTGCTATTTGCGGACGATAGCTTGGTATTTTTTTAAGGCATCATGTGAACAGGCCAAAGCGGTTAAAAGGGCACTTACTATGTTTCAAAAGTGCACAGGTCAACTGTTAAGTAGCAGCAAATGTTCTATCCTGTTTAGTGAGCAGTGCCCTAGTGCACTGCAAGAGGAGATAAAAGAAATCCTCGCATGTGAGTCCTCTACTTTTGAAAGTAAGTATCTGGGTCTCCCAACACCGGAGGGAAGAATGAAAAATGAGAATTTCCAACCGATTTTGGACAGATTTATGAAGCGATGCACGGATTGGGCCGGTCGGCACATGTCCTTTGCTGCAAAAGAGGTCCATGTCAAAGGGATTGTCCAAGCTCTACCCACCTTTGCTATGGGGGTCTTCAAATTTCCAGTGGGATTTTGTGACAAATATGAGCGTCTAATTAGAGAATTCTGGTGGGGGGAAGATGAAGGACAAAGGAAAGTTCACTGGATGTCATGGGAACGTATGATCAAGCCCAAGAGGGCTGGAGGTATTGGCTTCCGCGATATGCAGATCTTCAACCAAGCCCTCCTTGCGAGGCAAAGTTGGCGCCTGATCGAGAACCCCGATAGCCTCTGTGCGAGAGTTCTCAAGTCAAAATATTACCCCAAAGGGGACCTCCTCGATACCCTTTTTGCCTCGGATGCCTCCCAAGCATGGAGAGGCATCGAACATGGACTGGAGCTACTGAAAAAAGGTCTGATATGGAGAGTTGGAAATGGAAAGAAAATCCAGATTCAAAGAGACCAGTGGGTGCCAAGAAAATGTGGACTGAAAGTCACGGAGTTTAAGAGACGATCAAGGTTAAGGTGGGTGAACCAACTAATGAAACCGAGCGGAAAAGAATGGGACGTGGCACTAATCCATCAACTGTTCCACACCTATGATGCCTAAGAGATCTGTAAGATTAGAGTCCCTAGCTATGGAGCCGACGACTGTGTTGCTTGGCATGAAGAGAAATCTGGTGTGTTTACCGTCCGAAGTGCATACAAGCTGGGTGCAAGACTCAAACAACAAAGCAGTGATTTAGCTTCGAGCTCGACAAATGATGCGGAAAATAGAAGCATATGGGATCTCATATGGAAAGCAAAGGTACCAGAGAAGCAGGGACGATTCTAAGGGGGGACGAGGGGGGGCTAGACCCCCCCTAACGATCTCGTTACCCCTTAATAGCGATTAGGTATCACGTATAATTTCCTTCATACGCACATAATTCTGGTTGTCTCGCCCCCCCTGTGATCCATCCGCATCCCACAGTGAGAGGCCTAGAGCCCATGTACGTACACAACTTGATGTGTGTGATTGCAGGAAGCAGGCCGAGTGGCCAACGACCCTAATATGAGGAAAAAGAAAAAGAAAAACAGCTCACGTGGAAGACAAGGAGTCTGGAAGCAATTCGCACGACCAGGAGCGAGTCCACGACGTACGCACGGTCGTTTCGTTTCCACAATCTGCTCGTTCGTCGTTCCTCAGTTCCTGCGATTGGAAAAACTTCGCCGCCGCCGCCGCTCGCCTAGTAGATCGTCCATCCTCTCCACCGAATCTCTCCATCCGCCGAGGAGGGAAGGCCTCCGTCCGACCGTCCCCGACGGCGCGACTCCCATCATGCCGATCCGCAGACCACAGGCGCATTCCGGCCGGCCACACACACGCGGATGAGCGAGCAGACGATCAACAAAAGGTTAGTTTATTTTCAGCATTATATTAGTCTGTGTCTTAGAATCTAATTGTATAAATATAGACATTAAAAACTAATTAGAAATTCTTGTATTATCCAATTATGTGTGTGTAGACATAAAGAGGAAGAGAACTCAGCCAATTCATATTTTTTTCAAGCAAATTGCTTCAAGCTCTCAGTAATGTGAACATGATGCTAATTCAAATGATGTGAACATGATTTCTAACTTCCTCTTTCAATCTACACTTTATTTTGATGTGTGCCTTAAAAACAATAGAACTAGAAGCTAGAACAATAAAAAATCAGAAAAAAAATGACTGTCAAATTATGGGTTTGTTGGCATGAAGAGGAAGAGTTTCGTTGAGAACATTTTCTAGCCAATTGAAACTAGTAACGAATTCTGAAGAAATTATCCAGTCATGATTTTCATTCAGACTAATAGATATGCAAATTTATTCATATTGCCGAACCGCGGCTATATTTTGAGAATTCAGACCTCACGACTATGCTATATGCCCATATGATTATCTCTTATATGACTGTGACCGACTCTTCTAGTCAAGCCCATGCCCCCCTATCGCCATTTTCTGGCTCCGTCCCTGCAGAGAAGGTGAGAATTTTCGCGTGGCGAGTGGCTACTAAAACACTCCCCACCAAGGAAAACAAATGGAAACGAACACTCGAGCTGGATAGCACCTGCAGTATCTGTGGGAGGGAGCCGGAGGATGAATTCCATGCAACAGTTAACTGCACAAAGGCCCAGGCTCTTCGTGCGAAAATGAGACCACACTGGGATTTACCGGAGGAGGAGCAGTTCCGTTTCACCGGTATTGACTGGCTCCAGAATCTGTTGGGCAAATGTGATGCAGAATCAAGAAGGAAAGTTTTACTACTGCTATGGCGTGCATGGTGGCTGCGCGATGATTGTATCCATGCAGAGGGCAAGGCCATGATTTGTCAATCAGTGAGCTTCTTGACGAAATATGCTGTAGAAACAAGACCTGATAGAGCTGAGCTCACTGAATATGAGGTAGATGATAACCTGGTCGGCCACCAGGAAGCTAGCTTAGTTGAGCTGCGGCGCGCAGAAATCAAAAATGGAAAGAAGCACCAGGGGCAGTACGTGGGAAGCATCTGTAAGATCACTGCATGCGATGGGACACATGCAGACCAAACAGAAACAAGATCAACAGTGCCAACGCATACAGAGAGAAGCAAGTGGGAACCGCCAGCTGAAGGCATTTGGAAATTAAATACGAGCGACTCTGCAGCAGGATTTATTGCCAGAACAAACGGGGGTGTGGTTGCTTTGGCAGGTGGCCAACGCTTGCAAGCTTGTGAGGACCCGGAGGATTGCAAGCTAAGTACTATCTTATAATAGGCGACGTTCCCCCTTCTTTAAGAAGCATCCTCATGGAGGATTGTAATAGCTCTCCCAATGTTATTTAGGAGTAGCTGGGTTGGTCCTAAAAAAAAAACTTGCCCATTCGTTTTCAGTTTGTTAAATTCAGGGAAGTACGTAATAAACTCTACGTCAATCTGTTCATGTCTCTGCTGTTTTGGTGTTGCGCCAGCAGATCACTTTTTAAGGTCTTGCGCCGTGCCCATTGTCAACTTATTTTAGATTCAGGAAACTGTCAAACAAAAATATTTTAGGTTCATGAACACTAGTATTCTATCCTAGGAAGACGAGATGTCGTCGTCGCCATGCCCATTGGTCGTGCAGCTAATCACTAGGGCCCTGTTTGGATCCATGGGTTAGAGTTAGTTTGAGCTAATTTGAGCTTAAATAGCCCTAAAGTATCCAAACATGAGGGCTAGTTTGAGCTAGTTGCATCTAACCCATCCAAAAAAACTATCCCACCCAAGAGGTGCTAACTGGAGCTAGTTCTACTGAGGCATTTATTGTCGATCTAACCCTGTCATCCAAACACCTCGTTGGCTAGAGTTAGTTCAGGGTTAGTCATGAGCTAGAAACTAACTCTAACCTCTAGCTAAGTTAGAGTATCCAAACAGGGCCTAAACTATGCCTAACATCTTAGATCGCCACTGAAACATCTTTTCCTTCAACTAGTTAATTTGATTGATGGTTGTACTTGAATACCTACGGTCCTGCTACACCTGCAGTCTCTGCAACTGCAAGCTCGCCTTCTCCCTCAGTTCATCATGCCTCTCCTTGTATTTATTTTCACCGCGATCTTCCACGTACACATCGTTGTGACAAACTCTGCTACGACGGACACCATCTCAGATCGACAACCACTTGGAAGCGGCGACAAGCTCGTCTCCCGGAACGACAGGTACGCGCTTGGCTTCTTCCAGACTGGTACATGGACATATATGTTAGACCAGGTGAATGCAAGCCACGTTAACGGCCGTTCGCGGTTGCCGTCTCCCACTTGCCATGTGGCCCTGACTGGTGGGGCCAGGACGTCAGGTTCGCTGTCAAAACACGGTCAATTGATCGGTTAGTGCTTTCGGCAACACGATTATTGAAAATCGGTATTTTCGGCAAACTTTTATAAAAATGGTGGTTTTTGGCACTGTAGAACACAATTGTGATGATACATGGGCATATATGTGGATAGAAAGCTCACAATTGCAATTATAACTTTGCTTTGTGGTCTCCGGGTGAAAACCTAAGATCGGGCTTGCCGGATCGGATGGCGGTGTTGTGTCCTCGACAACACTACCTCTTTGGAGGCGTCATCTTGGAGACCCAAACGACGGCTTCAGTTGCTGCGTGTGGTTGAGGGTGGTCTGCGTGGTGGTGGTGTGGCCTGCTCAGGACTGATGGTGGTGTGTTCTTCTTCATGTGTTTCTCTTCGGCTGTCCTACGTGTGGTCTCCGTCCTGCCGCTATGCATGTTCAAGACCCTGTTCTGTTGAGGCGAGCTTCGGGCTCTTGGTCTCGTCTTGGTTCACCTTTGCTCAATGACGACGCAATGACGCCTCCCCGACTTGCTAATCGTCTTGAACTCCCGTGGCGGAGCTCTCAGTCAAGGTTCATGTTAAGCTTTGGTACTCGTTGATTGTGGATGCTCCTCTGTTGTGCCGTGGGGTTTGATACGCATGCCGGTGCGGTGCGTTAGGCTGTTTGTAGAGTCTTGGTATTGTGATCCCTCGACGCACCCCTCATCTACCTGGTCCTGTTAGTCTGCTAGCTAGGTCTTGCCTTATGTTGGGCGTCCTGTTCCTCTCTTCTTCTTGTAACACTTGTTACTGATATGGTTTTCGGCTCGGTTTTCCTCATAAACGGGGTCAATTTGTTAAGGTTTTCGATCCGATTTTCCTTATAAACTGCTCCTGGCATTATGGCCACTTTGAGCAATATATTCAGGTGGAGGGACTCCTCCCCCGGTGATTCTCAAAAAAAAAAAAAACATGCTGCCATCTTGAAATTGTATGAAGGGTTTCACCGTGAGATCACCAGAGGACTGGGAGCTAGATGATCGAACCAGTGGGTGCATGAGAAATGCTCCATTAGACTGTAGTAGCAACAGAAGTGCAAGCTCAACAGACAAGTTCTACTCTGCCATGTGTGAGATAGTTGTGAGAATAGCATCGCAAGCAGTCATTGCTAATTGCTACCAAAATTCTCAAATTCCCTTATAACAAAAGGTTCTCAAATCAATGTACTAGCATGCTGTATCATTTCAAACCATGTCTATAGCAGGTTAGGTGCTAGAGTAAATAAATGGGTTAGGTGAGTTCAGTTTAAAGAAGAAGAAAAAATGGTTACCAGGTTAGGTGTATGCTGAATTTGATCTTCCGGCGATAGCTTCGAGTAGCTTAGGCATCGGAGGGGTGTCGACTTCAACAAGACCCTCAAGAATCTGGACTACCTTGCCCATCGTTGGCCGTTCAAACTCCCTGTCCTGAATGCACCAACAGGCAACCTTGCAAGCCCTTTCAACCTCGTCGACGATGACTTCACCGTTTAACCTATCATCCACGAAGCTCATGAAGTTTCCCTCGAGAAGCTTGTGTGCCATCTGGATGGGGAAATAAACAATGCCATCACCACTGCTGCCGCATTCTTCGTTCGCGTTCATCCTCCCGGAAATGATCTCCAGTAGCACCATCCCATATCCATACACATCGACTTTGGGCGTGATAGCCACTCCACTGATCCATTCAGGCGCAAGGTACCCAATTGTGCCCCTCGTTGTGGCCATGACCCGGCTAAAATCCCTTGTGAGAAGCTTTGCCATCCCGAAGTCGGCGATCTTAGGAACGAACAATGCGTCGAGAAGTATGTTTTGCGGCTTTATATCGCAGTGTATGATGTAGTCCAGGCAGCTCTCGTGCAAGTATGCTAGCCCCCTGGCAACTCCAAGAGCTATTTGGTATCTGGTTCTCCAATTCAGAGTTTTGGCACTGCTCCTGAACAGATGAGCATCAAGGGAACTATTTGGCATGTGTTCATAGACAAGAAGCTTCTTGTCGCCCTCACAACAAAAACCAACCATTTTGACTAAATTTGTATGGTGGAGGATTCCAATTGAACTCACCTCAGCCCTGAATTGCTTCTCTTGTTGATAACAACCGTAAAGCCTTTGCACGGCTATAGTGTTCGAATCATTTAACGACCCCTTGAACACAGAACCAAAACCACCTGCCCCAATCTTTTCTGAGAAATTTCTAGTTGCATGCCGCAAATCACTGTATCTGAATGAAATAAGCCCACTACCACCATGGATGTTGTCTAATGTTTCACTGTACCTTTTGTTCCTCCTGGTCCTGTGTAGCACTACGATGAGTACCAAGATACCCAAAGCGTTGAGGCCTGCACCAATGGCACCTAAAATGATAACTATGCTGTTGTTTTTCCGTGTCAGGAACTCCTTTGCCGCGAGGCGGATGTGAAGAACTTCTCCATCACCGCTGGAAGCATCATCAATATGGTGTTGTTTTACATTCAGCAATCCACCATGCCACATAGAACAGCCACCACTTCCAAAGGAATATGCAGTACAAGAGCAGTTGCTCAGACAGACCTGCTCGCATTCGGCTGCGCCGGTGACATGTCCCGCGGCGCTGTGGGGATTATAGAGCAGTCTGACGGCCGGCATGGCGTAGAACATGTCAGCCAGGCCAACCATGGTGCCGTTGCTAATGCTAGCACAATTCAGCTGAGTGTTCCTCCGGCATCCGCTCGTGCTCCGATCATCAAGGTCCCAATCCTCAGGCGAACCCACGGAGAATCCCTTCATGCAGCTGCACGGCGTCGGCGCGCTGTCGTCGCAGGCCGTGAATGGCCCGCAGACGGCGTGCACCTCGCACTGAGTGGTGGGGTGGATGTAGACCGTCACCCAGTCCTGCGTGGCATCCTGCCAGACCAGCATCTTCCTCTGCCCGGACACGTCCAGGAAGCTGTACATGGTGATCGTTTCGTCGAGCAGGTGGTAGGCGAAGGACACCTCCCGGTCGTCGTTGACGAAGGTGGAGCCTATCAGGTGGCGGGCGGTCATCTCCGGCACCGAGCTGAAGTACTCGCCGTTCCACTCCCCGCTGGACCAGTACGGCAGGGAGGAGTCCCACAGCATCTGGACGACGCCGCTGCGGCCCAGCTCCATGGAGTAGAGGCCCGGAGCCTGGTCGATCCGGTTCTTCCTGGAGACGAGGCGGCGGCTCCGGCCGGTGACCTTGTCCAGCCCGATCGTGGCGCCGGGGAGCAGAGTGTCCGTGGGGTGGTCGAAGCTCTGCCACAGCACGTCGGAGGCGTTGGAGGCGCTGCGCAGGACGAGGTTCCCGGTGTCCAGGAGAAGGAGGACCGTCCTGTTGTTGTTGGCTGTGACGTCGGCTTGGGTGGACCAGGCGACTTTGCCGTGGTCCACGATGACGAGGTTGCCGTCGCCGGAAATCGTGAGCTCAGGGGAGGTGGCGCCGGCCACCGGGCTGCCTCCCCTGTTGGCCACCCACACCAGTGTCAGCTTGGGAACACGGTTGAGGTTGAACCATATGCCTAGCTGAGTGTTGCTGCCGCCGGAGCCGGAGGGTTTGCTGTCGCTGCCTTGGATCTGGATGAAGCCGAGCGCGAACTTGCCACCGCTGGAGACGAGCTTGTCGTCGCCGGCGAGCGACTGGCCTGGCGAGAGGAAGTACGTCGGCGTGGACGCGGAGCTCGCGGGAGCGTGTAGGGCGCAGAGCAGGGCGAGCAGGACGGGGAGAGGCATGGCGAGGCGAGAGCTGTTGAGGTGAGGACGGTGCGTGGGTATTGGTTGGTCAATGGGACGCGGGACAATCATCATTTGAGGATTGACTTCATTGGTGAAAACGATACTCCCTCTGTAGAGAAATATAAGAGCGTTTATATTTTTTTATGGTTGGACTGGTTAGAGGGATAGTGGTATCTTCAGCCTATCAGGATTTAAATCCTGGTGCTCGCACTATTCCTGAATTTATTTTAGTATTTCCGGTGATGCGTTTTCAGTGGGAGGAGATGTTCCCGTCGACGACGAGGTGCCTACGGTGACTTCGTAAATCTCAAGATGATATGCCGGCTCAGTCTCTTGGAGGTGCTCATAGGGGTAGGGTGTGCGTGTATGCGTTCATAGGGGTGATTATATGCGCGTATATATGAACGCTTGCATCTGTAATGTGTTAAAAAAAAAACTTGTGCCACCCATTTGGGATGTTCGCGGAACGCTCCTTCTTCATGGGGTCTGTGCGTGTGATAATGTAGGTGTGTGTATGTAAACATTTCCGTTTATACCGTGTTAAAAAATACTCCCTCTGTTTCTGGTTTATTAGTCCTTTCTGTACTTTGGGTCAAACTTTAACCTTTGATTTAACTATAAAAAAATAAGTTATATACCCTAAAAATGGTATTATTACAAACCTCTTTCAAATATGAATCCAACAATATAAGTTTCGTGACATACAACTTATAATTTGTTAGTTAAATCTACGGTCAAAGTTGGGCATAAAATACAAAGGGGACCAATAAACCCGGACGGAGGTAGTACTACCTTTGTATCAATATGTCAGACGTTTTTTGTTTTGTTTTGTATAGGGCATAAAAAATGCCTTATATTTAGTTACAGAGGGAGTAGAATGGAACTTTTCTCAGATGGTCTGCTATTTGTTTCCCAAAAAACATGTCATGCAATGAATCTCAACGTCATGGAATCGATGAGAATTTTACGGCTTGTTCATCTCTTGGGGGAGCTCGACGGGCGCATAGAAGGAGGAGAGGCATGGCCAACGAATGAGGTGTTCAGGTCAGAGCGGTGTCTGGGACGCGAAACATTGGGGAGCTCAAATTGGAATATTATATAATTGTTTGCGTGTTTTTGTTTTGGATGAATTTAGCTTAGCCACAAGAATAGGGTAAAAACCCATAATAAGGGTCATGGGAATGAAGTGGCATTACTAAGTTGCCAAGATGGCCACATGAATATGGTAAAAACCCTGAACAAAGGTCAAAGGGGAGAATATAACAGAAAAGAAAGAAAGAAAGAAGTAATTATGTCCCAACCCCAATAATGTAACTAATATGATAATTGAGGCTATAAAAAATAATAATATGATAACCAAGTCTACTTAAAGTTGTGCCAACAAAAAAAAGGATGTGGAAGACGACCGGATCGAGCGTGATTAGCAAGTGGACGTGGCGAAGAAACACATTTGATCAGACTCACAACTGGGTTCCTCCTCCTGAAGGGTGGGTAAAGTTAAATATTGATGGATCTTGGTCGTCGGATGATGGTGTTGGAGCTCGAATGGTTCTTCATGACAACACATGCAACATCGTGCAAGGAGCTTTTTTCTTGCAGAGATGCAATGGAGGATGAGCTCTGTGCATGTATGGAGGATTTATCCTTAGCGATTCAACGATCAATTCTTTCTATTTTGCTAGAGGTAGACTCAGCCTCTATGGTGAACATTCTCAAGAATGAAGATGTGGATAGACCAGTGCTTGCTTTTTTAGTTGTAGAGATTAAATACTTGCTTTCCCCCCATAAAACTTGTATAGCTCATGTTAAGCGTAGCCAAAATGTTGTTAGTGATTTTTTGACAAACTTTGCTAGAACCGAGAAAAGAATTGTGGTTTGGTTGGGCTCAGGACCGCCAGAGGCAGTAGACCTTTGCAAAGTTGATTGTAATATGACCGGTGATTGAGTAATACAAGTTTTTACCCGGGGAAAAAAGCACATTTGACTACAGTGGTGAAAATGAGTGGAACTTGGACTAGGGCATCTTCGAGGTCCTCGGTTAAATGGGCATTTGAGGATGGCACCTAAGGAGTGTATCCGTTTGTCTGGTATTTGTCTATTTTACTCCCTCTGTTTTTCATATAATAAGGTCACTTCATATCATTAATTTTATCAACAAAATGTAAGTTATAGGTCACAAAAAATATGTCATTGGATGCGCATTTCAAAGAACTTTCTGATGTATTTTTTATGAAATATAACCCATATTTCATTGAGCAAAATTATAAGTCAAAATTTGATACGAAAAATAAAATGGCCTTGTATACAAAAATGGAAGGAGTATTATTTTTATAAATTTTATTCTTCGAATAGCTACTTCAAACAGTTTCATCGTTAATCATTAATTTCATCAACAATTTGGAAATTCAAGCACAAAGCTACACACACAGTTCAAATACATAGCTACAATTTTGTAACACCCCATGTACTTAGCCACAGTGATCACCCTTAGTTAATGCCATGTCAGCTAGATTAACAGTGCCTAATCATCATTTGCATCATATTGCATTTCAACTCCGAATTCAAACGTCAAGTTAATTTAAATTGAAAATAAAAGTTGCTCCAAATTGAAAACTAAATTGTTCATCATATTGCAAATAATCTAGAGTCGTTTATGAAATTAACAGCAACAATGTTTGAAATATTTATATGTCCCTAACATCCCAAAACAACAGCAAAACATTTAATTAAATACATTTTTCAAATTAATAAATTATTAAACTATTTATTTTATTGCCAAAAACTTATGGGGCAGTGGCATAATTACTGCAACTGAATTAGGAACTAGTTACATATTTTATAAAACAAAATTAAAAGGAAACTAAAACAAAACAGTAAAGAGAAAATAAATAAAAAGAAAGGAAACAGGAAAAAAAAAACTGGCCAACTGGGCCAAACGGCCCAGCCGGCCAGCCCAACGTCCCAGGCCGGCCCACCCCGCCTCCCTTATCCCCTGGGCACCAAAACCCTAGCCCAACCCCCTCGCACTCTCCCCCCCCCCACTCTCCCTCTCCCCCTATCCAATCGGGATCGGGCCGACGCCGCCCCGCGCCCGACGCCGTCGCCGCCTCGTCCACACCCTCGCCGGCGCCTCCCCGTCTCCTCCCCAAGCCGCTTCAACGAGCCTCGCCGCCCCCTCTCCCCTGCAACGTACGGTGAGGCAACCGGCCTCCGTCGCCCCGCCCCCTCTCTCTCTCCCCTCGGTCATCGCCGCCTCAGCGCGCGGCCTCGCCTAGCCCGCTCGTCGCGCTCGCGCGCGTCGGACCACTCCCGGCCACCGCACGCACGCGCACCGCCCCGCCCGCTGCCGCGCGCACCCGTGCTCACCGCGCAGCCCACCGCTCGCGCGCGCACCCTCCACCGCGGCCCTCCGCTCCCGCGCTGAGCTCCGGCCGCCCCCGAGCCCCGCTGCAGCCGCCGCGCTCCGCGCGTCCCCGCCACCGCTGCTCGCCGCTGGCCGCACCCCCTCGCTCCGGGCCCACCGCTTGCTCGCCGAGCTGCGGCCGTGCTCGCCACACGCCTGGGCCTGCCGCATCGCCCGCCCCGTCCCCAGCTGCGCCTAATCAGGCTGGCGCCCGTGCCCGTAACCCCCGCGCCCGCTGTGGCCTCAGGGCCACTGACCAGTGGGCCCAAAACCCCCTGGGTCACTGACGAACGGGGCCCACGCCCCAGGGTAATTAAAAAAATGAAAATGAAATTAGTAAAATTAATAATTAATTAATTAAGTTAATTAATTAATTCTATTTAACTAAACTAATTAAATTAGTTAACCTAATCGAATAATTAAACTAATTAACCTGTTAGTTAATCTCAGTCAATGACAACCGGGACCCACATGTCAGTTTGACCCAGTCAACAGTACAGTTGACTGCTGACATCATGCTGATGTCATGATGTCGTCATAATTGTATTTTCAAATTAATTTAATTAATAATAATTTCAGAATTGATTAAATCTTTTTAAATTAATATTAAATAATCCGTAGCTCAGATGAAAATACTTTCTACATGAAAGTTGCTCAGAATTTCGAGACGAATCCGAATACGTGGTCCATTCATCTGTCAGATGCCCCTAACTATCTGAACATGAAACTTTCAGACCGATTTCGATAAATGAATAGTGCTCAACCTTAATAAAATAAATCCAAATAAATTCCTAAAATAACTAAATCATTTAGTTAGGCAGTAGAACACCTCTGCATATCATTTAGACATGTCATGCATATTGTTTGCATTTTTGCCGTGAATTTAATTGTTTCTTCCCCCTCCTTCTCTCTCGATAGACGCCGAGACCGACGCCGACGCAGCAGAGTACGACTACGCTCCGGACGAGCAGCCTTCCGACGACACCTCCTCCTTGCCAGAGCAACCAGGCAAGCCCCCCCCCCTGAGCATCCCGATATCGCCCATTCAATTTTCTCCTGCTTGCATTAGATTTTGCTACTGTTACTGTTTGCTCCTATTTTGATGCATAGCCTGCTTTTGTAACCTGCTTATTGTTACCTTACCTGCCTTTTCAACTGCTTAGTATAGGTTGGTAATGAATCGTCAGTGACCCCCATCACTTAACCCTTGTTGCCTCTGCTTCATCATCGACTACTCGATCAACATGATCGACGACCAGAGACCGACACATCACCTCACCCCCCCTTAGTTGTATGACTCTGCATACTTACTATCGAGTGCCGAGGGTGATACCTCGTAACGCATTCCTGATGAATACTCTGTCGTGTAGATGTTCGGTCGTGGTCATCGAGGGTGATTCCTCCTTCACCACTTCTGATATGACTCTGTCGTGTAACCCCCTCAAGTGTGAACCTCGAGGGTGATGCCTCCTATGTTCACCTTGATGATTTCATCAGGTGGAATCCTCCGAGGGTGATTCCTCAGGTTTCCCCCTTGATGTTATGACCACACGGTTACTTTGACCTTTGTCACAGGCGGGTCGACCCTGAGGGGTACTTGCAGGGAGATCTATGATGTCGGGCTTGCCCGGAAGGGCGCCCGAGTGTGATATTGTGGTGGAGCTTCAGAAACCCTGATTGTCTCCGCGTGTTACTAAATGAGCCTATTGGATTTGGGTATTTGATCTGAGTGGGTCGACCTGCCCTATACGCACTATCACCACGCGGGATAATGGTTTATGGGGCCCTCTACGTCGTACGTTTCTCCCGAAAGCTCTTTAGACATCACGGTTCACCGTGCGGGCTGATTGTTGGGGTTGGGCTGGATACTTCACTGACGAGTTTAGTGTCGCGCCTGCTCCCCGACCAGTCTCGCAACACGCAGGGTGCCCAAGGCGATGGCCCAAGACCTCTGGGTGCATAGGTTAGTCCGGCGTGCTGACCTCTCTGCTGAGCCTAGGTAGGGCGCTGCTTCGTGTTGATCTCCCGAGGCCGGGCATTACCCAGCAAGTGTGTCCGGCCAGAGGTGAACGAGCGTGTTGGGTAACAGTAGTGCACCCCTGCAGGGAAGAATAATCTATCGATAGCCGGTCCTACGGTAAAGGACGCTTAGTTTGGTATCCCGATCTATTACTTGAACTGGATACATGTTTATCTAATTGAAGCTCTGGGATCGCTTTCTCGCTGGGAGTCGAGGAAGGATCTCTAGGCTTTGCCTCAACATGCTTGCTTAATAAAAATGCTTTCTGTTGTACTCTTCTAATTGCTGCAAGATGGTGGCTTCGTGAAGATGCTAGTCTTCGATAGGACTAGGCCTTCTCTCTATTCTGGCAATTCTGCAGCCCAGTCCACATATACAGCCTCTCTTTGATAATGTTGCATATGTAGTGTAGATCCTTGCTTGCTGAGTACTTCGGATGAGTACTCACGGTTGCTTTGTTACTTCTTTTTCCCCTATACCCCATTTGATGATACAACAGACGATGGAGCCCAGGAGCCAGATGCCACTGCAGGAGCTTACTACCAGATGGGTCCAGACGATACTTACTACTGGATCGAGCCAGCCGACCAGGAGTAGGATCGGAGGCTCCCAGGCAGGAGGCCTTCGCCTTTCGATCTAGAGTCATTGTTTGTGTTAGCCTTCTTAAGGCAAACCTTGGCTAACTATGTCTGTACTCAGATATTATTTGTATGACTGACTTATGTATTCGGATCCTCGTGATCCCTGGTCTGTAATATTGTGGATCTCCGTTTATTTGTGTTAGAGTTGTGTTGTGATATCTTCCCGTGGGTCCCTGTGCTTGATCGTGCACGTTTGCGTGTAGTGCACGATTGAGTTGGGGGCGTCACAAATTTACACACTTCGTAGCTAAAACACGTACTACGATCATCCAGACATTGAAGTGCATAAAATATAGATGAGCAATGCTGCACCTACGGGCAAGCTATGAAAATATTATGTACTGACCACCGGGACACCCTGTTGAATTCGGGGGAAGGGGGGTTAATTGGGAGGCTCGATTAATTAGACGAGTAAAAACAAGACAAGTCAACATGTAACTTCAATACGTAGAAATTAACTCGTATGTAAGTCCAGCATTTTCGAATATAGATAATGAGAACTAGAAAAAAAAACTTGTTTCTGGTAGAGGGCATTACGCCTAGCAGAGAACTAGTGTTCGCTGCCCACCACTCGATGAAAGTGTCCACCCCCCCTCTCTGGTGTCCCTATTGGACAACACTTTCTTTAGGGACCGCATCCAGATCTCAGGTTCATACATGAGCTCCTCACTGTCATCGCTGGTGGTTCCTCCCCCATCGTCGTCCCTACAATCCATCAAAGTGCCCCCACAGGGTCCTTGAGTAGGATGGCCCCTCATCGCAGGAGTCATGGACGTTGGTTCAGTCTCATGTTGCACGAAGGTAACGCCGGCCATTCCGTCCTCTCTCGACACCCCGCCCCAAACCCAGACTCCCCCACAAATTGCAAGGTTTGTGCTACAACTGTTTATTGCCGGATCACATGTCGGCCTTCTGCACGAACGTGGTGCATTATCTGAGGTGTAGGAAGGAAGATTACCAAGCCGGGCCGTGCAAACGGTCACGGTTTTCATGTCCCCCATTTCATTTGGCGGCTCCGGCATAGGTTGCGCAGGTGCGAGGTGGCTCACCTCCTGATCCTTTTAATGGGAAAAATCTAATAGCATAGGCGGAGGCAGCTTGACGGGGTCCTGTACTGGGGGTGGCTAACGCCAAGGAGCCCGACCTCATCAAGGACACGGGGCCCACCAGGCCCAGAGCAAGGAGCAAACCCTAGGAGGCGAAGACGACCTTTGTGGTGCCCAAGAATAGAGGGCGACAACTATTGGAAATATGCCCTAGAGGCAATAATATTGCATTATTACATTTCCATGTTCATAATTAAGAGTTTATATTTCATACTATAACTGCCATGATCCTGGAATATGCGATTCAGTGGAATACTCATATGCACATGTGGAATGATAAATGTAAAGAACAGGTTCCTAGTCTTGCCTCTAAGACTGGCTCAAGTGTTGTTGGTGATCATGTTTTCCGGATCTCAGGATATCATTAAGTGTAATGATAGTCCTAAAACAACATTAAGAGTATGACGTTAGAAGAAGGATCATATTGTATCGACCCAATCTTGTTTGTCATACTTTGAGATGATATCGTCTGAAACCAATTGTTATAACATGGAGTGTTAGCATGTGTTTTTAGTTCCTTAGACCATGAGCAGGGATGTAAATGGTACGGATAATTTCCGTTCCGAATCCGCATCCGCATCCGTTTTTAAGGATATGGTATGCACTTTCAAAAATCCGACGGATATGGATGCGGATACGGATATTGGTTCACCGGATATCCGAAGAATATGGTAGCGGATATGGTATCGATAATATCCGACGGATATGGATTATCCGGTATTTTTTGCGGATTATCCGGTGTTATCAAATAGGATTATCCAATAAATTTGGTCCAATCGACATGCCCAAAGACCCAATTAGACCACTGATTAAAATCACCACATATAAATATCACATAACCCTAAACCTAATAGCACCGTCGTACAACTATACACATAACATGTACGTACAAGCGTAGCCAATAGACTTGAGAACACGTACTGTACAAGCTCACTTACCTAATAGTATATAACATATTCTGTTATGAACCAGAGAACACTATGAACCTATGATGGCTAATGGCTTGCTTTGTGCAGCGTGTAAGTTATTAATTTCATTGATCAATAAAAATGGATTGGTTACTTATATATTGTTCTTCTTTGCATAGATCATGATAGATATTATGGAAAAGATGTACATAGATTTTGTTTATCCATTTTTGGTCCGAATCCACTCTGCTTCCGCTCCCAATCCGTAGTCCGATATAATCCGTATTCGAATCCGCATCCGGTCATTATCCGATCCGCTCCGAATCTGACAAAAAAAAATATGGTAAAGGATATGGTAAAGGCGTTATCCGATCCGAGTATCGTAGTCACTTCCTACCGTACGGTGAACTTTGGGGTTGCTTAAACGTCATCAGTAACATGGTGATCATAACTGCAACTTATAGGTTCATCGGGAAGTTTGATAAGGGACTAGATAGCTCGAGAGTGGGATTTGCTCCTCCGACGATGGAGAGATATTCTTAGGGCCCTCTCGGTGACAACATCCCTCATCGTCTATCCAGACACAGGTGACCACGTCACGGAGATGCCGGAACACTTTAACAAGAAAAAAGAACAAAACCGACAACGAATGTGATGGTATAGTGAGCATGTGCATGACCAGGAGGATATCGATGCACCTCGGGTTTTCCAAAGTATCAGGAAACAAAGGGAACATCTCATCATAACCAAAGGTTCACTCGAATGTCATTCGTGTAATCATAGGGACCGATATGGACGTCCACGGTTCCGCTATCAGTCATTGAACGAAGGGGTTTCGTTCATGTCTATGATCTACCGAACCTACGGGGTCACAAGCTTAAGTTAAGCACGATCTGCTGAGTGTTAGTAGGACAAGAGTAAGTGTTTCGATGTCATCGGAAGGGTTTCAGAGCTTATTGGGCAATATCGGGTATTCCCGATAATTAATATATAGGTGGAAAATGTTTCTGGTGATGTTAACTTATATATAAGATGCTCTAGTAATTGTTAGAGGGCTTTTATAATTAATTTAATATCAACGGGCCTTAAAAGGCCAAGTGGTGGAGGGAGAATTGGGCCACCAAGGCCCCCTAGGGCCGGCGCAAGGGGAGAAGGTTTCCTCCCCTTGTGTGGCGCCCCCTCCTCCCCTCCTAACCTATATATACTTGAGGTATTGACACTATTTTAGACACAAGTTTTGGAGCCTCCTCTAGTTCCTCCAGTTCTAGTTCTAGTTGATCCAGTTGATCAATTAGAACTTGACCTAGATCCTCTAATCCTCATAATTAGAAGCCCAATGTGGTTCTAATCTCCTCTCTCTAATTCTCCGATGTCGATTAGCTCTGGACGGTGAAGCGCTGCTAGATAGTGAAGACCGTACGCTTGCAACCAAGTAGAGAGGCTGTGCTTTGGGTCTTCCGTTCGAGGGATCTTTCAAGGGCGGTTCGCGGCATCGTCATCAACGATTTGAGGGACTCCAAGTACGATCTACACTGACTCGTCTACTTCCACTGCACTTCTGAGTCGGTAGCGATCGTTGATCAAAACCCTATATGCATCTTCATATTGTTCCTGGGTTAGGGCGAGTTTTTTTGTTTTCTACTACGTTTCCCAACAGTGGCATCATGACAGGTTCTATGAGTAGATGCAGGTTTCGATCTAGATCACATGTGGATGTGAGGGTTTGATTTTCTTGGTATGCTTCCCTCGAGTGTTGCTTTGGTTCAGTTCATTGATGGCATGATGTTGCTTTTACAAGGTTCTGACAATCGATCGGCTCTGGCTGTCGACGATCTGCTAATAGTTCCTTGGGCTTCATCATAGTCAAGAATTGTGAACCGTCGCGTACGCAAGAGGGCAAGAGGGACGATCTTCTAGGGGGTCACGCGTATTAGACGAAGTTTAGTGTGGGGATAGAGATTTTTAATTAAGTCTCTTCCCTCATACACCCCGAAAGTTAAACTAGCAACAAGAATTATCGCCTTGATTGTGCATGTAGGTAGTTAGTGTTATCCGGAAACCCTAGCAGCCACGTAATTAAAATTTGCCAAACCGATTAGAGGACGTCTAACTTGGTTTTGCAGGTTTCCATATGATGTGGTATAGCCTTTGTCATGATAATGAGTTTATGTATGACATGGTTTTATGTTGTAATGTTAAGTGGTCTGCGCGTCATGGCATGATGGCTGGATCCACGAGATTGCCACATTAAATCATTAATGTAAAATTCATAGAGATAGCCTACAGGTAATAGGTGATGGTGGCATGTGTACACGGAGGACCCCGGCATGGAGAAAGGTGTACTACGCATGCGAGGAGGTGCTGAAAATTTCATGCCACAGCGGCGTTTTCTGAAATTTGTGCCATGGCAGTGTTTTTGAAATGGTCACTGTCGTGGTTCTAAGTCTGACAGTAGAATGGGGGGTAGGTATGAGGAGGCAAGATCCTAGCTACGGTGAGGTTGTGCACGCAAGATTTACGAGTTCAGGCCCTTCTCGGAGGAAGTAACAGCCCTACGTCTCGGTGCCCGGAGGCTCGGTCGATTGACTTATGCGTGAAGTTACAGGGGGTGCGAACCCTTGTGCCTGAGGAGGGGGGTGGCTTATATAGAGTGCGCCAAGACCCCAACCGTCCCACGTTACAAGGGTTTCAATGTCTATAAAGACAGGACGTTACTGATAACGCCAGCAATAAAGGCAAATAAATGATCATTAAGACTACGGAGTGAATGCCTGACCGTTGCCATTCTGAGTGACTTTAGATCTTCTGTCTTCCGAGTGATTTCTGATGTGGTCAAGTGAGTACACCCCATTCGAATGGAATTGGGTTATCCGAGTGAACTGTTGGTCGAGTGGGTTGCACCCTGTGGCAATTTCAGTCGGTAGATGGTGCTATCCTTTGAATGTCCTTGGCCTTAGGGCAGTGACCTCGGGTAAGGGTGTCTAGGTCAGGCCTATTACCCTACCCTAGGTACATGTCTTCGTCATTAGCCCCCGAATGGATCTGGGTCCGAGTGGAGAAGGGGTTGAAGATGGTTCCGACCCGATTTATATGCTTTAGAGGCATCCTAACCGGGCCTCTGATCTTTGTAAAAACTTCAACTTCATTTTCAGTCGCCTGGGTCCATTCAGAGGTCGTCGAGTGATTTTTGCTGATAAGCTCCATGTGTTGATAAGGTATAAGATCCTTGGCGCGATTGGTCACGCTGCCGCTTTCCGGATCTCACGGGATTTGAAATTTGGAGAAGCGCGCGGGACGGAGAGGGCCGCAGTAGATGGAGCGGGTTAGGCAGGGACACCTCGATTCTCGTGCCACCTTTTTCGCCACGTATCCAGCGTGTGACTGTTGCGGGATTTGACTGGATTGCCTGGGCCCACTAGTCAGCCACTCGGGAGCGGGCCCATATAAGGCGTCGGGGTCGATGAGCCCGGTACTGTGCTCCCCATCTCCTTCCTCCTCTCCTGTTTCACCACCACGTTCGCCGCCACCTTCGACGCCGCCGCCCCGCCCGAGCGCAGCCTGCCGCGATGGGGAAGGAGAAGACGGCGGCCTTGGAGCGTGCGAAGAAAGCGACGGCGGCAGCGAAGGGCAAGAAGACGAGTCGGGGTGGCTCGTCGTCGAGATCTGGTCTGCCGCCCGGCTGGATCCAGGGCGATTGGATTCGCTCCACGATTCAGCAAGAAGATATGGAGGATTTGGTCGAGGGGGGCTTGATCGACCATGGGTCCTGGAGGCTTCTAGGTGATGAGACCGAGCCGCAGCCGCAGGAGGGTGAGTGCGTCCTCCTCGCGACCCACGTCGACCGTGGTTTTTCTCTGCCCCCTCATCCTTTTTTCCAAGGTTTTCTGAACTTTTTCGGGGCCCAACTTCATCACTTTTCTCCGAACACCATCACATACCTTGCTGCGTTTGTCTCCATGTGTGAGAATTTCCTGGGTTGTCGACCGCATTGGGGTCTCTTCAAACACATCTTCACCTGCCGCTCACAGTCTGTGAAAAAGGCCAATCCGAGTGATGAGAGGGCGCACGTGATTCAGACGTGCGGGGGTCTAGGGATCCAGATGAGAGGCAAAAGCACATTTCCACCTATGACTCTTCCCGATTTGGTCAGAGGGTGGCAGTCGACCTGGTTTTATTGTAAGGACAAACCAACTCTTGGTCAGTCGACTGGCCTTCCTCCCTTTACCATGGGGCGAATTGAAAAGCCCTCTTCCTTGAAAGTGACTCCAGAAGAAAAGGCGGAGGTGAACATGTTGGTTGACCGTGTAATCCAACTTGTCCGCGATGGCGTGACCGGCATGGATTTGCTAGAGGTGTTTCTCACTCGCCGCATCCAGCCGCTCCAGGCCCGCGATCATCCTATGTGGATGTATTCGGGCGCCGATGATTCTGCTCGGATCCACCCGGAGGAAGTTGCCGAGGAGACGGTGGCGCGGTGGCTGCAGAGCATTACCGGCAACAAAGACAACCCCAGGGGGTCTAGGAGAATTCTGCCACTCGGCGCTGATAACGAACCAGACAAGGTCAGACCTTCGATGTCGAGTGACTTTTACTCTAATTTGTAAACTGTCTTTGGAATCGACTGATGCTTGTCCGATTCTTTGCTTCGCAGATATATACTGAGATGTACTCGATGCCCAACGGGGAGCAGATCCAGGAAGGAGAAGAGAGCGGAGGCGACAGCGGCGACTGGAACTCCGATGGGGAGAGTGATGAAGAGCAGGAAAACTCGAGCAGTGAGGAGGAGGTCGATTCTCCACCTCGCACGGAAAAGCGTTCCAAGCACAAGCACGACCCAGCAAGTATCCGAGGCAAGGTGGCAGCACCGACTGGACAGACTTCAAAGCACACTCGGACATCTTCTCCGGTGCCGACTGAGAAGGCTCCGAAGCAGCTCAAGACCGCGCCGTCCAAGCCACGGAAGGCTTTGCCCAAGATCAAGGTTGACGTTCCCGTCGCCTCTGCGTAAGCGTTTCGTTTTCACCCTTTGTTTGAAGAATCTTATATCAGTTGCCGACCCATCCACTTGCTTGACCGAGTGAACCTTGAGATTTGCAGTGCTGCTACCTCTGGGACTTCTGCTTACCAAGATGATGGTGACGAGGAGATGGAGGACGCGGTCACCTCCAAAGCGGGTATGACCCCTGTTATCTCATCTTTTCTTTGCTAGCCAATTCTACAGTCGACTGAACTCTTGTGGTCGATTCTTTTGCAGCTCCGCGAGATGTTATTGAACTTCAAGACGATGATGAAAATGAGCCACAGGAACTCATGGGTAGGAGGAGCAGGGCCTCAGTCAAGAAGGTGCCAGCTAGCAAGACGCCCCAGTCGACGCCGGCGACGGAACCGGCTATCCAGCAATCCGGGGACTTCAACTGTGCCTCCATTACTTTTGCGAATCCCTTGTCGAGTGCTCGTCCTTCGTCGTCGACTGTGCGGGCCCTTCCTCCGTCTGTCCAACTTCATGCCTCAAGCTCTCAAGCTACTGCAACTGATACACCGACTGCACCTCCCACCGCCCATCAAGTCCCAGAAGACCAAGTGAGTGCTGCCAAGGAGGCTATACGCCAGGCTGGCGTTATGATGGAGCAGATGAAGGTGGTGCGCGAGGCCAGTCAAGCTGCCTATGATGCCAGCTCAGCACTTCAGGCCAATGTCCAGGTTAGCTTACTTCTGACTGAACTCCATCTTGACACTTGTTCTGTTGGGATATGATATTTAGGAACTGCTGCTTTATCTGCAAGACGTCCGTGGATGAGCGTTTTGGAACCTTAATTGCACACCCATTGTCAGTCTGTACACCCACTGGGTGTTTTAATTTCTGTTGAGTAGTTTTTCCACTTGAGTTGACTAGGTTGTGCTGATCGAATCTCTGAACCAGTGGGGGCACGCTGAGTGCACCCACTGGGTGTAGTCCCCGAGACCGCAGTCGAATGTTTGATTCGGCGGGGGTCTTTTAACAGATCTTTTCCACTCGGGCTGGGCAGATCATGCCGAGTGGAACCTTTACCAGTGGGGGCACGCTGAGTGCACCCACTGGGTGTAGTCCCCGAGACCGCCGTCGAATGTTTGATTCGGCGGGGGTCTTTTAACAGATCTTTTCCACTCGGGCTGGGCAGATCATGCCGAGTGGAACCTTTACCAGTGGGGGCACACTGAGTGCACCCACTGGGTGTAGTCCCCGAGACCGTAGTCGACTGCGGGCAGTCGGCTATGGTCTGAGTTTTTTTTTTTACTGGACGGACCAAGTTGATTGAAAGAGTCGGACCAGTGGGGGCACGCTGAGTGCACCCACTGGGTGTAGTCCCCGAGACTATTGGTGAATGTTTGATTCGGCAGTAGTCTTTGTGTCTGCCGACTGACTATCTTCTGAACGCAGAAATCTTGTGATCTTGGAGCCCGGTTTGCCGACTTGGAGAAGAAGCAAACTCAGCTCAATCTTGACCTGGAGTTGGCTCGAAACAACTTGAAGAAGGCTAAGGAT
Organism: Thinopyrum elongatum; assembly: GCA_011799875.1. Lineage (NCBI taxonomy): Eukaryota > Viridiplantae > Streptophyta > Magnoliopsida > Poales > Poaceae > Thinopyrum > Thinopyrum elongatum. The sequence continues at coordinate 433,947,940 of CM022298.1, read as the reverse complement.
GACGCTGCTGGTAAGGAAAGTTTGTCGACCGGTTCTCTTGCCACCTTTTCTCCTCCTTTTTTTGATTCGAATGTTATTCTTTCTAGAAACAATGAGACAAGCTTTGGAGAAGAAGGACCTTGACCTTGCGGTTGCGAAGAAAACCGCCGAAGACAAACTGGCGCTTGCCGACCAAAAGATGGCTTCAGTCGGACAGCTGGAGGGAGAGAATGCCAAGCTGAAGGCTGCTCTTGACGAAGCCAACAAAGAAGTGACTCGTCTGAAGAAGGACAAGCGAACCCTAACCGACAAAGTAGAAGACATCACCCGCAGGAGGGACGAGCTGGAGAACTACCTGGGAGGACTCACCAAAAAATTATTCCTCATGCTTGAAGGTACTTTTCTCTGTGCGGTTGGTTTGCTTTCGTCGACTCATCATACCGCTGTCGACTCATTATTTCTCTGCGAGTGCAGAATTCTGTCAAGACTTCGAGGAAGAAACTGGGCGAGTCGAGACGAACTTGGACCCTATCAACTCCCCTGTCAAAGATGAAGCAGCCATGAATGTGCTCCGACTGGAGTCTCGCCTCGCCAGTGCCTTGGAATATCTTGCTCGACTCAAGGTTGCAGTTTCGCGGATCGAAACAACACTCTGGCTAGGGGACACGCTCCGAAACGATCTCGAGTCTCTGATGACTCGACTTAATGAGATTCCTGGTCGAGTGCAGGAGTGGAAGAAGTCCGCTGCTCGATGCGGTGCTGACGTAGCTTTGTCCCTGGTTCGCGTCCACTGCAAGGAAGCCAGAGAAGAGAAGCTAGCGGCAATCAGGGTCGCCAACAGCAAGAAACTCGACTTCCAGTCTTTCATGGAGACCTTCATTGCTGCTGCTACTCGAATCGCAGATGGAATCGACCTGGACGAGTTTGTCGAGCCTGCCAGCCCCTCTGCGGAGTGAATGAAACTTTTATGATCTGATTCAATTTGCCTCGGTATGCCGAGTGATTCTGTAACCGTAAAACTCTTTCGGGCCTGATGCCCGAGTACTTTGAGCTCCTTCGTCCGAACTTTTATGATCCGGTTCAATTTGCCTCGGTATGCCGAGTGATTTTGTAACCGTAAAACTCCTTCGGGCCTGATGCCCGAGTACTTTTAAGCTCCTTCGTCCGAACTTAGTTTGCCCTTAAATATGCTTGTTCTTATTTCCGGGTGGAACTTGCATCTTCGCTCGGAACAGACGCAGTTCTGAGGAGAGGATTGCGGACGACCTGCACCTCGTCGTCCTTGCAGATCAGGATGGAGCATGTTTTACACTTAGGCGAGTACATGACTGCAGCTAAGCCTCCGAGTGTGAGGGTTGCTCGTCACTCGGTAGGATTTTTTAAACCTAGGCGAGTACAGGACTGCAGCTAAGCCTCCGAGTGAGAGGGTTGCTCACCACTCGGTAGGATTTTTTAAACTTAGGCGTGTACAGGACTGCAGCTAAGCCCCCGAGTGAGAGGGTTGCTCACCACTCGGTAGGATTTTTTTTCAAACTTAGGCGAGTACAGGACTGCAGCTAGCCTCCGAGTGAGAGGGTTGCTCATCACTCGGTAGGACTTTCTTTAAACTAGGCGAGTACAGGACTGCCGCTAAGCCCCCGAGTGAGAGGGTTGTCATCACTCGGTAGGATTTTACAAACTTAGGCGAGTACCGGACTGCAACTAAGCCCCCGAGTGAGAGGGTTGTCACCACTCGGTAGGATTTTTTAAACTTAGGTGAGTACAGGACTGCAGCTAAGCCCCCGAGTGAGAGGGTTGCTCACCACTCGGTAGGATTTTTTAAACTTAGGCGAGTACAGGACTGCAGCTAGCCCCGAGTGAGAGGGTTGCTCATCACTCGGTAGGATTTTACAAACTTAGGCGAGTACAGGACTGCAGCTAAGCCCCGAGTGAGAGGGTTGCTCTCACTCGGTGGGATTTTTCAAACTTAGGCGAGTACAGGACTGCAGCTAAGCCCCCGAGTGAGAGGGTTGCATCACTCGGTAGGATTTTTAAACTTAGGCGAGTACAGGACTGCATCTAAGCCTCCGAGTGAGAGGGTTGCTCATCACTCGGTAGGATTTTACAAACTTAGGCGAGTACAGGACTGCAGCTAAGCCCCGAGTGAGAGGGTTGCTCACCACTCGGTAGGATTTTTTTTTAAACTTAGGCGAGTACAGGACTGCTGCAGCTAAGCCACGAGTGAGAGGGTTGCTCATCACTCGGTAGGATTTTACAAACTTAGGCGAGTACAGGACTGCAGCTAAGCCCCCGAGTGAGAGGGTTGCTCATCACTCGGTAGGATTTTACAAACTTAGGCGAGTACAGGACTGCATCTAAGCCCCCGAGTGAGAGGGTTGCTCATCACTCGGTAGGATTTTACAAACTTAGGCGAGTACAGGACTGCAGCTAAGCCCCCGAGTGAGAGGGTTGCTCACCACTCGGTAGGATTTTACAAACTTAGGCGAATCGGATTCGCGGCTAAGCCACTCACTGGGGGATTTTGGACACATGTATTAGCAACAACAATCATTTAGGAGACTGTAAAACCATGTCTTTGATAAACGAACTGAAAGGTACTCTTTATTACATCTCATCAGTCTGAACACTTAAGTATAAAAATGGCGGAGTAGCTCCGCATTCCAAGCGTGTGGCTCGTCTTTATTATGCTCCACATTGTAGAGGTGATACGCTCCGTTGTGGAGCACCTTTGTGACGATGAAGGGACCTTCCCAAGCGGGGGCAAGTTTGTGAGGCCGTTGCTGGTCCACTCGGAGCACAAGGTCCCCTTCCTGAAATGCTCGACCCTTCACATTTCTGGCATATAATCGACGAAGGTCTTGCTGATAAATGGTCGAACGGATCAAGGCCATCTCTCTTTCTTCTTCCAGAAGATCAACAGCATCTTCTCGAGCTCGTTCTGCTTCAGCTTCTGAAAAAAGTTCTACTCGGGGCGCATTGTGAAGCAAGTCACTCGGCAGCACAGCCTCAGCCCCATAGACCATGAAGAAGGGGGTTCGACCAGTCGACCGATTTGGTGTTGTTCTTAATCCCCAAAGGACTGACGGTAGCTCATCTACCCAAGCATCGACCGCATGTTTGAGGTCGCGCATCAATCGAGGTTTCAGACCTTTGAGAATCAAACTGTTTGCTCTTTCTGCCTGTCCATTCGACTGAGGGTGGGTGACTGAAGCATAGTCGACCCGAGTACCTGGGGATGCACAGAAAGCTCGAAACTCATCAGAATCAAAGTTCGACCCATTATCCGTGATGATGCTGTGTGGGACTCCATATCTAAATGTTAACCCTCTGATGAAGCTGACCGCAGTACTTGCATCCAGGTTTTTGACAGGTTTAGCTTCGATCCACTTGGTGAACTTGTCGACTACTACAAGCACATGGGTGAAACCACTCCTGCCAGTCTTCAGAGGTCCCACCATATCCAAACCCCAAACAGCGAATGGCCAGACGAGTGGAATGGTCTTCAGGGCTGAAGCGGGTTTGTGGGACATGTTGGAGTAGAACTGACAGCCCTCACATTTGTCAATTATCTCCTTTGCCATCTCATTTGCCCGCGGCCAATAAAACCCTGCTCGATACGCTTTGGCCACGATGGCCCGAGAAGACGCATGGTGACCACAGGTTCCCGAGTGAATATCATCAAGGATCATTCGGCCTTCTTCCGGAGTGATGCATTTCTGAACGACCCCAGTGACACTTTCTCTATAGATTTGCTCCCCCATTACTGTGAAGGCTTTGGATCGACGGACAATCTGGCGAGCCTCTTCTTCATCCTCTGGAAGCTCTTTCCTGAGAATATATGCGATATACGGCACTGTCCAATCTGGAATAACAATCAAAACTTCCATGATCAAGTCGACCACAGCTGGGATTTCAACTTCAGTCGGATCAGTGGAACTTTTAGGCTGTGGGGGCTCTTCTGTGAAGGGATCTTCTTGAACTGATGGTACATGAATATGCTCCAAAAACACATTGCTGGGAATAGGCTCCCACTTGGATCCTATCTTCGCCAAGTCATCGGCTGCTTGATTCTTCAGTCGGGGTATATGGTGGAGCTCTAGCCCTTCAAACTTCTTTTCTAACTTTCTCACCACATTGCAATAACCAGTCATAGCTTGGCTCCTGACGTCCCACTCCTTCATCACTTGATTAACCACTAAATCTGAGTCACCGTAAACCATTAGGCGGCGGACGCCGAGTGAAATGGCCATACGGAACCCATACAAGAGTGCCTCATATTCAGCTTCATTGTTGGAGGAATCAAAGTGAATCTGGAGAACATATCTGAGGTTGTCGCCTCGTGGAGATACCAGGACCACTCCAGCGCCTGAACCATTCAACATCTTGGACCCATCGAAGAACATAGTCCAATGTTCCGACTGTATCTGGGTCGGTAACTGTTGTTCAATCCACTCGACGAGGAAATCTACTATCGCTTGAGACTTGATCGCTTTCTTTGCCTCGAACTTGATATCCAGCGGAAGGAGTTCAATCGCCCACTTTGCCACTCGGCCAGTTGCATCTCTGTTGTTCAGAATTTCTGACAACGGAGCGTCGCTAATGATTGTAATTGAATGATCTGAGAAGTACTGTGCAACCTTCTTCGTGGTCAAGTAGATTCCATAGACAAGCTTCTGATAATGTGGATATCTCTGCTTGGATGGAGTTAAGACTTCAGAAATATAGTATACTGGGAGTTGAACCTTATAAGTTTTGCCTTCTTCTTCCCGCTCGACCGTGAGTACTGTACTGACAACCTGTCCAGTGGCTGCTATATAAAGCAGCAAAGGCTCTTTGCTGATTGGAGCAGCAAGCACCGGCTGGGTGGAAAGCAGGGCTTTGAGCTCTGCAAACGCTGCGTCAGCTTCAGGAGTCCACTCGAACTTATCAGATTTCTTCATCAGTCGGTAAAGAGGCAATGCCTTTTCACCGAGGCGAGAGATGAATCGACTCAAAGCGGCCAAACAACCAGTAAGCTTCTGAACATCATGTACACGCACAGCGCGTTTCATTCGGAGGATTGCACCAACTTTCTCTGGGTTTGCATCGATCCCACGTTCGGAAACGAGGAAACCGAGTAACTTTCCACCTGGAACTCCAAATGTACACTTCGACGGATTAAGCTTGATATCATATCTTCTCAAATTGGCAAAGGTTTCAGCAAGGTCAGTCAGCAGGTCGGAACCTTTGCGCGACTTAACCACGATGTCATCCATGTATGCTTCCACATTCCGACTGATTTGAGTTAGCAGGCACTTCTGTATCATGCGCATGAATGTGGCACCAGCATTCTTGAGACCAAAGGGCATGGTGACATAGCAAAAGCACCCGAATGGGGTGATAAAAGCTGTTTTTATTTCATCATGTCCGTACAGTCGGATCTGATGGTACCCGGAATATGCATCCAGGAAGGACACTCGCTCACATCCCGCAGTCGAGTCGACTATCTGATCGATGCGGGGGAGAGGAAAATGATCTTTCGGGCAGGCCCGATTGATATGCTTGAAATCAATGCACATACGGAGTGAATCGTCCTTCTTGGGAACCATGACAACGTTGGCGAGCCACTCGGAGTGGTAAATCTCGCGGATGAACTCAGCTGCCAAAAGCAGAGCCACCTCCTCGCCGATTGCCTTTCTCTTCTCCGCAGCGGACCGACGGAGGTGCTCTTTCACGGGTTTTGCCTTTGGATCGACTCGTAAATGGTGCTCAGCCAGCCCCCTGGGTACACCCGGCATGTCAGATGGCTTCCATGCGAAGATGTCCCAGTTCTCACGGAGGAACTGGATGAGCGCTTCTTCCTATTTGCTGTCGAGTGTTGTTGAGATATGAGTCGGTGCAGCACTGGGATCGGTCGGGTGAATGTGAACAGGCTTTGTTTCACCGGACGACTGAAATGCAGACTCGGAAGCAGGCTTCTTAGTGCGCAACAAATCACTCGGATCTGCAGTCTTCTTATACTCTTCCATTTCAATCGCCGCCATCTGTTCATCGGCAATCTTAGAGCCCTTCTGGAGGCACTCTTCTGCTCGTTGCCGATTGCCAGTGACCGTGATCACGCCCTTGGGGCCAGGCATCTTCAGCTTGAGGTACACGTAACACGGTCAAGCCATGAAACGGGCATATGCAGTTCTGCCCAGAATAGCATGATAGGCACTGTGAAAATCCACAACTTCAAATGTCAGCTTCTCCTTGCGGTAATTCTTTGAGTCACCGAAAACCACGTCAAGAGTGATCTGTCCGAGTGAATCAGCTTTCTTCCCTGGAATGACACCATGGAACCGCATGTTGCTCTCACTGAGCCTAGACATCGGGATGCCCATCCCACGAAGAGTCTCTGCATACAAAATGTTCAAGCCGCTGCCACCATCCATCAAGACTTTGGTCAGTCGGGTGCCTCCAACGACCGGGTCGACCACCAACGCTTGCCTCCCGGGGGTGGCGACGTGCAGTGGGTGGTCAGATTGGTCGATTGTGATGGGAGTCTTTGACCATTTCAAATATGTCGTCGTTGCCGGAGCAACCATGTTTACCTCTCTGTTGATGACTTTCAGTCGACTTTTACTCTCAATGTCAGCAAAAATCATCAAAGTGGAATTGACGTTAGGGAAACCGTCATCATATTCTTCCTGATCACCATCCTTGTCAGACTCTTTTTCCTTTTCATTGGGCTGTTTCTCTCGGAACTGCTGGATTAGGAGCCGACATTGTCGAGTGGTATGTTTGGGATAAATCAGATTTCCCTCTTCATCCTTCTTGGTGTGAATGTGACATGGCAAGTCCAACACATCGTTCCCAGCCTGATCTTTCACCTTCTTGGGGATCCAGGGTCCCTTGGGCTTTCCTTTGAATTTCCCTTGAGTTACAACCGCAGCTTCACCTGGACCTGCTGGTTCAGCTTTGCGTTTCTGCTTCCGACCCACTCTGGTGTCTTGGGCGACTGGCTTGCCCTTCCCACTGCGAAGTCGGTCCTCTTCTTCACCATTAGCATACCGGGTGGCTATTTCCATCATTCGGGTCAGAGACATATCTCCTGTCCGACCGAATTTCAAGTTAAGCTCTCGATACCGAACGCCTTCCTTGAAGGCACAAACTGCTTGGTGTTGGGATACATTCTCTACTGTGTGGTGTAATGTGGTCCATCTTTGGATGTAATCCCTCAGAGTTTCATTCGGCTTCTGTACACAATGCTGCAATTCTGTCAACCCCGCAGGTTGTTTGCATGTGCCCTCAAATGTCCTGACAAACACTCGGGCTAACTCCTCCCAGCTGAATATACTGCCTGGAACCAACTGATTCAGCCATGCTCTGGCCGACCCTTCCAGCATGAGAGGAAGGTGTTTCATAGCTACCTCATCATTTCCACCACCGATCTGGACAGCCACTCGGTAATCTTCCAGCCAAGTATCAGGCTTCGACTCACCGGTGAACTTACTAACCCAGTCGCCAACCTGAAGTTGGGGGGGGATCTCAGCGGCTCTGATAGCTCTGCTAAAACACTCGGGACCCGAAACATGAATCCTGCTTCCACTCGGGCGATCCCTGCCTTGCCCCTCTCTGTGTGCTCGGTTCCTGTCGACCAAACCTTGCACTAAAATTGACCTCGCATCAAACCTTGGCTCTCTTGGGTCGACCGGCGTCCTCCGCCCTCCGCTATACGGGCGCCTGTCATCATAGTGCCGGGGCACATATGATCCGCTTCTCGGAGGGGGTGTAGGCGCTCGACGGTGGTCATCACGGCCGAGTCGATGATCGTACTGCTCGTGGATCCGACCCAAGTGCTGATCCTGGCGATGCACCCGCCCTTCACGTCGCGGAGGCGATCTTGGGCTGTGAGCCGACTGAACTGTGTCAGCCACCACAGATCTGCTATGGATTCTGTCACGCAACTGTGATACTGCAGTGTTTTGGTCTCCTGTCGCCCGGAGCAGAGCCCGGATCTGCATCAAACCTCGTCCAGCTTCTGACTGGGATGGCTGGATGGATTCTGCTATACGAGCTGCGGCTGCAAGATTCTGAATCGGAGTGCGGTATACCTGAGGTTCAGGAGGGAATAATTGCCGCCGTCGACTGGACTCAGGAATCCGCTGCCGAGCACGTTCGTCGAGTGCATGCTGAAGATTTTCCAGTCGAGTGCGTTCAGCCAAAGTGGCCAAGCGCGCTGCCTCCAAGGCCCGAGCCTCGAAATTCTCTCCGATGATGGGCGTGTGGAGTGCTTCCTCGTTACGGCGGTGAAGTTCCTCCCTCCGCTGTGAAGAGAGGGTTTCGGGGTGGTATTCCTCGTGAACACGCGACGGATCGCCACCGCCGTTGCCGCCTCTGTTGCGACGCATGCCATGTGGGCTACGCGGCGTGTCGACCATCAGGACCTCCGCCGCAGGATCGCTGCTATCGCACTCGGACAGAGTCTCGACGGAGCCAGTCGACAGATCGAACAGGCCGTAGAGAGATTCATCGGGCTCGATTGCCGCGACTTGAGGGGTGGCCGATTGACGTGCCACTGCATGCTTCACCCACCGCTGAAGCCGCGATCGACCAGAGCGCTTGCGACGGCGAACAGCGGGGAATGAAGACGCCGTAGGAAACGACCGATATTGGGTCGACGGCTGCCGCAGAAGGACGTCGGGGACACATGCGCGAAAGTGCGTCGCCCCGCGGACGGGGAACGTCTCGATGTCGAGGGGGGCCTCCTGGAGCCAGGCGGAGTCGTCGGCGATGAAGACGAGCGCGCCGAGACGGATCTCGTGGCCCTCAGCCAAACCTCCACCCGAAACCATGATGATGGGAATCGAAAAAAATTGCAACCTCACCGGAAAGTCGCTAAGACACCTGCCCCATGGTGGGCGCCAACTGTCGTGGTTCTAAGTCTGACAGTAGAATGGGGGGTAGGTATGAGGAGGCAAGATCCTAGCTACGGTGAGGTTGTACACGCAAGATTTACGAGTTCAGGCCCTTCTCGGAGGAAGTAACAGCCCTACGTCTCGGTGCCCGGAGGCTCGGTCGATTGACTTATGCGTGAAGTTATAGGGGGTGCGAACCCTTGTGCCTGAGGAGGGGGGTGGCTTATATAGAGTGCGCCAAGACCCCAACCGTCCCACGTTACAAGGGTTTCAATGTCTATAAAGACAGGACGTTACTGATAACGCCAGCAATAAAGGCAAATAAATGATCATTAAGACTATGGAGTGAACGCCTGACCATTGCCATTCTGAGTGACTTTAGATCTTCTGTCTTCCGAGTGATTTCTGATGTGGTCGAGTGAGTACACCCCGGTCGAATGGAATTGGGTTATCCGAGTGAACTGTTGGTCGAGTGGGTTGCACCCTGTGGCGATTTCAGTCGGTAGATGGTGCTATCCTTTGAATGTCCTTGGCCTTAGGGCAGTGACCTCGGGTAAGGGTGTCTAGGTCAGGCCTATTACCCTACCCTAGGTACATGTCTTCGTCAGTCACCACGACAATGTTTTCTAAAATTGTCGCCACGACAGCGTGTCTGAAATGGCTGCCACGACAAAGAATTTTCTCCCACCACGATAACTGATGATTCAAGAAGACCGTGAAGACTTCCCGGCGCCAGGGCTATACCATATCATGCTATTATGAATTGCTTGAGATGTTTATCCCTTTGTTGTTTTCACCCTTTGATTGCGCAGTAGTCAATTATTAGGGTCATATCTCACAGCTAATATCATGATTAAAAGGTGCTCTTCCCAGTGTTGCAACCGTCTACGACATTTAGTGTTTTAGAGTACGCCATGTCCACATGAGTACAAACGGGGTGGGAGGTGTAAGACGGAGATGGTCAGACCATGTATGCAGATAGCACTCGGTTATCTTGAAGTTCTGGAAAAATCATTCTGAGCTCGGAGCACAAAGCATCAAAATATGAACAAGAATCATATGGGGATATGATCGACAAAAGTTTGCCAACCGGTCAAAATTCTCGTCATCAGTGATGTCCACATCAATGGATGAGAATAAGATCATGATCTTGAATCACTTAAAATCAATTATGAGTGATATTGATTTGAGTGGGAGCACCAATATGTATTAATTAAGTTTAATCACTAGTGAAAATTAATTATGAACAATGTCTATGTGTAGTTTGCATTATAGTTGTAGAATTGTGGCTCACGGTTCCACCTTTGTTACTGAAATTGATTAGCTATTTTTATCTGGTTGATTCTTTACGATTGGTAAACGTAATGAGAGAATCATCCTCAAGAGTACCGAGAAAGATTTTTTATATTTGCATGGTTAACAATACTCTCCCGCTGATGCTATGGAATGACGAGACTCACGTCCTTCGATCCAAAAGGCTAGAATTACATTACAGTCTGCTTGCTTCCAATAAACCCAAACTTCAAAATGATTGGGATAGTTATGTGATATTCTTGAAACTGAAAATTGTTTTCAGAAACAAACAAAGGCTATAAGATATGTGATATCTGAAGAAGTGTTCTATTTGCAAGTTTTAGTGAAGTGTTCAACTATGTTTAAGACTAAAATGCATATGATCTGGAAGAACATCCGTCATGAGTTGTTGGTAAAACCTAAAGAGAAAAGAACAAACCTAGGGAAGTATGAGGCTCACGCCACTCTTAAAGTTGGATGTTTTTTCTATGAGTGGGAGAAATGTTGAAGAAACTCTATGATAAGTAAAAGGCAGAAAGAAAGAAGACTAGAATGTCCAGCTCAGGTATGAATATCATACAAGTTATAAGATGTACAAAAGTTTGGTCAAGTAAGTGTAGTTCTTGGGAATTATGACTAAATTGTTGATCACTAGTTCTTAGAGATTTTGGTTAAAAGTTGATCACGTGGATATTGATTTGATTGCATGTTGATGCGAATCATTGCAAGAAATTACAAACGGCCTAAATGACCAATGAGGTAAAAATATGTGTTGAAAACTTTATAAAAGTAATGATACTTTCCATCATCATATTACCTCTATATTTATTGTCATAATTCATTTTAGATTTTTGTGGACTCTAAGCTCATTGCATAGAAGTTGCAAGGAGATTGTTCATAAGTAAACAATAGTTGTTTGATGTTACCCCTTGAATGCATGTCAGGAATCCCATGCATGCAGTCTTTCGCATTCGTGTCGGTGTACTAAGTATTGGGCCATTAGTACCCTGTACTTGTGCACGCGCAGTTGTAGCCATACCCGCGGCCAGGCTTGTCGGGGAACAGTTGGAGGTTAACTCGAGTTATCAAAGAAACACCCAAGCCAAGGATCAGAGGATCAGCATATAAGAAGAGCTGAAGACCGAAAGCCAACCTCCCGGCAAGATCTTGCCGGGGTGGCCTGCGAAGCCCGGCAAGATTCAGCGCCCGGCAAGATTCTGCCACTGTGCCACCGCTTCAGCACAGCAACCAGCCTGGCATTCTGGGCCCTTCTCTGGATACGTGGCAAGGCGCCAGTGGAGGAGAGCTTAAGCGGTGCTGATGGGATGGCCCCTTTTTCCATCCCCAAGAAAACGAGGACACCTAAACAAACACCTCACGGTGCATTAAATGCATTCATCCTAATCCGTCAGTGATTAGGTATGATGACCCTGTAGCTACTTTACACCTCAATGTATGTACATTTTGCCACTGTGGTGACCCCTTTGGATGTATAAAAGGAGGCCCAAAGCAACTGCTACAGAGGGAGGAGGATCTTCTGGCCCATCCTGCATGCGTAGCTGCTCTTTGAACGTACTGTTCATCGCAAGCGCTCCTAGAGCCTGGGCTCAAGAACTGTCTTAATAAAACAAGGCAGGAGTAGGGTTTTACGCTGATCAGCGGCCCGAACCTGGGTAAAATCACCCCGCGTCGATCGTTGGTTCTGCTCTTTGTGCATACCTCTCTCCCTGCCGAATCGTAGAAGGGACCCACGCGGTCCCATAGGTGTCGCACGCCGACATCTTTGGCGCGCCAGGGAGGGGAAGAAGGTTGCGCGAACCTGATCCAGTGATTGGCGCCTTAGTTTCTTCATCATCTTCATCATCATACCACCCAAGAAGAAGAGTGCCGCAATGGCGCTACCATCTACATCCGTTTTGCCTGTGCCCTCGCGTACGGGTGACGGCGTGGATGCGGAAGGAAGAGGTTTAGAGCCTCCACGGCGTTCCGGTGGTCCAAGCCAAGCGAGCGGCGTCGTTCGCAGCGGCAACGGCAACCCACACGCCGCTGGATCCAGAGATGGGGCTGTGCTGCCTACGGGCGGCGCAACGAACTCCAGAGATCGGAGGACGCCTTCTAGGACTCCCGCGCTGGCGCAAGCATCCCGGCCTTCCCAGGTCATGTGCGATGAGCAGCGCCATGGCGCTAGTGGTTCAGGACGTCCCCATGAAAAGACTTCTGCGCATCAATCCCAAGGTGCGCAGGCCCAGCACGCACGTCAAACTGCTGGTGGAAGTGGCGCGCGGTCGTGCGATCATGACGGTGCTCCTTCTAACATTGTTAGGAGTTAGAGCACCTCACGTACCTCGCACCTGTCACCGCCGCCTACACCAGCGGAAGCTTTGGCACATGTGCAGCTGCTCCTCGATTTCCCTCCTGCTCCGGAGAAGATGGAGGAGTGGCGATCTACTATCCAGAGCCTCATTGGCTTCGTCAACAAGGATGGGCCGCGGCAGGCAGGGCCCTCGCAACGGCGGTCCATCGATCCGGCGCGAGCCGATGGAGAGAAGACTAGAGGCGGTGCGACCATGGTGCACTCCCCTCCACGACACCAGCGACGGTCGACAACCCGATGGACCGATGGCCGTGATGATGATTCCATGGCGTTGTCCGATCCACGGATGCGCCGCGACCAGCGTCAAGTTCTTCGGGAACGAAGCAAAGAGGATGCTCGAACTACCATCGAGCGGCGACGGGAAGCGCGCCATCAATCTGATAAGTGTGCAGGACCCGCTGTCGACAAGCCTGCGCCAGGGGACACAGGTGACTTGCCTTACGAGGTAGGTTGTCCAGCATTTACCCGTGAGCTGCGGCGAGTCCAGTGGCCCAATTCCCGAACCTTCAAGCCAGAGGTCCTAGAGAAATATGACGGCACGACTCACCCGTCGGAGTTCCTGAGCATCTACACCATTGCGGTGCAGGCTGCCGGGGGCCGAGACGACAAGATACTCGCCAACTACTTCCCGTTGGTGCTTAAACCCAACGTCAGGTCGTGGTTGATGCATCTGCCGGAGAATTCTATTTCTTCTTGGTCAGATCTGTGCCATCTGTTTGTTGGCGCCTTTGTTGGAGGCCATCAAACTCCTGGCCAGGAAAGTGATTTGCATCTCATCCCTCAGAAGGAGGGCGAATCCCTGCGCAAGTATATCCAAAGGTTCAGCCGTGTACAATACAGCATCCTGAATGTTCATCCTGCCGCCGTTATAGGCGCGTTTCGTCAGAACGTGCGTAACCGCAAAATGCGGGATGAAATGGCAATGAACAAGATCAGGGACATCGCTGAGCTGTATGCTCTGGCTGATAAATGTGCACGGGCTGAAGAGGGAAGGAGGCTCCCCGGCGAGGATGTTGGCGCGGGGGGCGACTCTGAGGGCGAAGACGCTGCCGCCCCGACAAAGAAGGGCCGGCGGCGAAACAAGAAGCGCAGAGGCAAGGCCGTGCTTCCTGTCGAGGAATTCGGCAACCCTGGCACCGCCAAGAAGGCCAAAGCTGACGATCCCGGCAAGGAATTTGCTGGGTGCGCCTCCTGTCAGGCCTTGGCAGTTGCCGACAAGCCGGAATTCTCCGGCAAGCAGTATTGTAAGATCCATCGCACCAAGGGCCATGATCTCCAAAATTGCCGGCAAGTTGAACAACTTGTCGAGAAGCAGAGAGCTGAGTATGAGAGGCGAGACAAGGAGAAGGCCCAAGATAGTGCTGAGGGGTCCGGCAAGAAGCGCGGTGGCCAAGGGGGGCGCCATGGCAAGGCCAAGCAACAGAGGGAGAGGCCCGCTCGAGGCCGTGACAAAGAAGAGGGTGATGATGATGATGAAGAAGATGATGAGTCCAGTGAGCACGAATTTCAGAAAGCTACAGAGGCCATGTGTATCGATGGAGGCACCTCATTGCATTCTTCCCACCGTCGGCATAAACAGTGGGTGCGAGAGGTTAATCAACGGAGCCATCGTTCGATGCACGTAAACCCCTGAAGTGGTCCAACACGCCTATCATTTTTTACGCCGAGGATCACCCTGATCGCACAACCGCGGTCGGGTGCTTGCCATTGTTGGTCTCACCGACAATCCGCAACCTCAAGGTGACGAAAATGCTAGTTGACGGTGGGGCCGGACTGAACCTAATCTCGCCAGACGTGCTCAAGAGGCTCCAAATTCCTGATGAAGATCTCGAGGAAACGGGCATGTTTCAAGGGATCAATCCAGGAAGGACCCAGCCAAAAGTCAAGATTACGCTATCGGTGACATTTGGTAGCGAGCTCAACTACAGGACAGAGAAGGTAGTGTTTGATGTCGCCAAGATCCCTATGTCGTACAATGGGATCCTTGGCCGCCCAGCGCTGGCTAAGTTCATGGCGGCATCACACTATGCGTATAATGTGCTGAAGATGCCCGGGCCGTTGAGCGTCATCACTGTACACTCCGACAAAAAGGATGCGCTAAGCAGTTGCAGCACCTGCCGTCAAGGCACCTGCTCCTACCGCTAGAACTCCCGGGGGGAAGAAGAAGACCGGCAAGAACCTTGGCGCAAACTCTGGCAAGCGCACCTCCTCGGAGTGCTGCGCTCCCGTTGAGGACGCACCAGAGAGTTCCACCGGCAAGAACAAGAAACCCAAGGCTGCTCCACCAGAGATCAAGAAGGTGCCTATCAGGGAGGACAGAACGGGAGGAACTTTCACCATAAGTTCCACCCTAGATGACAAATAGGAAAGCGCGCTCATTGCCTTCCTGCGGGCGAATGTCGACGTGTTTGCATGGCAACCGTCTGACATCCCCGGTGTTCCCAGGGAGGTAATCGAGCACCACCTTGCTGTCTATCCTCATGCACGGCCCGTCAAGCAGAGGGTCAGGAAGCAAGCCTTGGAGCGGCAAGAATTCATTGCCAAAGAAATCAGGAAACTAGAAGCGGCAGGCTTGGTCAGAGGAGTGCTTCACCCAACGTGGTTGGCCAATCCGGTTGTAGTGTGCAAGGCGAATGGGAAATGGAGGCTGTGTATTGATTATACAGACATCAATAAAGCCTGTCCAAAAGATCCTTTTCCCTTGCCCCGCATCGACCAGATTGTGGACTCCACTGCTGGTTGTGACCTACTGTCGTTCCTTGATGCCTACTCAGGGTATCATCAGATCTTCATGGCAAAAGAAGATGAAGAAAAGACCGCATTTATCACCCCATGTGGTACGTATTGTTTTATACGAATGCCTTTCGGGTTGAAAAGTGCTGGTTCTACATTTGCGAGAGCGGTCCAAATTGGTTTTGAGCCTCAGCTCCATAGAAACATGGAAGCATACATGGATGACATAGTGGTCAAAACCAAAGACAAAGCGACGGTCATACAAGATCTAGAAGAAACATTTGCAAATCTGCGCAAGATCAATTTAAAGCTCAATCCTGAGAAGTGCGTGTTTGGTGTTCCTTCTGGCAAGCTTCTTGGGTTCTTTGTATCTCAGCGAGGGATCGAAGCGAACCCCAACAAGATCAAAGCTATTGAGCAGATTGAAGCGCCAAGACGCGTCAAGGATGTACGTCGTCTTGCCGGCTGCGTTGCTGCCCTAAGCAGGTTTATCTCCAAATCTGCTGAGCGCGCCCTGCCCTTTTTCAAAATTTTGAAGAAGGCAGGTCCAATGAAATGGACTCCGGAAGCGGAGGCTGCGCTGCAAGATTTGAAGAAATACCTCTCTTCTCCGCCGACGCTAGTCGCGCCTAGGCCACAAGAGCCGTTGCTGTTGTACCTGGCAGCGACAAATCAAGTGGTTAGTGCTGCGTTAGTGGCACAGAGAGAAGCTGATGAGGAGGCAACACCAGCGGCAGGACCGCCAAGTTACGCGGCGGGATCTTCCCCGACAAGGATTGGTCCCGGCAAGACAGGATCCGCGCAGTTAGAAGAACCAGTGCAAAAGAAAAAGACGGTGCAGCGCCCAGTTTATTTTGTTAGCTCCCTTTTGCAAGGAGCTAGGTCAAGATACTCTGGTGTGCAGAAGTTGCTCTTCGGCCTCCTTATGGCCTCGAGGAAGCTGCACCATTATTTTCAGGCACATGAAATTACCGTCGTCACTCGCTTTCCGTTGCAACGGATTTTGCAAAATCCAGAGGCAACCGGCAGGATCGTGGAGTGGGCGCTGGAATTATCAAGCTTTGGTCTCAAGTTTGAAAGTACTTCGACAATTCAGAGCAGGGCCTTGGCAGAGTTCATTGCGGAATGGACCCCAACGCCAGACGAAGAGGTTCAAGAAACGACTCTCCTCGGCAAGGAAATTGATCAAGAATGGGTTATGTACTTTGACGGGGCTTTCTCGCTGCAAGGCGCCGGTGCTGGCGTGCTGCTTGTCGCACCCACCGGAGAGCACCTCAAGCATGTAATCCAGATGCATTTCCCCCGGGAGAGTTCGAAAAACAACACTGCGGAGTACGAGGGGCTGCTTGCCGGTCTCAGGATCGTGGCAGACCTTGGTATCAAGAAGCTCGTCATCAGAGGTGATTCGCAGCTTGTTGTCAGGCAAGTTAACAAGAATTATCAGAGTCCATTGATGCAAGCTTACGTGGATGAAGTGAGAAAAATGGAAGAGCTCTTTGATGGTCTGTAAATGAAGCACATTCCTCGTGCCGAAAACAGTATTGCTGACGACCTGTCAAAGCGCGCTGCCCTCAAGTTGCCTGTGGAACCAGGAACTTTTGTGCTCCATTTGACTCAACCATCTGTGGCACCATCGATGAGGCAAGAAAAGAGAAGAAGGTTGAATTCTGGACAGTACTTCCCGGCAGAGCTCCCTGGAGCCGCCGACAAGGAACTTGCCGGGATCAGCGACAAGCCTGCCGGGGAATGACAGGCTCCGGCGGAACCTCACGCTTTCGCTGTCGAGACAAATGTTCCCCTGGCGGAAGAGATGCCTTTAGTCCTAGTTGTCGAGCCCCAGGCTCCAGCATGGGCACAGCACATTATCCATTTCCTTCAGACAGGAGAACTCCCTGAGGAGCAGGAAGAAGCGGAAAAAGTAGCCCGTCAGTCCACTATGTACCAGTTCATCGATGACGTCCTGTACAGAAAGAGACCAAACGGTGTGAAATTGAAGTGCATTCCTCGGGAGGATGGACTAGAGCTGTTGGCAGAGATACATGGAGGCATATGTGGCTCTCACATAGGGTCAAGAGCGCTTGTCGGAAAGGCATTCCGACAAGGTTTCTTTTGGCCCACCGCTCTCCAAGATGCAACTGCACTAGTAACCAACTGTGAAGCGTACCAGTTTCATTCAAAGAAATCACATCAGCCAGCTCAAGCTCTTCAGACGACCCCTCTCTCCTGGCCATTTTCGGTCTGGGGGCTCGACATACTGGGCCCCTTCCCCCGTGCTACCGGGGGCTTTGAGTACTTGTACGTTGCGATCGACAAGTTCACAAAGTGGCTGAAGGTGGAAGCGGTGAGAAAGGTGACAGCACAATCAGTCGTCAAGTTCTTTAAAGGAATAGTTTGCCATTTCGGTGTGCCCAACAGGATCATCACCGACAACGGCACGCAATTCACAAGTCGCACCTTCATGCAGTACGCCCAAGACCTTGGCGGCAAGATTTGTTTTGCCTCTGTTGCTCACCCGAGAAGCAACGGCCAAGCAGAGAGGGCTAATGCTGAAGTGCTGCGCGGTCTCAGGACCAGAACCTTTGACAAGCCGAGAAAATGCGGAAGACGCTGGATTGATGAGTTGCCGGCGGTTCTTTGGTCAATCAGAACGACACCAAATCAAGCCACTGGCCAGATGCCCTTCGCTCTGGTCTACGGAGCGGAAGCAGTTCTCCCCACGGAACTCATATACGGATCACCTCAAGTGCTCGCTTATGATGAGCTTGAGCAAGAGCAACTGCGGCAAGATGACGCTGTGCTCCTTAAGGAGACTCGTCTTCAGGCTGCTGTGCAAGCTGCACACTACCAGCAAGCTTTGCGCCGCTACCATAGCCGCAAAGTTCATGCCCGAAGTCTTGAGGAAGGCGACCTTGTTCTTCGACGGATTCAGTCCGCCAAGAATTCAAACAAGTTGACGCCGAAGTGGGAAGGCCCTTATCAGGTAGTACGAGTCACCAGGCCCGGCGCTGTCCGCCTGGAGACCGAAGATGGCGTTCCAGTGAGCAACTCCTGGAATATCAAGCATCTTCGCAAGTTCTACCCATAAGGCGCGGTTGCCGGGGGCCCCCGGCAACCACCTTTTTGTACAAGTCTTGCCGGCAAGGCATGTAATCCTTTGTACAAAGCCAGGCGCAGACCCTGTGCCCAGATGACTAAGTTTAAGTGTTGTGCATTTCCTTATCGATTTCCATGTTTGTATATATATGCATGCTTGTCTAAGACGTTGTATGACACTTGTTCCCGGTAAGTATTAACGAACCGCCAAGGTTCCATATCTTTATTTTCTCTTCTTTCTTTTTCTCAAAAGATAGAAGGATTCCTCGCGCGCACGTTTGCCGGGGGGGGAAGGAAGATATGGTACCAGTGGGCGACGTTCAGAATTGACGTCTTACCAGAGGAAGTACAGCGACAGAAAGCTAAGTTATAAAACTTTAAGCAAGTTTCTTTTATTATGAAGTTATTTTCCTTAGACGATTTTGACTTTTGTATGGAAAACCTGCACGCGAAGGAACCCTTGTCGTAATCGGTTGCGCCCTTATTTTGTTTCGAGTCCGCTCAATAATTTAAGTGGCAGCACTGAGAACGCCAAAGTGTCTTGCCGGCCGCTGCACCTCCAGCAGGCTACTGAAGTCCCGCACCCAGCGCTCGCGGCAGGTTGCGCGCCGGCAAGTTTTCAGTAAGCGTAGGGTGTACTCCGTACATAAAGAAATCAGACAAGGGAAATAGCATGCATATACCCAAACATACGCAAGTTATATTACATCAATAAGTTGCCGCAGTTCTAACACAAGACTTGATTGTCTTTGGCATGGAATGGTGGCGACAAGGAAAAATGAGGCGGCTAGTCCCTGCGTTGGCCCTCGACCCTCTTGATTGAATCTACCTTCTCAAGGATGGGCGCAACAAGCTCCTCAAGTGCCTTGAGATCTGCATCCTTCGGCAAGTGGTCGAGCACGTTGGTGAGATCAACGCCAGGGTTCTTATGCACCACCTTGACGAGTACCTTGTGGAGGACGGCCCGACAAAGTTTGCGGGATTCATTGGCCAGTTGGGTCGCTCGGTTGGACTGTAGCAGCTTCAAAGCGTCAATGATGCTTTCGAAGAACATGGTCAACCTGGCGCTCGAAGATATCCTTTCTTCGGAGGAATACCTGAAGTTTTGCAGGCCATCCTAGCCCATGGTTGACAATTGTGCTGTGAGCCTCTCCGTGGTGTCGACAAGGTGATCAGTCCAGATTTTCACACCCTTCTCATAGTCAATTTGGGCGGCGGCAGCGCTCTTAAGCAAGTTCTTCTCATCCTGAAGATCTTTGCTTAGGGCCTTCTCGCGAGCCCTGCCGTCCTTAAGAGACTTCTCCAGCATGGTCAGCTTTAGCCTCAGATCGGCAATGGCATCGTTGGCTGAGGAGAGCTGCTTGGTCTTGTCGGACATGGCAACTTGCATCTCCGCCAGGCTGTGGAGAGTTTTCTCCCTGTCCCCTTTGAGCGTCAAGAGCTCCTTGCCGTGTTCTTCAAGATCCACCTCCAGCTTCTTCACTTTGTCGCTCAGCTCATTCTTGGTGGCCTCTGTAGCCTCGGCAGCATCGATGGCCTCCTTGAGCTTGCCGTCGTGATCTGCAGTTAGAGCTTCGAGCGCCTCTTTGTGCTTTTGCTCCAGCTCCTGGATCCGCTGCGCGACAAGCTTATCGATCTCCTCATCTTTGCCGCGAAGCTTGGCAGCGAGCGCCTGCTCACGTGCGGCAAGATCTTCCTCGTGGGCATCAAGCGCAATGCGACGCTCCGTCAGGAGAGCATCTTCAGCGGCAGTTCTTTGTGCAGCTTCCTCTTGCGCCTTCTCCATGTCAGATTGTTTCAAGAGGAGCTCCGTCCAGCTTTGGCTCACTTGTTCCCGGCTGGCAGTCAACTCCTGAAGGGCCTCAGCATACCAGATCTGCATCTGCTCAACGCGCTTCTGAAAACCTGCTTTGGCTGCTTCGACAACTGCAATTCTGGAATTTGCTTTCTCTTTTCGAGCACGGTGGAGTGCTTGGAGCTTGCGGAAA
Source organism: Thinopyrum elongatum (assembly GCA_011799875.1). NCBI lineage: Eukaryota > Viridiplantae > Streptophyta > Magnoliopsida > Poales > Poaceae > Thinopyrum > Thinopyrum elongatum. The sequence goes on along the minus strand of CM022298.1, from coordinate 433,927,601 downwards.
TTTTCGCCCATAGCCTGAAGGAGTTGATCCTCTTCAGATTTTCCACTGCTGGTGCTTGGATCATCAACGATTTCGAGCCCGGCAGCGGCGATGATTTCTTCATCAAAGGTTTCCCCTTCAGTCGGCGTTCCAATATTTGCCGTGCCCGGCAAGTTGATGAATAGGTTGTCGCCAACCTTGAGATATTTGCTCGATGAGGGAGCTTCGGATGTCGATGGTTGGTCCTCGACGTTCATCTCGCCGGTGGCTGGGGGCTCTGTGGCCGATGTAGCGCCTGGCGCTCCTGCGGCAGGAATGCCGTCAGTGTGGTCATCAGTCTCCTCGCCGGCCCTCTCGGCAGATTCCTTGGCGGCTTCCTCGGCAACAGTTTCGCCGACCTCGACAGTGGCGTCTTTGGCGGCCTCGCTAGCGGCGATCCTGTCAGCTTCGGCGGCGGCATCTCTGGCGGTCTCCTCGATGACAACGTCGACATCCATGTGTTCCATCACAGGGAATTCTGGAGGACGAAGGAAGGAAACAAAATAAGATCAAGATTGAAGTTCAAGAAGACAAAAAGAAAGAGAGATAAAGAAAAGGATAGCAAGCGCTCTAAGGCAAACAGTTACCTGCGTCGAGTTGTTGAGAGGTGGCCTCGCCCCTCCCGACAACGTTGGCTACCGGAGAAATGTTGCCGGTATCCATGCATACCTGCTCCTCCTCAACCAAGATAGGCTCATCGGTGGTAACTCTTGCAGGGGATGCACTTGTGGGCGGCGTGGTTGACGGAGGCGGCACAACGGGGGCGGAGGAGGGGTCCTGGGTCGCTTGGCTGTAGCAGGCGCAGGAGATCGGCGTGGTTCCGCCACCTCAGCCTCCGGTGCGATTGTGTGAGACGCCCCTGCCACCCCAGTAGTTGCCGCATGTGTGTGTCTCGCGCGCCGCGTAGGTTGCTGTCGAACTCCTTGCCGCGGCGCAGTCTTGCCGGCCGCCTCCTTGCTGGGAGCCTCGCTGCTCGAAGAGGGTTGGCTTGCCGGGATGCCAGAAGCGGCCTTTCGAAGAACGCGCTTGGTCTTCTTCGGAGCTGGGGGCTCCTCCTGCGGCTCTTCTTCGGCTACGTCTTCGTCGGACGAGCCCTCGGCGGCCGCGCTGCTCTGTTCCCCAGTAGCCTTAGCCTCCCTGGCAAGATTTTCTTCCATCACAACCTCCGCGTCGCTGGTTTCCCATTCTGTGAAACCGACGCTGCCGGCCTCCGCGGCAAGATTCGCCTCTTCCACCCTAGTGGCAATATACGCCACTTCTTCATCAGTGGTGGCGCGAATGAGGTCCGTCTCTTCCCGGATGGCCCTCTTCGACAAGTTATCGAAGAACTTTTGTGCTTCCTCCTTGGTTGGCTCGGCCCAAATCGCGTCAAGACCATGGGCGTTGAACATTGGCATGATGGCAATGATTGACCCCAGGGCGGAGTTGTTGCACAAAGGGACAATTCTTGCCGGCAACCGATGTTTGTCATCGCGCTGGAATAGTTTGTGGCGGAGAGCGCCGAGCTGCATGGCCGTCAAATTGTTGTTCAATCCAGGGCGCAGCCTCATGATGTCCGCTGCATTCCGGTACTCCCAAGCTGGTCTTCCCTTGCTCTGTAGGGGGGCGATGCGGCGGCGGAGGAAATCGAAGCCAATCATCTCCATTGTGAGCCCGGCAGCTTTCAAGCAAAGGATCCTAGTGGTGGCGATCGTGAGCCTCTTGTCCTCCGCGGCGAAATCGCTCCAGTCACTGCCGCAGACCGCCTTCTGCTGTCGAGGCAAACAGAACGGATGGGGATCTGCTTCCTTGATCCAGCACCACTCAGACCGCCATTCATCCCACTTCTCGTGGTAGACCCCATCTGGGTATATCTCCTTATTCCAAGCCCGTGGAATCCAGGCGATATAACCGGAAAGGGCCTCCCCCTTTTGGATGCGAGGAATAAAGTAATGGCGGAAGAGGGCAGTGTTGGGAACTACTCCGGCAAAGTTTTCGCAAAGATGAGCGAAGACGGGCATGCACATTACGGCGTTCGGCGTGAAATCAAGAAGATGGAAGCCGTATGTGTACATAATGTCGGTGAAGAAGTCAGAGAATGGAGGACAGAGTCCGCGATAGAAATAAGCGGTGAAGAAGCGATATCTGTCAGGTTCGCTCTCGCAACAAGAACCTGGAATCACGCGAGTTGCGGGGTGAGCTTGCGTCTCCTTTGCCCACATGCACTGGTACCGGTTCTTCAAGGCCCTCGGATCGAGCGTCGGAGCGAAAACGACGTACTTCTTCCGCATCTTCACCAGCTTGCTCTCCGGGACATCGGCCTTCGTCTCCTTGCTCTTGCCTTTGCCCTTGCTAGCCTTGGGCGGCATGGCGATTGCGAAGGAGGAAGCTGAGGATAGAGCGGGTGCGGAAGCGAAGAGCGGATAAGGAGAAGTCTGGCTTTGAGCTCGAGAAGGGGAAGATAATGGCGGATTCCAGATTGGAAAGAAGAGGGGGTAAATGGGCGGAGCCTCTGCGGATTCCTTTTTTACGGGGAAGAAGCGAGGCTGCCTCTTTTACTGCCCAATGTGAACGTGCCTATACAAGCGCGCTACGGCCGTGGCCGTTCAGCGCACGCTTCCCACGTCGCACATTCAACGCGCGTAGTGGGGAAGCGCAGTTGGCGAAATAATTACAAGCAGTTAATCCCTGCCATGTGTGCCCGTGCACTATTTGGGCCTAGCCCAACAATGCCTCGCACTCGTGTGTGGCCTAGGCACAGGGGCTCCTGTCGGTGTACTAAGTATTGGGCCATTAGTACCCCGTACTTGTGCATGGGCAGTTGTAGCCATACCCGCGGCCAGGCTTGTCGGGGAACAGTTGGAGGTTAACTCAAGTTATCAAAGAAACACCCAAGCCAAGGATCAGAGGATCAGCATATAAGAAGAGCTGAAGACCGAAAGCCAGCCTCCCCGGCAAGATCTTGCCGGGGTGGCCTGCGAAGCCCGGCAAGATTCTGCCACTGTGCCACCGCTTCAGCACAGCAACCAGCCTGGCATTCTGGGCCCTTCTCTGGATACGTGGCAAGGCGCCAGTGGAGGAGAGCTTAAGCGGTGCTGATGGGATGGCCCCTTTTTCCATCCCCAAGAAAACGAGGACACCTAAACGGACACCTCACGGTGCATTAAATGCATTCATCCTAATCCGGCAGTGGTTAGGTATGATGACCCTGTAGCTACTTTACACCTCAATGTATGTACATTTTTCCACTGTGGTGACCCCTTTGGACGTATAAAAGGAGGCCCAAGGCAACTGCTACAGAGGGAGGAGGATCTTCTGGCCCATCCTGCATGCGTAGCTGCTCTTTGAACGTACTGTTCATCGCAAGCGCTCCTGAAGCCTGGGCTCGAGAACTCTCTTAATAAAACAAGGTAGGAGTAGGGTTTTACGCTGATCAGCGGCCCGAACCTGGGTAAAATCACCCCGCGTCGATCGTTGGTTCTGCTCTTTGTGCATACCTCTCTCCCGGCCGAATCGTAAAAGGGACCCACGCGGTCCCATAGGTGCCGCACGCCGACAATTCGCATGTAGCTCCTTAGTCGTTGGGGCCATTGTCCGCTCGCCCATGCAGAGCCCTTATCCCAAACAAGGTATGCCGGATGCAAATGTTGATCAAGCTTTGTTGCGGGACATTGCTACTTGTGAGCTGCGTTGGGATTTCCTCAAAGAGGAGAGGATGATGCAGTATAGTAGAGATAAGTATTTCCCTCAGTTAAGAACCAAGGTTATAAATCCAGTAGGAGAACCACGCAAGAACTCGTGAACAACACCTACACACAAAATAACAAATACTTGCACCCAACGCAAACAAGGGGTTCTCAACCCCTTGGCGGTTAATAGCATGGATCAAATATCGTAGTGATAAATAGATAAACTGTAGGAATGAAGTATGTCTACCAGAGGGGGGGGTGAATGGGAGTTTTAAATTTTCTTCGGAAAACTTAAATCTCTTAGAACCCAGCAGCGGAGTGAATGAAATAAACTACAATGAACTAGAACTGAGTACTGAAGGAGAACTAAGACATGCATCGAAGTAAATCGTACGAATGAAAAATGCATCGAAGGAAAACATGAGTGGCAGAGATAATCGAAGATACTCGAAGGCGACAAGGAATTTGTTCGACCAGTTCGTCCTTCTGCACAAGGACTATGTCTGGTTGGAGGGGCTGTGACTTAACACGGAAGATATACTCTCTTCACCCTATTCTCCTCGATAATCGATTCGTCAATCGATGCCGATCACTCATGGTAGATACTTGAAGGTGATCTCCAAACCTTTACAGACTTCTTCTTCGAGAACCACAATGACTCTTGATCTATGAAGAAATTGACACCTAACCATCTAGAGAGTTTGCAGCTCTCAAGAGTAATAGGTGGAGCGTACTAAACTTAGATTCCAGTGATGCTGAACCACTATCTAATTCTTTGGCTCTAGGGTTTTTCTCTCGGTGGATTTTAAACTCAAATCGCTCAGAGAGTGGGTTGCTCAACAATCTTCTCAGAATCAAACGGAGCAGCCACCGGACAAAGCCGGCGTGGGGTGGCTATTTATAGCCGCAACCTTCCCTGATGGGAAATGACCATTTTGGACACTAGGTCCAGCCAATGGCCAACCGACACGTTTACAATGGTCGGATTTTGGAGCAACGGTAACATTACTTGAGGAACAAGTAATGCTAACTCCTCGGTCCGAGGCAAATCTATCGAAGTGAAGAAGATCACAATCTCTTGCTGGCAAGTATTTGCTTGGAGCACAAAGAGATTTCTCTCACAGCTTTCATAGGATTTGGGTTTAGCATCATAGAATCAAAGCTTCGAACGCTATACCCCTCTTAATAGTACGGTGATCCTATGACTCAAGGAAAGAAGAAGAAAAAGAAACAAATGCTACGTCTTCACTTCATCTTCATTGTTCCTCGAACACAGTCATAACCTTCGAACAGACACCGAACCAATTGCTTGAACGTCAGCAATTTTTAGGGGTCACTCTTGTTAGCTATATCTTCGGTGATAACCTTCGCTGCCGCGCAGGAAGATTATGTTCGTCGTTTGCATCAAACTCCTTGATACTTCAGGGACCTGTTACTCTGTGTGCACTAGCAAACACATAAGTCCCATACTGTTTATGTCAACAAACTCCAAAAACATAGGGGGCCAATCATTGCACCGACAATCTCCCCCTTTTTGGACGGTTGTTGACAAAATAGATAATCATCGAAGTGAAGATAGATAGGTGAAATGTAAATTGAACAAGAGTGAACTTGCGTTACTTGACTCGATGATTAAATATACTCCCCCTAGATGTATGCAGGGTCATTTGATATACAATGAAATTCCTTGCAATTCATTTACGTATACGGAGGATTTTTCAATCGTTCGAGGTGATGATTCACACTGATGATAATTAATCCAACGAGAATATAGTGCAATCATTCATAACTTCTGACAATATGTTCACCTGCAAAACAAATGCTTCAAGAGAAAATAGTGCAGCAGGCGGGGTTATTAATATTACAGCTCATATCAGAAGTTTTACAGTAGAGCACAATAACTGGCATAGAGTCTTAGAAACAGTTAGCACAAAAGCCTAAAAAACCAGAGCAAATAAGCAAGGACACCAAATCCAACAGAGCAAATCTATCGAAACTCTCGATGTAATTCTCCCCCTTTTGTCAACTAGTGTCGAAAAGGTGATGAAAAAAACACAAGTGCAAAAGAAAGTGAATCTAAGTCACTCTGAGGCATCGCTCGAGGAACTGCCTGAAGAAGTTTCCGATTCAGAGGTGCCTGGAGTATCATCAATGACATCAGCAGCAGCAGAATCTTTAATACTGGCATGGTGCTGAGAACATGAAGGCATATTGGGATCAGCCTGTTGGTTCTTGCGAGACAGAACATTTTCTTCAGCAGGTTTCTCCGTGGGCGATGTTGCTTCTGATTTGTCGAGCAATTTGCGCAGCTGAATTTGAAGTAAATTGGTTGTTGGTTCATGAGCTGGCAGAGGCGGAGTGATTCGATCTTGAAAATCTTCAGCTGAGAACCCTTGATCGATATACTTATAGAGTTCTTGGAGATGAGAGTGGCTCAGTTGCTTCTTGGAGAAAAACTTCCGAAGCAATTTCCATAAACGCTTCTTGTTTTCTGCTGTGATCATGTGCACAACTTTTGTTCGGTTGTGAATAGCATTAAGTTCGGCAGCCAGATGCTCTTTCTCTTGACAGTCTTCAGCCATATGCTTCAGCAGTAGCTGTTGAGTGCGCAAGCTCACTTCAAGATGTGAAGGAGGTTGAGTGTTCAGAAGATGGTCACGCTGAGGAAGCTTTGGTCCATTGAAGGTGTTATGATAATCTGAAGGACTTGACACTTGTGATTTTCCCGAAGAGAAATCTTCCATTACTTTCAGCGTATCACGCACAGGAGGAATGAAGCTTTTGTGGCTGACTTTGGCAAGATATTCCATCTTCATTGCATAGTAAACCACTTTCTGAATCCAGGGTGCAAATACTTTGATAGTTTTTTGGGCACTGAGCTGAATCCATCAGTATGCGCAGGAACATGTCTTCGACATCGAAGATAAAACCTTATGAGATGGCATGGATGGTGTTGCGAAGAACATCAGATATCATGTTGTCAGTATTCATTCCAGCCAGCGGACAGAGGGTGTAAGTGAGGATATGATACAATGTCTGATTGTCGAAGGTCAAGTGCTGAGGCAGGGGAGGACCATTGTAGTCACAAATTTTATCTTCATCCATTGTGCATCAGAAATCTTCATCCGAGATCACATCAATGTTATGAACCCGAATCTTAGTCTTGCCATGTTCAAATCGAGGGAAGTGAAAATGAGATACAAAGTCCATGGCAAAGCATTTTATCCTTTTTCCTTCAGTCATCCATTCCATGATCCACTTGTTGCTGTCAGATTCATCACCTGATATATACAGTGTAGCATAAAATTGAAGGATAATCTCCCTGTTCCATGGATGCTGATATGCAAAGACATGCGTGAGGCCAAAGTCTTTGATGTCTTGCAGTACTTGAGTAAAGCAGCCAAGGTTCTTCATCGCAACAATATCTGGGAACTCATGAGGGAAAATCTTGAGGCTGTCATAAAGAATCCGCGAATAATATATTGCCTGTTCCTGAGTCCAGAATTGAGGAGATTCAGAAGTACGAGGCTTGTTGTATGGACTCTCTTGAAAGAATTTTGGATGAGTGTTCCGATTGAAAAGAGGCCCTTTGACGCCAACGCCGGTGGAAAACAACGGCAGTCGCTCATGAGGATAAGGATAGTTTAGTTCATCTTCAACAGATATCACTTCATCTCCATAGATGACTGGGTCAGAGTGATGAGCTGACGCAGATTTTGCTGTGGAAGGATCAACATCTGAAGTTCTTCGTGGAGTGTTGAGTGCAATTCTCAGAGGAGAAGGATTAGTCACTTGTTCAGGTGCAGAGTCAGGCGCCGAAGCTTTGTCAGTCGCTGGGGACCGGAGTGTATTTGCTTCAGGAGTGACTTGAGGAGCAGAGGTGGGAACCAAATCATTTGGTTCAACATGAGCTGGAGCAGCCTGGCATTGAGACTGAGGAATTTCACCTTCTTCTGAAACTTGATGCTGCTGAGGATTTTCTTCATGAGCTAGAGAGGCCACAAGCACTGTTTCAGTTGGCCTTGGCGAGGTAGATGCATCGGCAACTGGTTCAAGAGTTGGCGAAGGAATTGCTCGTTTCGGAGACTTTTCTCTCGGTGCATGAGCTTCTGAAGGAGGAGCATGTTTCTTTGTTGTCTTCTTCTTCTTTTGCTTGGACGGATCTATGTGTCCTTTGACAAGATCATTATAGCCGGTGGCTTGGCCTAGATGATCGAGGCAAATTTTGCGAACGATTTGATGTAAGTCTGAGTGAAATCCCAATCTCATGTGCCGAAGGATATTCAAAGCCTTATTGACATCCTCATAAGATTATTCAAGTTGCTTGATGACAAACTTGGATTTCGTATCTTTCATACGGTTATCAAGCTCCTTGAGTTGTGCAGTGAGGTCATTGATCTCAACCGAATCATTTCTCCTATCTTAGACTAGATTTGACGCTTGAGAAATTACTTCAGAGGGAATGGGCAAAGATGCCACTTCTCCATCAAACAGGTTTTCCACAAATCTGTCCAACTGCCCCATAATGAATACATGATTGAAATAATGTGGTGCATGAGAATCATCTTGAGTCTATGCAGCAGCCTGAGCCGTAGGAGCAGTCTGATTTTCATTTTTCTTGGTTGGAGGCAAGGATGCCAATGGTTGAGTCAGTTTGGGAGCAAATTTTGCAGCCTTTTCTTTCACAACATCATCACTTGGAACCTTTTGCATAGCAGCAGGAGCTTTGATTTGCTTCAGCTTTTCTTTCGGGAGTTTTTCTCCTGGCTTAGCTGTGCTGACAGGGGCTTCAATGACCAAATCTCGCAAATTGATTGCATTAGGATGAGGATCAGTATTTACTTTGTCAACCATTGTGACAGTGGTAGGAGGAGTCTTTCTTTTCAAGAGAGTCTTCGTCGGAGGAGCAATTGGAATAGCACTTGCCCGAAGATCTGGCAAAACAGTGGATGTAGTAATGTTCACTTGCTCAAAAAGAGTAGCATCAATTTCTTCTTGAGTGAGCGAAGGGTCATCATGATCCGAGGAATCACTTTCAGATTCAACAGGTTGAGCAGGTCTTTTCCTTGATGCGCTCTTTTTCTTCAGAGCGGCAGATCTTGGATCATGGTTGTTCTTTGTGCGGCGTTCCGCTTTTCCTTCAGCTTTTTTCTTCTTGATGTCTGATTTGATGAGACGACGATTTTCTTCTTCTCTGGCATGTTCCTTCTTAGCCTTCTTGGCTCTCTACTTAGCATTTTTGAGACGCTTGGCCTTTTCTTCGGGATAGGAGTCTGGAGTCTTGAGGGATGACTCATGAGCATTTGGAGGTGGTTGAGGCCTTTCCTGGGCCTCACCTACCCTAATGAGTCCAATTTCGTGACAATCACCCCACGGGGGATGGAAGGCAAAGTTTTTGGCATAACAAGGATGAACCATTTTGTAGTGAAACCACTTCCGTACCCAGTGACGTCGAATCTTTTGCACACGCCTTTTTCTCTGAGTTGAATCTTCTCCAGGCATAGTGTTGTAATTATCATGAGATATATATTGTGCTGAATTTGCGAGAGGTTGCCTGCCACCCTTCCTTTTCTTCGGAGCATGTGCTTCTTGATCATTTGCATTTGGTTCGGATCTCTTCCTTTTGCTGGTTGATGGGCCTACCATTGGGCCCTTGGCATTTGGTGCTTTTGATTCGTCAGCTGTTCCCAAGAATGCCTCTTCGTCATCAGCCATATTGTGCGGCTTAGCAGAATCTTCAACTGAGTGCATACACCTGTGAATCAGAATGGGTACGAAGAGAAATGGAGACAGGGTTACAAATGCTCACAGCGAATGATTTTCCGAATGAAAACATTTTGAGGAAGAGTCAGATACAGACTTTGAGAAATGGTTCGAATGAATGAAACAAATAGATCGAGCTAGTAGGTCCGAAGAATAATACTAGACAGCGAGCTAGGCATATCATTCAATCGAAATATAACACAAATTCTAGATCTGAATGAATTGGATGCGAGGAAAAACTACAAACCACATCCGCGCTAGAAAGGTAAAAGCCTAGATCTACGATATGCGGTAAAATTAGAGATAAATAACTGCGGCCGAACTCGAAACATGAAGGATGGAAGTCCGAGAACCACACGTACCCTAGCTCGGTGACGTGCAGCAACTACGGCAGCGCGGGGAAGAGGATGTCCCGCGGCGGCGTGGAAGGACTCCGACGACCTCTTTCCGGTAGTTAAGCGGCGAAGGGATCGTCGGTGTCGAGCTCGAGGAGGAGCGCTGCGGTGAGGGTTTCGGCGGAGTAGAGGCGAGGAGAAAGAGTAAGGTGGAAGAAGGAGCGGTGCAGTATATATATGGGCGAATGGAAATAACCGCACATAGAGGATTATGATCGGACGGTCTCTAGTCAGAGACGATTGCTATTCAAAGGTCAGGATGAAGTGGTAGTTGATGTGTTGCACGTGGCAACTGTCATAAAGATCATGGTCGTGACTTGGACGGGAAAACCCAAATTTTGGATAGCTTTCGCCAAAACAAATTAATGTTCGAACCGAATCTTAATCGTGGTCAAGGACACCAGATAAGTTTCGTTCCAGATAAAATTGAGCATTTGTAACAGATCAGCATAGACTGGAAGAGACAGATCAGAGGGAAAACATGGTCCTAGGCATTTCACTCAGGCAGAAACACAAGCACACGAGCAAATAGCTATGAGAGAAATGCATTCGGACAGAAACCAAATCTAACGATCGAAGAGAAAACCAAAGAAGGACAAAGAAATGTGGTAACGTAACCCACCGTATAAGAACTGTATGACCCCAAGCATCGCACAATTATCATGGCACCCGGTTAGTCTAGTTCTTCGTTAATGTATTCACTCTCAGAAAGAAACTTTCACTTTGTCAAAGGTTTCAAACTCTTTGAGTGTTATGCACCCATTCCTTCAAAGATGTGGAAGTGTTAGCACGGGTGTCGAGTCCAGCTTACTGCATGTTTGCGAAGTCCAGGATATTTAGCTCACACCGTAACGCACATAATCTTTTCTCGTCAAGAGGCTTGGTGAATATATCTGCAAAATTGTCTTCGGTCTTGACGTGATTGATGACAATATCCTCTCGAGCAACATGATCGCGAATAAAATGGTGTCTGATGGCAATATGCTTCATGCGAGAATGCTGCACAGGATTGTGTGCAATTTTTATGGCACTCTCATTGTCACAATATAGAGGAATATTCTTGACCTTGATGCCATAATCCTTCAGTGTTTGCTTCATCCACAGTAACTGAGTGCAACATGCGCCAGCAGCAATATATTCGGCTTCAGCCGTAGAGTGAGATACACAATTCTGCTTTCTTGATGACCAACAAACCAATGATCTACCGAGGAAATGACATGTCCTCGAGGTAGATTTCCTATCAACCAAATCACCATCCCAATCTGAGTCTGAGTAACCAACAAGATCAAACTGTGCTCCCTTAGGATACCATAAACCTAAGGTGGGGGTGTGAGCCAAATATCTTAGAATGCGCTTGACCGCTTGGTGATGCGATTCTTTTGGTGCAGCTTGATAGCAGGCACACATGCAAACACTCAACATAATGTCAGGTATGGATGCACATAGGTAGAGAAGAGATCCAATCATCAAATGTTAGGCTTTCTGATCGTAGTCCTTACCATACACATCTGCATCTAGCTTACCATTCGTGGGCATTGGAGTCTTATAGCCCTTCATTTTGGAATCTTGCATTTTGAACTTCTTCATGCACTCCTTTAGATATTTTTCCTGAGAAATGAAAATGCCATTTGCTTGTTGACGAATGTGCAGTCCGAGAATGAATCTGAGTTCACCCATCATGGACATTTGATATTTACCGGACATCATTTTCCCGAACTCTAGGCTGCAAGCATTGTTAGTACAGCTGAAGATAATATCATCCAAATAGATTTGACAAACAAATAAATCATTGTCAACTGCTCGAGTGAAAAGTGTGGGATCTGTGGAATCCGGCTTGAACCCTTTGTCGAGCAAAAACTTCTTTAGGGTGTCATACCATGCTCGAGGGGCTGTCTAACATAGACTTCCTCATCAATTTCACTATTGAGGAAAAAGCACTTTTCACATCCATTTGATAAAGCAAGATATTATTGTAGCTTGCATAAGCGAGAACAATACGAATTGCCTCAAGGCGTGCAACAGGAGCATATGTTTCACCAAAATCAATACCTTCTACCTGTGTGTACCCTTGAGCAACAAGTCGTGCTTTGTTTCTCACCACAATGCCATTTTTATCTTGCTTACTGCGGAAAATCCATTTTGTGCTGATGATATTGTGCTTCTTGGGATTTGGTTTGTCAACCAGTTCCCATACATCATTCAATTCGAATTGCACCAACTCCTCTTGAATGGCATTCATCCAATCCGGATCATTCATGGCTTCTTCATATTTGGTAGGTTCTGCCAATGAAACAAAGGAGAAACTGCCACAGTAGTTAGCCAAATGAGTGCGTGAGCGAGTTGTGGGTTGATAACCTGGATTTTCAATTTCATCGAGAATCAGTGAAGGATCAACTCGATTTGCCACACGAGGATGAGCATGTTCCTCGTGATGGTCATTTTCATCAGCATCAGTATGTGAGTCATCATTCCCTTCAGGATTGCCATTTTGATCGGTATTTGGATTTTGATCCCCATTTTCATTTGGAGGAGCATTTGCTTCGGTAGAGGCTTGACGAGTTCTGCTTCGAGTCATAGGGGCTTCATCATCAAAGGACTCAGGCACATTTCCTTCAACAGGCTTGACGCTCCCAATAGCCATTTGCCAAATTGCATCCGATATCAGCGGTTCATCTATCACATTGGGCAGGTGCTCCTTTTGAGAGCCGTTAGATTCATCAAACCGCACATTTACCATTTCCATAACCTTCATGTGGTGAGATTTATAGACACGATACGTATGCGAGTTTGAGCCATAACCAAGAAGAAAACCTTCATGTGCCTTGGGTGCAAACTTGGAAGAGTGATTCATATCGAGAACATAACAAGGTGCACCAAAAACACGTAGATAAGAAACATTCGATTTCTTGCCAGTGATAAGCTCATATGAAGTTTTCTTAAGGAACTTGTGAAGATAAACACGATTGATAACATGACATGCAGTGTTAATAGTATCAGCCCAGAAACGAATGGGTGTTTTATACTCACTCAGCATTGTTCTCGCCATTTCAATGAGAGTTCTGTTCTTTCGTTCAATAACTCCATTTTGTTGGGGAGTGTATGCAGCAGAGAACTCATGAGTGATACCATGTTCATCAAGAAATTCATCGATACGAGTGTTTTTGAACTCGGTTCCATTGTCACTTCGGACATGCTTAATTCGCACATCATATTCATTCTAGGCCTTCTTGGCGAAGCTTTTGAAGATATCATAAGTATAGGTTTTGTCTTCGAGAAAGAATACCCAAGTGCATCGAGAGAACTCATCAACAATAACCAGACCATAATGAATGCCACCGAAACTTGCATAATTTTGAGGACTGAGTAAATCCATATGAAGAATTTCCAGAGGTCTTGTTGTGGTCATGACTATCTTGGAGGAGTGATGCTTCTTGGCTAATTTACCAGCCTCACATGCAGCACAAAGACGATTCTTGTCGAATTTTACATCAGGAATTCCACGGAGATGATTTTTCTTCACCAGGGTCTGCAAATTTATCATACCTGCATGACCAAGTCTTCGGTGCCACAGCCAACCTTCGGTTGCTTTTGTAAGCAAACATGTTTGGACTGAGGGACCCTTAGAAAAATGCACAATATACAGATCATCTTTTCTATATCCCTCAAAGACAAAGGAATTGTTAGTGGCCATAAAGACAATGCATTTGGATATAGAAAATAGCACTAGCATGCCTAGGTCACAAAGCTTGCCAACAGACATAAGATTTTATCCAAGAGACTGGACAAGTAAAACTTCATCAATGGATTTGTCCTTGGATATAGCAATTTTACCTAGCCCAATTACCTTTCCTTTGTTGTTGTCGCCAAAAGTGATATACTTCAGCGGAGAAGTAGCTAAGTTGGGGTCGACAAACAACGACTTGTCTCCGGTCATATGATTAGTGCATCCACTGTCCATTACCCATTCTCTACACCCGGAGACATAGCCTTGAAGAAGAATTAGGCTTTCTTAACCACCCACATCTTTGCAGGTGGCTTAGAAACAGTAGAGCGTGCATGATATGATTTCTTTCAATAAGCATAATTGTTGTTCGATGAGGTACGACATAATTGAAGGATTAAGCATTGAAATTCCTTCCAGAGGCATGAGTATAGTGATTGTATGAGGCATGCATGTACTCATTCTGTCGAACTTTTTCTGCCTGCATGGTTAGACGAGCAGAAATAGGCAAGTCATCAACAGTTTTCTTAGGCACCCAAATAGTTTTCTTTGGGGGGCCATTTCTGCAGTTTGGTCCAACATAGCGAGCAACAACCTCACCATGTTGATTTTTGAACAGCTTATAGTTGTTCAGAGAATCATCATCAGGATATTCAGGGATAGGAGAGTCATATCCCAAGAGTAATGCCTGGTCGAGCGTTTTGCTCTTTGCAGGAACCCACACTGTTTGAGGGTATTGATGAGGTTCCCAGTAGGTGCCATTTTCATTCAGTTTTCTTTCGAAACCGATACCTTCTTTCCTGGGATTTTAGTTAAGGATGGACTTCTTCAAAACATCACAGAGGGTTTGATGCCCTTTGAGAGATTTGAACATTCCTGTCTGTAGAAGATCCTTCAACCTAGCATTTTCATCAGAAACAGAACCATTTTCCTTGATCGAGGGGTTAGCATTCACAGATGATTCAGCATTAGATTCTGCATTGGTTCGTTCAAGGCATTTTAAACATGGTGGCTCAAACACTTCAAGTTTCTCTTTAAGTTGTTGGGTGAGAAGAGAATTTTCTATCATCAAATCCTCATGAGCCTCTCTCAGCGCCTCGAGTTCTTGTTTCCTTTTCAAGTAATCATAGGTTAATCTTTCGTGGTCTGCTGAGAGAAAATCATGACAAGTTGAGAGTTCATCCATTCGTGACTTGAGAGTGGAATACTCTTCGGTCAGCGACTGGTTTTTCTCCATCTCCTCAACCAACAACACTTCAGATTTCCTGAGGGTTTTCTCATTTTTCTCAAGAGAATTTTGTTGGATATTAGCAATTTTGATCAACTTTGCATGGTCATCCTCATCAGAAGAATATTGATCACTGGAGTGAACCTTGTGATGCGTAGAGGATACCTTTTTTCGAAGCCTTGGCCATGAAGCAGTAGGCAGGAGTTTCATCATCGTTTGATGAATTTTTGAAGAAGTTTGTCGATGGAGAGGAGGCACATGCTATGCCTGCCATACCGGAGTCGGAATCCTCACTGGATTCTTCTTCTTCTTCAGGAACTGATGATTCTTCTTCCTCAGAGTCCATTTCCTTGCCGATGTATGCCTTGGCCTTGCGAGAGGTATTCTTGCGGTTGGAGGAGGACTTGGAAGGATTTCTTGACGAAGATCTTGACAAAGATTTTGACGAGGGGTTGTCCTTCTTCTTGAAGAATTTCTTCATTTTCTTCTCATCATCAGAGTCGTAGTTCTTGCTCTTACTTTTACCTTGATGGTTGCTCGAATCATATCTCCCACTAGCACGGATTTCAGCTTCCCAGAGAGGGCAGTACGAAATGAAGTGTCCAGGCTTTTTGCACTTGAAGCAGGTGTATTCTCCAGCAGGTTTTGATGATGATTTTGAACCCCCAGAGTTGCTTGAACTTTTCTTTTGGAACTGGCTCTTCTTGTGAAAGTGTTGGAATCTTTTCGTAATCAGTGCGAGATCTTTGCTGAGTCTTTCTGGATAATCAGAATCTTCTTCGGCATTTCCATCGGAGGAAGAGTCAGCCACTGCCTTGAGAGCATGATTTTTGCGTAAGCTTGAGCCATACAGATCTCTTTTCTCTTCTTCCTATTCCTCGTGAGTGTTCAGTCTCTCCACGATATTAGCAGAGTCAAGGTGCTTGAAGTCAGGTCGTTCACGTATCATCAGAACAAGTGTATCGAAAGAACTGTCAAGAGATCGAAGCAGTTTCTTCACGACTTCATGGTCAGTGATGTCTTTGGTGCCGAGACCTTGAAGTTCATTCGCAATGTCACTTAGGCGATTGAAGGTTTGTTGGCAGCTTTCATTTCCAATGCGCTTGAAGCAATTGAACTTGGCTCGAAGAGTATCAATTCTAGCTTCTTTCTGAGTTGAAACTCCTTCATTGATCTTTTCGAGGACGTCCCACAATTCCTTTGCAGTTTGACATTGGCGATAGCAAAGAAATTGTGCCCGATTGAGACGGCCACCAATTTCATCTTTGGCCTGAGCATCCAGTTGAATGAGCTTATTTTCTTCATCGGAAGGGGCTTGAGGTATAACGACATTGACCCCGAACTGCACCACGTTCCACATATCCTCATCTATTGCTCGGAGATGGATCTTCATCTTCTCCTTCTAGAAGGGATAGTCCGTCCCATCGAATATGGGAATCTTGAGATGCGACTTGTAGTTCACTGAAGACATACTTAAACTCCAAAGTCGTTAGACTAAAATGAGCAGAGTCAAGGAGTACCTTGCTCTGATACCAATTATAGGAACGAAGTATGTCTACCAGAGGGGGGGTGAATGGGAGTTTTAAATTTTCTTCGGAAAACTTAAATCTCTCAGAACCTAGCAGCGCAGTGAATGAAACAAACTATAGTGAACTAGAACTGAGTACTGAAGGAGAACTAAGACATGCATCAAAGTAAATCATACGAATGAAAAACACATCAAAGGAAAACATGAGTGACAGAGATAACCGAAGATGCTCGAAGGCGACAAGGAATTTTTTTGACCAGTTCGTCCTTCTGCACAAGGACTACGTCTAGTTGGAGGGGTTGTGACTTAACACGGAAGATAAACTCTCTTCACCCTATTCTCCTTGACAATCAATTCGTCAATCGATGTCGATCACTCGTGGTAGATACTTGAAGGCGGTCTCCAAACCTTTACAAACTTCTTCTTCGAGAACCACAATGACTCTTGGTCTCTGAAGAAATTGACACCTAACCGTCTAGAGAGTTTGTAGCTCTCAAGAGTAATAGGCGGAGCGTACTAAACTTAGATTCCAGTGATGCTGAACCACTATCTAATTCTTCGGTGCTAGGGTTTTTCTCTCAGTGGATTTTAAACTCAAATCGCTCAGAGAGTGGGTTGCTCAACAATCTTCTCAGAATCAAATGGAGCAGCCATCGGACAAAGCCGGTGCGAGGTGGCTATTTATAGCCGCAGCCTTCCCTGATGGGAAATGACCGCTTTGGACACTAGGTCCAGCCAATGGCTAACCGACACATTTACTACTGTCGGATTTTGGAGCAACGGTAACATTACTTGAGGAACAAGTAATGCTAACTCCTCGGTTCGAGACAAATCTCTCGCAGCGAAGAAGATCACAGTCTCTTGCTGGCAAGTATTTGCTCGGAGCACAAAGAGATTTCTCTCATAGCTTTCATAGGATTTGGGTTTAGCATTAGAGAATCAAAGCTTCGAACGCTACACTGATAACCCACAAGTATAGGGGATCGCAACAGTTTTCGAGGGTAGAGTATTCAACCCAAATTTATTGATTCGACACAAGGGGAGCCAAAGAATATTTGAAAGTATTAGCAGCTGAGTTGTCAATTCAACCACACATGGAGATTAATTATCTACAGCAAACTGATCAGTAGCAAAGTAATATGATAGTTTTGATAGTAATAGCAACAATAATAGTAACAGTAACAATGATAGCAATAATTTTGTAGCAAGTGTAACAGTAACGATGACAGTAGTAACTTAGCAAGAACAATATGAGATAAATTCATAGGCATTGGATCGGTGAATTCGTTGGATGATATTCATCATATAACAGTCATAACCTAGGGCGATACGGCACTAGCTCCAGTTCATAAATATAATGTAGGCATGTATTCCGTAAATAGTCATACGTGCTTATGGAAAGAACTTGCATGACATCTTTTGTCCTACCCTCCCGTGGCAGCGGGGTCCATATGGAAACTAAGGGATATTAAGGCCTCCTTTTAATAGAGAACCGGAACAAAGCATTAACACATAGTGAATACATGAACTCCTCAAACTACGGTCATCACCGGGAATTGTCCCGACTTCTGTCACTCCGGGGTTGCCGGATCATAACACGTAGTAGGTGACTATAACTTGCAAGATCGGATCTAGAACATAGATATAATGGTGATAACATAAATGGTTCAGATCTGAAATCATGGCACCCGGGCCCAAAGTGACAAGCATTAAGCATGGCAAAGTCATAGCAACATCAATCTTAGAACATAATGGATACTAGGGATCAAGCCCTAACAAAACTAACTCGATTACATGATGAATCTCATCCAACTCCTCACCGACCAGCGAGCCTATGAAGGAATTACTCACTCCCGGTGGGGAGCATCATGGAATTGGCGATGGAGAAGGGTTGGTGATGACGAAGATCGAAGATCCCCCTCTCCGGAGCCCCAAACGGACTCCAGATCTGGCCTCCCGATGAAGAACAGGAGGTGGCGCCGGCTCCATCTTGCGAAACTCGATAATTCTTTCTCCCTGATTTTTTCTCTGAAAATGTGATTTTATAGTGTCAGGGTTGAGGTCTGTGGGGCCACCAGGTGGGGACAACCCACCTGGGCGCGCCAGAAGGGGGGCGCGCCCTGGTGGGTTGTGCCCACCCAGGTGCCCCCTCCGGTGGTTCTTGGCTCCAGAAATTCTCTTTTATTGCATAAAAAATCCTCGCAAAGTTTCGTTCCAATCTGAAACTTTTATTTCTGCACAAAAAACAACACCATGGTAGTTCTGCTGAAAACAGCGTCAGTCAGGGTTAGTTTCATTCAAATCATGCAAATTAGAGTCCAAATCAAGAGGAAAAGTAGATGCAACGGAGACGTATCAACTCCCCCAAGCTTAAACCTTTGCTTGTCCTCAAGCAATTCAGTTGATAAACTGAAAGTGGAAAAGAAAAACTTTTACCAACTCTTTTGCTCTTGTTTACATAAATAAGCTTAAGTAGCACCCAGGTTTTTAGCCAAAATTATGACTAACCATGTCGACAATAACTCTTAAAAACTATATTAACTCATATCAATGGCATAATCAACTAGCGAGCAATAATAAGATATCTCGAATGACAACACTTTGTCAAAGCAACCATGATATAATATGACAATAGTGGTATCTCACTAGCCCTTTCTGAGACCGCAAAACATAAATGCAGAGCACCCCCAAAGTTCAAGCAACGACTGAACATTGTAATTCATAGTAGAAGAGATCCAGTCATGATGCACCCAACATTAGCTACACACAATGCATGAGGATGACAATAGTGCTCTCAGGATCTAGCGCTTATTTGAGAAGGTGATGACACAACATAAAAGTAAATAGATAGTCCCTGCGCAGAGGGAAGCAGTGATTTGCAGCGGTGCCAGAGCTCAAGTTTTTAAAACAGAGGTAAATGAAATTTTGAGAAATGCACCCTTCTCGTTTACTTCGCGACCATTAGTTATCGGTGTCTTCCATGCTAAACACATTAGTGGCGGTTCCCAAGCGATAAAAGTAAAGGTTTACTCCCCCTCCACCAACAATCACACTCCACGGCTGGTTCGAAACAACGGGTACCGTCCATACCAACAACAGTCCTGGGGGAGTTTTGTTTAATTATTTGCAATTTTGAATTCGGGACTGGGAATCCCTATTACCGCCCCTCTCGTGCAAGGACTAGTGAATAAATACTCATCATGAGAATAACCCGCTTAGCATGGAAGATACTGACTACCTCCTGTCGCTCTATGAACAATCCAGGCACACAAAAAAAGGATATTTATTTGAAGTTTTTAGAGGTGGCACATGCAAATTTACTTAGGACGGCAGGGTAATACCGCATATAGGTAGGTATGGTGGACTCATCTGGGATAACTTGGGTTTCAGGATTTTGATGCACAAGCAGTGTTCCCGCTTAGTACAGGCGAAGGCTAGCAATTAGGTTGTGAAGCGGCCAGCTAGAGAGCGAAAACAGTCATGAACATGCGTTATCCATAAGTAACATTGGATACTAGCATGAGTAGGATATGAACACCATGAACATAAATATCATAGAAGCTATGTTGGTTTTGATTCAACTACATGCATGAACATGTGCCAAGTCAAGCCACTCGAACATTCAGAGGAGGATACCATATCATCATACTACATCACAATCATTTTAACGCAATGTTGGCATCCAAGATAAATCATTATCCACTCCTAGCTACTTAAGCATGGCATGAGAAACTATAATCTCTAATTGTCATTGCAAACATGTTTAATCATAATAGGTTGAATCATGGATACTAGGTTAAACATATTTACAAAAACAGAACAAGTCGAGTTCATACCCGTTTCTCTCTGCCGCAGCCAGTTCACCAAATATCGTCATTATTGCCTTTCACTTGCACGACTGAACGATATGAAAATGATAATAGTGCAAGAGTACCGTGGACCAAGCTGGACTCTGCAAACATTTTATTCAAAAGGAGAAGACAAGGTAATTTGGGCTCTTTGTTAGATCATCAGTAATGCATATGAGAGTCACTCAACATTTTCATCATGGTCTTCTCCTTAATATGACTCAATAAAAGGAAAAGAATTTCAGAGAAACATACTGAAATGTTTTTGGAGTTCTTAGTTTTATTCTTGAAGAGTGCAAATTAAAGATACAGAAAAAACAAAAATGAGAAAAACTATTTATACGAGAAAGCTCCCAACAAGTAAAAGAAGAACAATGAAATCTTTTTCGATTTTCTTTTAACACTACAACTAATTAAACTACAAAGAAAAACCGAAAAGAAGCAGGAAATATTTTTTTGATTTTCTCAGAGTTTTTGAAAAGCACAAGAAGAAAGCGAGAAAATGAATCTAGCATGGATAATACAATGAAAAAGTGTGAACACCGACAACTGGAATGAAATGTGTGAATATGAACGTAATGTCGGTGGGCATACGTACTCCCCCAAGCTTAGGCTTTTGGCTTAGCTTGGTAATCACCGTCTAGAGCCTGCGTAGTAGTCAGAGTGGTAGCTCACGGAGGCTCTTAGTGCAGCCTCCTCAGCCTGCCGAGCAACCACCACCCATGTGTTGTGTGCTCGGGCCTCGCTCTCAAGAACAAAATATCTTCCCTTGCTATGAACATCAACAAGAGCAGGTGCAGGCAAAAAGGTATCCACAACGGACTTTTTATTAAACAACAGGTTATATGTAAAATTATGGGCTTCGCCACTAAGGATCTTATGACGTTTCATAGCATCAAAGTCCAAGTACTGCGTGGGTAGGATGAGGTCATAAGGCCAAGGTGAAACACCCAACTCCCTTGCTAAACATGTGGCATAAATTCCACCATAAAAATATCCACTACCCGCATTATGTTGCAACCTGCATGCAACAATTGCTCCAAGGTTGTAACTTTTGTCACCGGTGAGAGCGGTGTGTATGAGGCTCAAGTCAGGAGCACAAAGTGTACTACAATCTTGTTTGCCTACAATGCATTTTCCATTAAATAGTGCAAAGTATTGAATTGAGGGAAAATGAATGCTCTTTATTCTTCCTTGCGTCACTCCTCTAGTCTCACCATAGCAAAGGCTAGTCAAGAATATCTCAAACTCCAATCTTGGTGGTTCGTCTAACGAACCCCAAAATGGAATTTTGCAGTAATTAGAAAATGTCTGTAAGGGTAAGGTGAAAGGATAGTTATACAGTTTAAACGACACTCTAGCCTCACGAGGATGGAATTTAAATTCTTTAGTAAATGATTCAGTAAGGCTGAGGTGTTGGTTGCACTTATCTGCAATGTAGGGACCGAGCTCGGCATTGTGAACATATTGCTCAAATTCTTCTTTAATACCAATGCGCACCATAAAATCATTGCAAGGCCATAAACATGATTTGGTGGCTGCATCTCGTATGGAATTTTCACTTGGTTCAACATAGGACCGACGAACAAAGCTGCTACTAGAGGATGCCTCCGAGGACCTCCTCCTCGAAGAACTCCTTCCAAAAAGGTTCATCATATTTGCGTACAATTTCTGGAAAAAAATTGGGTCACAAAATTTTGTTGACAAAACTTTACAAGATTGATAGCAGCTACTCATAAGGATGCATAGATGCCAAATCAAGCATTCAAACTACTTAGAACTCTAAGAATTCAACATGCAAGCTCATCTACAGCAGCACCAAGAGTAGTTATTTATTCAAAATATAAACCACTAAAGCAAAAACTAATTGGACTAATGGAGGAGTCACATACCAAGTAGCAATCCCCCAAAATAGTTTCAGAAATGGAGCTTCGAGCAAACAGATCGAAATCCGTGGGTTTGAGAGCAAGAACACGAGAGAGAGAGAGAGCAATGGTGATTTTTTCTGGAGGTAGGTGGTGACATGGGCTAAAAAGATAAGTGAGGGGGCCCACGTGGGGACCACAACCCACCAGGGCGCGCCTGGGGGTGCTGGCGCACCCATGTGGGTTGTGCCCACCTGGTGCGCCCCCCTCTGAAGTTATTTGCACCAAAAATACTTAAATATTTAGAAAAAAATCATATTAAATTTTCAGAGCATTCTGAGAACTTTTATTTTTGGGTCATTTTTTATTGCACGGAAAATTCAGAAAACATACTAAGCATGGCATTTTATTTTATTTAACTAAGAAAATCAGGAAGTAAAAGTAAAGGACAAAAGGTAGTGCTCACTAAATTCATCAACTTCATACCTCTCAAAAATGATTCATTAATAAGGTTGATCAAGTCTTATTAACAACCACCTTCGATTAGCATGAAACCGAAGAACTTTCGTAAAACACTAGGTTACCTCAACGGGGATATGAACGTCCCCAACAATAAGCATTTCATATTTCTTTTTGGTAATAGGTAGAGGTAGTTGAAAACTTCCAATAGTGATTGTCGGAGATTTTTCAATAACATTAATAGCATTCAATTGGAATTGTTTCTTCGGAAAGTGCACCGTATGCTCATTACCATTGATATGAAAAGTGACCTTGCTTTTATTGCAGTCAATAACAGCCCCTGCAGTATTCAAGAAGGGTCTACCAAGGATAATCGACATGTTGTCGTCCTCGGGCATCTCAAGTATAACAAAGTTAGTTAAGATTGTAACATTAGCAACAACAACGGGCACATCCTCACAAATATGATAGGTATGGCAGTTGATTTGTCAGCCATTTTGTCGGGGAAACGACTGTCGGTGTCAAAACCGGCGGATCTCGGGTAGGGGGTCCCGAACTGTGCGTCTAAGATCGATGGTAACAGGAGACGGGGGACACGATGTTTACCCAGGTTCGGGCCCTCTCTACAGAGGTAATACCCTACTTCCTGCTTGATTGATCTTGATGAATATGAGTATTACAAGAGTTGATCTACCACGAGATCATAATGGCTAAAACCCTAGAAGTCTAACCTGTCTGATTATGATTGCCTCTATGGACTAAACCCTCCGGTTTATATAGACACCGGAGGGGACTAGGGTTGTACAAAGTCGGTTACAGAGAAAGGAATCTTCATATCCGAACGCCAAGCTTGTCGTCCACGCCAAGGAGAGTCCCATCCGGACACGGGAGAGAGTCTTCTGTCTTGTATCTTCATGGCCCATCAGTCCGGCCCACCTTACGTAGCCTGGATGCCCAAGGACCCCTTAATCTAGGACTCCCTCAGTAGCCCCTGAACCAGGCTTCAATGACGACGTGTCCGGCGCGTAGATTGTCTTCGGCATTGCAAGGCGGGTTCCTCCTCCGAATACTCCAAAACAGACTTCGAGCACAGAAAGCGTGTCCGGCTCTGCAAAACAAGTACCACACACAACCGCAGAGAGTATAATATTTCACGAGTCCAATCCGCTGACAACTTTTTGTAACGCGACACCACATTCCTGCACGGTCACTATTTCGAACCATTCTTTAGCCTCCCGCTCCACGCTTTTAAGATGCGGTTTCCAGTGGCACGTCTTGTCACAGCAGAGATCGTGTCCCTTTATTACGGGATTCTCATCAATACGGGCGTGGGTAATCCAACCGTGCAGTCTGCACGGCCCTTGGGAATAGGCGAGTTTTAAGGCGAGTGGGGAGGCGCTTGATATTCACTGCCTTTATAAGGAGATAAGGATTCACCCCTTTCACCCACGCCTTCTCTTTTCCTCATCCCTTCGAACCTCGAGTTCTAGCACCCAAGGTTCAATTTATTCGTTCCGAGCCTCCTAGTCATGTCCGGACCCAACCCTCAAGGCTGGTGGGTGGCCTCCTCCGTCACAGAGGAGGATATCGCGAAGCTCCGGGCGGCAAAATACCTGACCGCGAAAATCCCCCACAGGCTCCCTGCTCAAGGGCAGGTCATTCCTACTCCCAGATCCGGCGAGAGGGTCATATTCACCTCTCACTTCCTCCGAGGGCTAGGGTTCGCTCTCCATCCCTTCGTCCGCGGACTCATGTTCTATTACGGGCTAGATTTTCATGATCTAGCTCTGGACTCCTTTCTTCACATCTCGGCGTTCATCGTCATGTGCGAGGCCTTTCTCCGTATTCCCCCACACTTCGGCTTATGGCTCAAGACCTTTAATATGAAGCCGAAGGTAGTCGATGGGAAGCAAGCAGAGTGCGGCGGTGCGATGGTGAGCAAACTCACCCACACACCTTGGCCAAAAGGCTCTTTCACGGAAACCTCCAACCTATGGCAACGGGAGTGGTTTTACATCACTGAACCCCGTGGTACCAAGTGGGCAGCTACACCTGCGTTCCGTCCTGGCCCTCCATTACGGCTCGCATCATGGATTAATAAGGGGTTGGACTGGGGATCAATGGACGAAGTGCAGACTCTACAAAGCCGCATCCGGAGCCTCCTCGAGAAGGACACCGGCCTCATCGACGTAATCCAGGTAATGCTAGTCCGCCGGGTCCTGCCGTGCCAGCGACGGCCCCTCCGCATGTGGGAGTTCAATCCGGAAGGACCACGGACTCTTCAGCACTTCTTTGGCATGACGCACAAAGGAATGTGGAAGTTATTCTTCGGGACCCGAAAACAGTGGCCGGATACTACCAAGGACATCGGCCTCGACTGCAACCATCCGGATACCTCGGTAGGCCCTCGACTCCTGAACACAACTTAGTTAAATATCTTGTAACAATATACTGAGAAAACCATCTTCGACCAGGGCTGGATCAAGAAGGCGGAAAGAATTAGGTGTTCGGCCCCTCTTCCCGAAGACTCAGCAGATCCTGTGTTAACAAGGATGCTGGCTCCGGCGCCATACCAAGTGTCGGCGAAGGGGGACAAAGAGGAGAGCAAGAAGGCCAAAGGTGGCCTCTATTCTAAAGGTACACCAGACAATATGTCCGGGGAGACTGGAACTCCCTCTTCCGAAGACAAAAGAGAAGGAGAAACTGACATCCCCTCTCCCGATGGGAAGAAGAGGGCCGCCTCCGAAGATTTGGAAGAAAAGGCTCCTAAGCGAGGGAAGATGTCCCTGTCAGGTGGCTCGGGTTCAGAAGACGACGTTGTCGCGTAGTTCCTCCGTAAGGATAAGCCTTTAGCCGAATCGTAAGTGAACAGGGGCGTCCGAAACATATCCCATTGCTTTCCGGTTACCAGGGTAACATTTAAAATATATGTTTGCAGTCCGGCACGCAGTCTTCCTCAACAGTCCTCCTCCTCGGGGGATCTTCTTCCGGAGATGATGGAAAGCGAGACGCCTCCACAGACCTTCTCGCCCGACAGGGCAGACGACTCCGAGGTGTCGTCCCGGAGGATCTCTCTCGACCAACAAGCGGTGCGAGGGATAATGAAAACTTCGCCCGAAGGTGATACTTCGTCCGTCCAGAGTCCGGGGCATGCGGACCCTATGGGGACCAACAATAAAGGGCCCGGACTATCCGGTTTACAGCCGGGGACGACTCTAGAGCCGGGTAAACATATTCTTTCGAAGGGAGTCCATACTCCTGCGGTCGCTCCCAGGGATCCGGGGGCGCCGGATACAACGACGGGCGTGCTGCAACATGCGTCCGTTTCAGAGGAACATCGTACCTTAATGGGTACGGTAGTTGAGAGGATTCTGTCCGCAAGAAGCGGATTGAATGAATCCTTCATGAGCCTGCTAAGAGGCTTCGAGGTATGCAATGTAATATCTTTAATTGCACTTCTACGTGCAAAATGCACCTGTGTATAGATAGTAGCCCCTGAGACTCTGGTTGGCGTCTGAAGGGAGGCGATCAGAGGATCAAAAAAGATATTCCCAGGAAATAATCTGATGGATTGGAACACAGGTTGTTTCATCCATGACGACTGCCCAAGCTACAGAGGTTGCAAGGCTGAAGCAGAAACTTGATGTGGCGGATGACGACCTCACACTTATTAACAGGCGGCTCGACGAGGCGCAAGGTATGTTTTTGGGGCAGTCAGTATATGTAAGTATGATAATATGAGCATGACGCTGAAAATTGTATATTGAGATATGCATAACTGCAGATAATGCTGCCGTAGTTGAGGCCCTACGGGCTGAGCTTGGCCAGGCCAAGGAGCAAGCCAGGATGAGTGAGGCAGCTGCTGAGTTAAAGGCCGAACAGGCTGCTCGGCGCCAGTGTGAGGAGACAATATCTACCATGACGCGCGAGCTAAAGGATGCCAATGGTCGATGCGAATTCCTCGAGAAGGATAACAAAGCCAGAACGGTCAAACTCGGCAAGGCCTTACAAGAGGCGAGAGAAGCACGGTCCGAGTCTAGAGCGGCTCGGGAAGAGATCCGGCAAGCTGGGGAGATAGCGGCCGGTAAGCCGTTCTTATTACAGACTAAATTCGGCGATCCGAAGTATGCCCCCCTTAATCAAATGTGGAGTTCTCCAGCCGCATTCTTGGACTTGCCGAAGAGTGTCTCCGATGCGGCGCAGTTTTTCCAAGCGCAAGAAGGACGTGCAACGGAGAAGCTTTTCTGGTCGCAATTCAGCATGCCGAAGCGTCCGCTGTTGCTGAACGAACAGATGGCCCAGTGGGCCGAGCTCCACAAGATATCCGGATCTGCCATGAAGGACGTCGTGGTCCGGCTGTGGCCGACTGAGCCAATTCCGAATAGTTATTTCGGTTGGGTGCAGCGACTTGTTGATGTGGTGCCGCGTATCGACGCTGTTAAGCGGTCAACGTGCATTGAGGGTGCACGGATGGCCTTTGCCCGCGTCAAGACGTACTGGGCGAAGATGAAGGCCATCGATATTGCAGCGAAGAGTCCACCCGAGGGCCAGGACCATCACACGCCGGAGCATTATTTTGAGGATGTCCTAGAGGGTGCCCGCTTGATAGAGGGTCAGTGCTCGAAAGATATGATATTCGAGTGAATATACCAAATTTGTAAAAACAATATTATGATATATTAAGGCCATATTTTTATACTTTTGCCTGAAAGTTTTGGTTCCTCCTGTGCGGTCGTTCTTCGTATAATCTGAAAGTTTGCCAGTCGTCGGCTTCAGCCCCCTCGCATATAATACGAGGGTGTTCGGAAAAGCACTTGATCACTCTTGACCCAACGTCTTGGTCCATGAAGGAGGTGTCAATGCGGCGAACTAGGCAATCGGACTATAGGGCTTTAACACTTTCACTTAGTCATAGGAGTTTGACGGCGGGTCTACGATATAGCCCATGGTATGTACGCGTTTACCCGAATACGGTGCGTGACATAGGTGACCAGAAAAACGGTCCTTCGTGTAATACGGAAAGAATCGCGAAGGATTCTGATGAGTCATCGAGTGGTTGACCAACTCTCGCCGCATCATGACAGTCAGTTTTCGGCTTTCTCTACTGAGGTGCTCATCCGGATAAACCAGGACACAATCGCAGTAGTTCTCCCTTTACTACCCTAGCCGATATAGCGGAACATAAGGTAGTAAGCACAGGAGCCGGGCAACCCAACTATTAACCAAAGACATGATTCGGAGCTGATGCATATAAGGCCAAACTCGTGACGCCGAAGTGTGCTGAAAAGCTGTTCGGACTTGTCGGCAACTCATGTGTTGCCGTATCGAGCCCCTGGCAATTTGTGCCGAGGTGCGTTCGTGAAACAACCGAAGAAGCAAAATTCAGTGCATAGAAAAAGCGAATACTGAATACGGGTTATGTTCACTAGAATCTGATTGACACATCAAACACAATTCTACAGATTATAACGCCCCTACCCGGGCTATTTAACATGCCGGGGGCCGAGAGCTGAGGAAAAAGGCACTTTACAGGTTTAAAATAAAGAGTGCGGTCTTACAAAAATTATTAGGACCTCCTGTCGCATGTCTGCGCTGCCTTGCCTCGGTTAAAGGACTCCTTAGTAGGAATAGCCTTTGGTTATTTATACGAAGCCGAACTTTAGAAAGAGTCCGTAAGATGACCAGGCTTGGAATCACCTGTTGTAAAGGATAAAAAATAGTTAGAAAAAGTAAAAAGACTATGAGGGTGCGGACCGCATTGTAGGCCTGTCCGTACTATGCCTCCGCCGATGACCATGGTATTTTAAGTGCATAATTATATATGCGCGGTATAAACTTCGCGGCTATATGGGGTGGACGACGGAGGCCGAACTGCTAATCCAGCTCTGAGATTGATTGGTCCTGTTTAGTAGAGACTGGCGGCTTGACAGCCGATGAGATACGCGGCTTGATAAGGCCGCTTTGTACTTCGGCTGCAGCAGCCATAGTACGCTCCTCTGTACGGAGGGAGCATTCCGTATTTCCGTTTATCGTGATGACGCCGCGTGGACCGGGCATCTTAAGATTGAAATAGGCATAATGTGCGACCGCATTAAAACGAGTAAAAGCGGTACACCCGAGTAGAGCGTGATAGCTGCTGCGGAACAGTACAATATCGAAGGTCAAGCCTTCGCTTCTAAAGTTGTTCGACGAGCCGAAAACGACTTCCAATGTAATTGAGCCCATGCAGCGAGCTTCTACGCCGGACACTGCTCCCTTGAAGGTAGCTGTGGTGGGCTTGATTCGTGAAGGATCAATGCCCATTTTGCGGACAGTGTCTTGGTAGAGTAGATTAAGACTACTGCCGCTGTCCATAAGGACTTTCGTGAGATGGAACCCATCGATAATTGGATCGAGGATCAGAGCTGCCGAACTTTCATGACGGATACTGGCTGGGTGGTCCTTGCGATCAAAAGTGATTGGGCAGGCCGCCCATTGGCTTAATTTTGGGGTGCCTGGCTCTATGGCATTGGCGTCCTGTAGTGCGCGCTTGCACTCCTCTGTAGGGATGTGTGTCACGTATACCATGTTGACTGTTTTTACTTCGGGGGGGAATTGCTTCTGACCCCCGGTGTTCGGTTGGCGAGTCTCTTCGTCATCGCTGTCACTGGGCGGCCCCTTCCCCTTGTGTTCGTCGTTAAGCTTGCCGGCTTGTTTGAAGACCCAACAGCTTCTGTTGGTGTGATTGGCTGGTTTATCGGGGGTGCCATGAATCTGGCAGGGCCGATCCAGTATCTTGTCTAAATTGGATGGTCTGTCTCTGTTTACCTTGAATGGCTTTTTCCATTGACCGGTTTTGGAGCCGCTGAATCCGGCATTTACCGCCGTGTCTTGCGTTCCTTCATTATTATTTCAATGCTTGTGTTTATTGCGTCGTGGCTTGCCGTTGCCGTCTCGAACTTCGGAAGTGCCCGGATCACTGGTGTTGTTGCTTCTACGAGCGAGCCAGCTATCTTCTCCCGCGCAGAAGTGGGTCATCAGAGCGGTAAGGGCTGCCATGGATTTTGGTTTTTCTTGACCGAGGTGGCGAGCAAGCCATTCGTCTCGGACGCTATGTTTAAAGTCCGCGAGGGCTTCGGCGTCCGGACAATCGACAATTTGGTTCTTTTTAATTAGGAACCTAGTCCAGAGCTTCCTGGCTGACTCCCCGGGCTGCTGGATGATGTGACTTAGGTCGTCGGCATCCGGAGGTCGGACATATGTACCTTGAAAGTTATCATGGAAGGCGTCTTCCAAGTCTTCCCAGCTGCCAATGGAGTTCTCTGGGAGGCTGTTCAGCCAGTGCCGCGCTGGTCCCTTTAATTTTAGTGGGAGGTATTTGATGACGTGGAGGTCATCACCGCGGGCCATGTGGATATGGAGAAGGAAATCTTCAATCCATACTGCGGGATCTGTTGTTCCATCGTATGATTCGATATTCATGGGTTTAAACCCTTCCGAGAATTCGTGTTCCATTACTTCATCAGTGAAGCAAAGGGGATGTGCGGCGCCTCTATATCGGGCCAAGTCGCGACGTAGTGCGGATGTAGTCCGTCTGCGGTTTTCGGCCCGGACGTGGTTATGCTTGTTACGTCTGGCTTGATAGCCGTCATCGCGCGCCAGGGCATGCCCCTGCGATCCGTAGATCGATCTGGACTGACCTGCTCTATTCTCCAGGTCTTGCCGCAGGTCATATGTGTATTCCCGAGCTGTAGTGTCTTTGCCTTTACGGTGAGGTAGTATGGGCAGGTGTTCGGCTTGGGTTGCCGCTTTGTCCCGGCCACGTGGTGGTCGGTCAGCCGCATTACATGTTGATGGCATGGGCTCAAGTGCCTTGTCGTCGAATTGGGGTAGCAGTTTACGCTTCGGGTAACTTTTAATGGGACGCTCGAGTCCGTATTCCTCGGCTGCCAGGACATCAGTCCATCTGTCATTGAGTAGGTCTTCATCAGCTTGAAGCTGCTGTTGTTTCTTTTTCAGGCTCCTCGCAGTGGCTATTAGCCGGCGCTTAAAGCGCTCCTGCTCGACGGGTTCCTCAGGCACGATAAAGTCTTCTATGCCGAGGCTCACCTCATCTTCGGAGAGTGGAAGATAGTTGCTGTCCTCCGAGTCTTCGTTTATGGCCTGTTCGTCAGGGCTGACTTGCCCATCTTCCCTATCGTCCTGTTCGGAAGTCAGCTCGACGGGATCTTCTTTGTCTTCGGCATCGTCCGGAGTATTGTTTTCTCTTGTGCCGGTATTGCTGTCTTTTCCACGGCGTGATTTAGAGCGGTGCCGCTGACATCGGCGCTTTGGCTGTGTCTCAGGAGGTTTATCCTCGACTGGATCTTTCTCGTTATCGCCGTTATTCTCTTTGGGAGTATCCACCATGTACACGTCATACGAGGAGGTGGCTGTCCAGCGCCCAGTAAACGGCGGGTTTTGGGCCTGCTCCTCTCCGGCATCGTCGTCCATACCGTCGATGTCTTCGGAGTCATAATCGAGCATGTCGATTAAGTCTTCGACAGTGGCAATGAAATGGGCGGTGGGTGGGAAGCGAAATTCTCCGTCATCAGCCTCCAGTTCAAACCGGATATAATTCGGCTGTGAGTCCCCCGCTAAGGAGAGGGTTTTTAATGAGTTTAGCACATCACTCAAAGGTGAGTGCCGGAAGATGTTCGCGGAGCTGAACTCGACGATCGGTGCCCGATCGAGCTCGATGGGCACGGACGCACGCGGTTCGGAACCTGTGGCCGGAGACGAATCCGAGGTTCCATTGACACAGATCCCGTTCGAAGTTGGGTCTGTGTGCGGCTCCAACGCCGCTGAGTCTGCAGCTTCCGTGGCGGGGTTGCGCTTCCCGTCCTCGGATGGCGCAATCTGCTCCAGATCTAGGGCCAGAGCAGTTACAGGCTCTATCTCCCGGGTATGATCCGATGACAGATTTAGGTCATGTTCATCGCGGTGGCAGGGAGCGGCTGCCATGGGCTCGAATCCGTCGAAGATCAAGTCTCCGCGGATATCAGCAACGTAGTTCAAGCTTCCGAACCTGACCTGATGGCCAGGGGCGTAGCTGTCGATCTGCTCTAGATGGCCAAGCGAGTTGGCCCGCGGTATGAAGCCGCCGAATATGAAGATCTGGCCGGGGAGAAAGACCTCCCTCAAGGCAGCATCGTTGTGGATGATTGATGGAGCCATCGAGTTTTCTAGCGACGACACAGCGGAACTCTCAATGAAAGCACCAATGTCGGTGTCAAAACCGGCGGATCTCGGGTAGGGGGTCCTGAACTGTGCGTCTAAGATCGATGGTAACAGGAGACGGGGGACACGATGTTTACCCAGGTTCGGGCCCTCTCTACGGAGGTAATACCCTACTTCCTGCTTGATTGATCTTGATGAATATGAGTATTACAAGAGTTGATCTACCACGAGATCGTAATGGCTAAAACCCTAGAAGTCTAGTCTGTCTGATTATGATTGCCTCTACGGACTAAACCCTCCGGTTTATATAGACACCGGAGGGGACTAGGGTTGTACAAAGTCGGTTACAGAGAAAGGAATCTTCATATCCGAACGCCAAGCTTGCCGTCCACGCCAAGGAGAGTCCCATCCGGACACAGGAGAGAGTCTTCTGTCTTGTATCTTCATGGCCCATCAGTCCGGCCCACCTTACGTAGCCTGGACGCCCGAGGACCCCTTAATCCAGGACTCCCTCAACGACACCTATGGGATCACGTGGATCCCTTCTACGGTTTGGCAGGGAGGAGGGGTGCACGAAGAACAGATCTAACGATCAACACGAGGGATTTTTACCCAGGTTCGGGCCGCTGAGAAGCGTAAAACCCTAGTCCTACTTTGAGTGTATATCGAGTGTTCTTGAGCTTCGGCTAGCTGCTATGTATGCAAACTGGGCCGGAAAGTCCAAAAGTCCGTAAA
Source organism: Thinopyrum elongatum (assembly GCA_011799875.1). NCBI lineage: Eukaryota > Viridiplantae > Streptophyta > Magnoliopsida > Poales > Poaceae > Thinopyrum > Thinopyrum elongatum. The sequence continues at coordinate 433,895,175 of CM022298.1, read as the reverse complement.
GCTCCCTCCATGTATCGCCTTGGGCCTCCTTTTATACCAAGGGGCTACCACAGTGGCGTACAAGCATACAGGAAGTGTGAAGTGCTACAGTGCACGTGCTTATCTCTGGTGTCTTAGGACAAGTGCATTAAATGCGCTGCTTACGTGCCCTCTAACTTTATCGGGGATGGAAATAGAGCCCGTCCCATCCGTCGCCGCCTCGCCTCATCTTGACATGCACCCAGGGTGACGAGCCATGCAAGGCCAGGCAGGCATGCTGGTCGCCATGCTGGAGCGGTGGGAAGGTGGTAGAACCTCTGCCTGGTGCGAGCCATCGCAGGCGTCCCCGGCAAGGGTCTTGCCGGGGCCTCGCAAGTGTCTCAAGCAAGAATCTTGCCGGGGCTTCGCAAGCGTCCCCGGCAAGGGTCTTGACGGAGCCTTGCCTTTAGTCCATCGTCTTCTGATCGTAGGCTTGAAGGCCTCCTTGGTGGCCTTGTCTCTGCTGCCAGCTGTCCCCGTCAGGCCTTGCCGCTGGTATGGCTGCAACCGTCCGTGCACAAGTATGGGGTACTAAAGGACCCAAACTTTAGTACACCGACAGGAGCCCCCGTCGGGACGGAACTTGCCGGGGTCTGGCTTGGCGGCCCCGGAGACCCTGCTGAAGTAGCTTGGACTTGGTCCTAGGCGTGGTCTCGACCCCGCCAGGCTCGCCTACCCGGCAAGGGAGACCTTTCTGGGGAATCTTCTACTTGGTGGCTTGAGCCTTGATCCTCGCGCGGGAGAGACGCCCCCCGCGCGGTAGTAGTGCTTGCCGGCGAAATGATTGCCGGGCGTTGCTGAGCACTGTCATGGCCCATCTTCGGAGGTTAGTGGGACCCTGGTTCTCACTACACCGACAGTAGCCCCCAGGCCCAGCTTCAGCGAAGATTTCTAAGAACTCGACGCTAGAGCTGGGGCCAAGTTTTGCATGAGTCATGACAGTGATAACCACGGTTCCCAAAGAAGCTGCTTTCAAAGGCGCCGGCCAGCCCCCGAGCCTGCTTCCATGGAAATTTTCTGGCAGAGAACTCTACAGATCTCAATGCTAGAATGTGGTTTTGTCTTCTTTCTCACTTCCGGGAAGGTTGTTGCCGGGAAGTCTCATGATTTCAGCGAAGAACTTTGACATTCTTGATGCCTGATTTCAGTGGAGAACTCTGAAGCTCTCGACACTGGCTTCCGGCAAGATTGTTGCCAGGGAGGCTTATGGCGGAGAACTTCGTCGTTCTCGACGCCGGCTTCCGGCAAGCTTGTTGCCGGGAATGTTTTTATCTTCAGCAGAGAACTTTGACGTTCTCAATGACTGACTTCAGTGGAGAACTCTGAAGCTCCCGACACTGGCCTCCGGCAAGATTGTTGCCAGGAAGACTTATGGTGGGGAACTTCATCGTTCTCGATGCTGGCTTTCGGCAAGCTTGTTGCCAGGAAGGCTTATGGCGGAGAACTTCATCGTTCTTGACACCGGCTTCCGGCAAGATTGTTGCCGGGAAGGCTAATGGCGAAGAACCTCGTCATTCTCGACGCCGAGAAGATTGGCCTGAGGGCGCTGCCAGCCCCCGGGCCACAACTGCGTTTAAATACGACAAGTTAATTAGCATCTTAAATGCATTTTAGCTTGTGCATAACTTTATTTATAACTTTCCTCCTCAGGCATCTCCCTTTTACATATTGTACGCTTTATGTTGCCGGAATGCCCATGGGTGCGCATGTTCTAGACAATGGCGCTTAGGAACGGATCCTAGTTAGCAGCCTAAAGAGAACACCGCCTTCCCGACAAGCTTCAGAATCTCAGAGTAAGCGCAGCTACAAACAGCGTTCCTGGGCAGACCAGTATTAACCGTGAGCACAATCATACCCTTCGACCGCTCCTTAACAGACAAGCTATATGTAAATGGAAATCTCGAGGAGGAGAGCTCTGGATGATTTTGTTTTTGCATAGTTGTTCCCTACTCTTGCCGGAATGCATCTCGATCGCGCACGTCCTAGTCAATGGCGCTTAGGAACGGATCCTAGTTAGCAGCCTATCGAGGACGCCGCCTCCTCGAGAGCTTCACACTCCAAGAACAAACGCGGTTGCACAGGTGTTGCTAGGCAGACCCGAACAACCCGGAGCGTAGAATGTCTCAAGATTGCTCCTTTGCACACAGGTTATGTGCAAAGAACATCATCAAGGATGAAATTAAATCTGCAAAAAGCATTAAAGTTTTAGAACTTAGCTTTTTCCTGAAGTGTGGCGCGCGGGTCGTCGTCGCGGCTGCGGATGACACTGCTCGCCTGGCTTCGATCGCCCGAACGCCATGGGAGCTCGTGACCTCCACCTCCTCTGTCTGCATTCACCCTGTCGCCCGTCCGTGTTGGCACGGGCAGATCGACCGCGGACGAACCAATCGCCGCGAAACTCTTCCTCTTGGGAGGCATGATGACAAAGATGTCGGGGGAAACTGACGCGCTAACTGCTAGATCAGGTTCGCACAACCTCTATCCCCTACCTGGTGCACCAAAGATGTCAGGTAAACGACACCTATGGGATCACATGGATCCCTTCTACGGTTTGGCAGGGAGGAGGGGTGCACGAAGAGCAGATCTAACGATCAACACGAGGGATTTTTACCCAGGTTCGAGCCGCTGAGAAGCGTAAAACCCTAGTCCTGCTTTGAGTGTATATTGAGAGCTTCGGCTAGCTGCTACGCATGCAAACTGGGCCGGAAAGTCCAAAAGTCCGTAAAGCTCCCTCCCTGTATCGCCTTGGGCCTCCTCTTATACCAAGGGGCTACCACAGTGGCGTACAAGCATACAGGAGGTGTAAAGTGCTACAGTGCACATGCTTATCTCTGGCGTCTTAGGACAAGTGCATTAAATGCGCTGCTTACGTGCCCTCTAACTTTATCAGGGACGGAAATAGAGCCCGTCCCATCCGTCGCCACCTCGCCTCATCTTGACACGCACCCAGGGTAACGAGGCATGCAAGGCCAGGCAGGCATGCTGGTCGCCGCGCTGGAGCGGTGGGAAGGTGGTAGAACCTTCGCCTGGTGCGAGCCATCGCAGGCGTCCCCGGCAAGGGTCTTGCCAGGGCCTTGCAAGTGTCTCCGGCAAGAATCTTGCCGGGGCTTCACAAGCGTCCCCGGCAAGGGTCTTGACGGGGCCTTGCCTTTAGTTCGTCGTCTTCTGATCGTAGGCTTGAAGGACTTCTTGGTGGCCTTGTCTCTGCTACCAGCTGTCCCCGTCAGGCCTTGCCGCTGGTATGGCTGCAACCATCCGTGCACAAGTATGGGGTACTAAAGGACCCAAACTTTAGTACACTGACAGGAGCCCCCGTCGGGATGGAACTTGCCGGGGTCTGGCTTGGCGGCCCCGGAGACCCTGTTGAAGTAGCTTGGACTTGGTCCCAGGCGTGGTCTCGACCCCTCCAGGCTCGCCTGCCCGGCAAGGGAGACCTTTCTGGGGAATCTTCTACTTGGTGGCTTGAGCCTTGATCCTCGCGTGGGAGAGACGCCCCCCGCGCGGCAGTAGTGCTTGCCGGCGAAATGATTGCCGGGCGTTGCTAAGCACTGTCATGGCCCATCTTCGGAAGTTAGTGGGACCCTGGTTCTCACTACACCGACACATTTGCAAAGATATTTCAGTAGGTGTGAGTTTATTCAAGTCAAGTCTTTTATATAGAGAGAAAGGCATAACACTAACACCAGCTCCTAAATCACACAAAGTGGTTTTCACATAATTTCTTTTGATGGAGCAAGGTATAGTTGGTATTCCCGGATCTCCAAGTTTTTTAGGTACTCCATCCTTAAAAGTATAATTAGCAAGCATGGTGGAGATTTTAGCTTCCGGTATTTTTCTCTTGTTGGTGATGATATCTTTCATGTATTTTGCATAAGGAGGCATTTTTAAGATATTAGTCAAGCGTGTACGCAAAAAGACTGGCCTAAGCATTTCAGCAAAGCGTTCAAATTCTTCATCATCTTTCTTCTTAGTTGATTTAGGTGGAAAGGGCATAGGTTTTTGAACCCAAGGTTCTCTTTCCTTACCATGTTTTCTAGCAACAAAGTCTCTTTTATCATATCTTTTATTCTTGACTTGTGGGTTATCAAGATCAACATCTGGTTCTATTTCAACATCATTCGCTGGTTCTTTATCATTTGTTGGAGTGTCTTCATGAAACTCAGCATTATCATTTTCATTATCAGAAGGTGAGTGTTCATTACCAGATTGAGTTTCAGCATCAGAAATAGAGACTTCATTATCATTAACAGGAGGTTTTTCTACTTCAGGTTCACTAGAGGCATGCAAAGTCCTACCATCTTTCTTCTTCTTTTTCTTTTTAGAAGGACTAGGTGCATCAGTGTTGACTCTTTGAGAGTCTTGTTCAATTCTTTTAGGGTGTACCTCAGGATAAAGTGGTTCCTGAGTCATTCTACCTCCTCTAGTCATCACTCTAACAGCATGATCATTGATATTATTATTCATTTCATCTAACAACTCTCTTTGAGATTTAGCAACTTGTTCTAATTGAGTTTGAACCATAGAGGCATGTTTTCCTACACCTCTAACATCATTGGTAATTCTAAATAGCAAGTCACTCAAGCGAGCTATCATATCAGAATTGTATTTCAATTGTTTCATAACATTTGCATTGAAGTGATCTTGCTTTCTAATGTAATTATCAAACTCATATAAGCATTGACTAGGATGTTTGTTATAAGGAATATCATCTTCATCGAACTTTAGTAAAGAATTTACCTCTACCACCTTAGGTGGTGGTGGTGTTTCAAGCCCATGTATTTCTTCAATAGGAGGTAAATTTTTAACATCCTCTGCTTTAATACATTTTTCCTTCATAGATTTCTTTGCCTCTTGCATATCTTCAGGACTGAGATATAAGATACCCCTCTTCTTCGGAGTAGGTTTAAGTGGTGGTTCAGGAAGGATCCAATCATCATAATTTTTCAATATGTTATTCAATAATTCTTCAGCTTGTTCAACAGTTCGTTCCCTGAAAACACAACCAGCACAACTATCTAGGAAATCCCTAGAAGCATCAGTTAGTCCAGTATAGAAGATATCAAGTATTTCATTTTTCTTAAGAGGATGATCAGGCAAAGCATTAAGCAATTGGAGAAGCCTCCCCCAAGCTTGTGGGAGACTCTCTTCTTCAATTTGCACAAAGTTAAATGTTTCCTGTAAGGCAGCTTGTTTCTTATGAGCAGGAAAATATTTTTCAGAGAAGTAATAAATCATATCCTGGGGACTTCGCACACAACCAGGAGCAAGAGTATTATACCAAGTCTTAGCATCACCCTTTAATGAGAACAGAAATAATTTGAGAATATAATAATAGTGAATCTTCTCATCATGAGCAAAAAGGGTGGCTATGTCATTCAACTTAGTAAGGTGTGCCACAACAGTTTCAGTTTCATAACCATGGAAAGGATCAGATTCAACCAAAGTAATTAACTCTGGGTCGACAGAGAATTCATAATCATTATCATCAACAAAGATAGGTGAAGTAGCAAACTTAGGATCATATTTCATTCTAGCATTCAAAGATTTTTCCTTCAGTTTGCATAATAATTTCTTAAGATCATCCCTATCATTGCAAGCAAGAAAGTCTCTAGTTGTCTCCTCATCCATAACATAGCCTTCTGGTATCTTAGGCAATTCATATCTAGGAGAACTAGATCTAATAGGTATTTCAAGATTTTTAGTTTCAAGCTCTTCATCAGTTTCAGCATTCTCAAAAGCTTTAGTTCTAGCAAGTTATTCATCAAGAAATTCACCTAGTGGCACATTATCATCAAGCAGGGTACTAGCATCATCATGAGTATCATTCATAGCAGAAGTAGCATCATTAATAACTTGCGACATATCAGAATTAATAGCATGTGGTGGTGTTGCAAGTCTACTTATAACAGAAGGTGAATCAAGTGCGGAGCTAGATGGCAGTTCCTTACCTCCCCTCGTGTTAGAGGGAAAAATCTTAGTCTTAGCGTCCTTCAGATTCTTCATAGTGATAAATTGATAATAATCCCAAGTGACTCAACAAATATAGCTATGCTCCCCGGCAACGGTGCCAGAAAAAGGTCTTGATAACCCACAAGTATAGGGGATCGCAACAATTTTCGAAGGTAGAGTATTCAACCCAAATTTATTGATTCGACACAAGGGGAGCCAAAGAATATTTGCAAGTATTAGCAGCTGAGTTGTCAATTCAACCACACCTGGAGATTAATTATCTGCAGCAAACTGATCAGTAGCAAAGTAATATGATAGTTTTGATAGTAATAGCAACAGCAATAGTAATAGTAACAATGATAGCAATAATTTTGTAGCAAGTGTAATAGTAACGATGACAGTAGTAACTTAGCAAGAACAATATGAGAGAAATTCATAGGCATTGGATCGGTGAATTTGTTGGATGATATTCATCATATAACAGTCATAACCTAGGGTGATACGGCACTAGCTCCAGTTCATAAATATAATGTAGGCATGTATTCCGTAAATAGTCATACGTGCTTATGGAAAGAACTTGCATGACATCTTTTGTCCTACCCTCCCGTGGCAGCGGGGTCCATATGGAAACTAAGGGATATTAAGGCCTCCTTTTAATAGAGAACCGGAACAAAGCATTAACACATAGTGAATACATGAACTCCTCAAACTACGGTCATCACCGGGAAGTGTCCCGACTTCTGTCACTCCGGGGTTGCCGGATCATAACACGTAGTAGGTGACTATAACTTGCAAGATCGGATCTAGAACATAGATATAATGGTGATAACATAAATGGTTCAGATCTAAAATCATGGCACCCGGGCCCAAAGTGACAAGCATTAAGCATGGCAAAGTCATAGCAACATCAATCTCAGAACATAATGGATACTAGGGATCAAGCCCTAACAAAACTAACTCAATTACATGATGAATCTCATCCAACTCCTCACCGACCAGCGAGCCTATGAAGGAATTACTCACTCCCGGTGGGGAGCATCATGGAATTGGCGATGGAGAAGGGTTGGTGATGACGAAGATCGAAGATCTCCCTCTCCGAAGCCCCAAACGGACTCCAGATCTGGCCTCCCGATGAAGAACAGGAGGTGGCTGCGGCTCCGTCTCGCGAAATGCAATAATTCTTTCTCCTTGAATTTTTTTCTCCGAAAATATGTTTTTATAGTGTCAGGGTTGAGGTCTGCGGGGCCACCAGGTGGGGACAACCCACCTGGGCATGCCAGGAGGGGGGGCGCCCTGGTGGGTTGTGCCAACCCAGGTGCCCCCCTCCGGTGGTTCTTGGCTCCAGAAATTCTCTTTTATTGTATAAAATATCCTCGCAAAGTTTCGTTCCAATCCGAGAACTTTTATTTCTGCACAAAAAACAACACCATGGTAGTTCTGCTGAAAACAGCGTCAGTCCGGGTTAGTTTCATTCAAATCATGCAAATTAGAGTCCAAAACAAGAGGAAAAGCGTTAGGAAAAGCAGATACGATGGAGACGTATCATACACTCCTCTTAATAGTACGGTGGTCCTATGACTCAAGGAAAGAAGAAGAAAACGAAATAAATGCAGCATCTTCACTTTGTCTTCATTCTTCCTCGAACGCAGTCATAATCTTCGAACAGACACCGAACCAATTGCTTGAACGTCAACAATTTTTAGGGGTCACTCTTGTTAGCTATATCTTCGGTGATAACCTTTGCTGCCACGCAGGAAGATTATGTTCGTCGTTTGCATCAAACTCCTCGATACTTCAAGGACCTGTTACTTTGTGTGCACTAGCAAACACATAAGTCCCATACTGTTTATGTCAACAAACTCCAAAAACATAGGGGGCCAATCATTGCACCAACATAAACAAAAATGCAAAATAAAATAACGGTAAATAAATTGTAGCAAGGTATTTTTGGATTTTAATATATGATAAAGATAGGCCCGGGGGCTATAGTTTTTGCTAGAGGCTTCTCTCTTGAACAAAAAACATACGGTGGGTAAACAAATTACTGTTGAGCAATTGATAGAAAAGTGAATAATTATGATGATATCCAAGGCAATGATCATTTATATAGGCATCACGTCCTAGACAAGTAGACCGACTCCTGCCTGCATCTACTACTATTACTCCACACATCGACCGCTATCCATCATGCATCCAGAGTATTAAGTTCATAAAGAATGGAGTAACGCCTTAAGCAAGATGACATGATGTAGACAAAGTAATCCAATCAATATGAATAAACCCCATAATTTTCCCCTTATTGGAAACAATACAAATACGTGTCTTGTCCCCTACTTTGTCACTGGGATATACATCACCACAAGATTGAACCCATTACAAAGCACCTCTCCCATTGCAAGATAAATCAATCTAGTTGGCCAAACCAAACGGATAGATCGGTGAGAAACACAAAGCTATAATAATCATGCATAAAAGAGTTCAGAGAAGACTTAAATAATATTCATAGATAATCTGATCATAAACCCACAATTCATCGGATCCCAACAAACACACCGCAAAACAAGATTACATCAAATAGATCTCCAAGAACATCGAGGAGAACATTGTATTGAAGATCAAAGAGAGAGAAGAAGCCATCTAGCTACTAGCTATGGACCCGTAGGTCTGTGGTAAACTACTCACACATCATTGGAAGGACAGCAAGGTTGATGTAGAGGCCCTTCGTGATTGATTCCCCTTCCTACAGAGTACCAGAAAAAGCCTCCAGATGGGATCTCCGAAGAACAGGAACTTTTGGCGGCGAAAAAAGTATTTTGGGTGACTCTCTGTTGGTTTCCCTATTTTACAGAATTTATAGAGTTGGAATTAGGTCAAACGGAGGAACGAGGGGCCCACAAGGTACCTGGGCGCGCCTGCCACCCTGGGCGCGCCCAAGTGCCTTGTGGCCTACTCCTTCGCCCTCTGTCCTCCTCCCAAAGCTTCCAGAGTCTCATATGTCCAGAAAAAAATCATCAAAAAGTTTCGTGGCATTTGGACTTTGTTTGGTACGGATTTCCTGGAAAACGAAAAACAGCAACTGGCACTTGGCACTATGTTAATAGGTTAGTCCCAAAAAATGATATAATATTGCATATAATTGCATATAAAACATCCAAGATTGATACTATAATAGCATGGAACAATAAAAAAAATTATAGATACGTTGGAGACGTATTAAGCATCCCCAAGCTTAAATCTTGCTCATCCTTGAGTAGGTAAATGATAAAAACCGAATTTTTGATGTGGAATGCTACCTAACATGTTCATCATGTAATCTTTCTTTTATGGCATGAATATTTAGATCTGAATGATTCAAAGAAATAGTCTATGATTTGATATAAAAACATCAATACTCAGGCATACCCACAAACAATCATGCCTTTCAAAATATCAGTGCTAAAGAACGTTATCCCTACAAAATCATATAGCCTTGTCATGTTCCATCTTCTTAACACAAAGTATAAATCATACACTACCTTGATATTAGCCAAGAAATTGGTTCATACTTTTTAATGCGCTTCATCTTTTTCAACCGTCACGCAATACATGAGCGCAAGCCATGGATATAGCACTATGGGTGGAATAGAGTATGGTGGTGGAGATTGATATAGAGAAGACAAAAAAGGAGAAGGTCTCACATAGACGAGGCTAATAAACGGGCTATGGAGATGCCCATAAATTGATGTCAATGCAAGGAGTAGGGATTGCCATGCAACGGATGCACTAAGAGCTATAAGTGTATGAAAGCTCAAAAGAAAACTAAGTGGGTGTGCCATCCAACTTACTTGCTCATGAAAACCTCGGGCATTTGAGGAAGCCCATCATTGGAATATACAAGCCAAGTTCTATAATGAAAAATTCCCACTAGGTATATGAAAGTGACTACACAGGAGATTCTCTATATGAAAAACATGGTGCTACTTTGAAGCACAAGTGTGGAAAAATATAGTAACATTGCCCCTTCTCTCTTTTTCTCTCATTCATTTTTTTGTTGGGCTCTTTTTGGCCTCCCTTTTTCTAGACTCTTTTTGGCCTCTCTTTTTTTACCTCACTTGGGACAATGCTCTAATAGTGAATAATGATGATCATCGCACTTATATTTACTCACAACTCAATACTAGAACAAAAATATGACTCTATATGAATGCCTCTGGCAGTGTACCAGGATGTGCAATGATCTAGCGTAACATGTATAAAAAATGATGAATGGTGGCTGAGCCACAAATACTATGTTAGCTATATGATCATGCAAAGCAATATGACAATGATGATGTGTGTCATAATAACGGAATGGTGGAAGTTGCATGGCAATCTATCTCTGAATGGCTATGGAAATGCAATAATAGGTAGGTATGGTGGCTGTTTTGAGGAAGATATAAGGAGGTTTATGTGTGATAGAGCATATCATATCACGGGGTTTGGATGCACCGACTAAGTTTGCACCACATCTCTAGGTGAGAAAGGGCAATGCACGGTACCGGAGAGGCTAGCAAATTGCGAGAAGGTGAGAGTGCGTATTATCCGTGGACTCACATTAGTCATAAAGAACTCACATACTTATTGCAAAAGTTTATTAGCCCTCAAAGCAAAGTACTACTATGCATTCTCCTAGGGGGAGGTTTGTAGGTGTTAACCATCGTGCACCCCCAACCTTCACGCAAAGGAAGACACTCAATAATAAATCGTGCTCCAACTTGTTAGCATAAGGAGAGACTACACGTGCATGCTTCGGGAATCACAAACCTTAACACAAATATTCTTAATAAACCACAATCATTCACTAGTACCTCCCACATATTACCATCTTTATATCGCAAAACTATTGCAAGGAATCAAACTTATCATATTCAGCGATCTACATGAAAGTTTTTGTTATATCCCTCTTGAATACCTATCATATTAGGAACAATTTCATAACTTGTGCAGATTTCCATTACTATTATCAAATATCAAAATGATATAAGTGAAGCATGAGAGTGCAACCATTTCTTTAAAACATAACCACCGCCATGCTCTAAAATATATAAGTGAAGCACTAGAGCAACTTCCTAGCTCAAAACATATAAGTGAAGCACAAAGAGTATTCTAATAAATCATGAATAATGTGCGTCCCTCTCAAAAAGGTGTGTCCAGCAAAGATGATTATGGCAAACTAAAAATCAAACAAAGTAAAGACTCATATAATACATGACGCTCCAAGCAAAAGTCATATCATGTGATGAATAAAAATATAGCTCCAAGTAATTTATCGATGGTTGGTAGAAGAAAGAGGGGATGCCACCCGGGGCATCCCCAAGCTTAGAGTCTTAGGTGTACTTAAATATTACCTTGGGGTTATTTGGGCATCCCAAGCTTAGGGTCTTTCCATGCCTTATTCCTTCATCCATCGCGATCTCACTCAAAACTTGAAAACTTCAGCACAAAAAACTCAACAGAAAACTCGTGAGATCCGTTAGCATAACAAGCAAATCATAAACTTTAGGTACTGTTTTAAACCCATTCATATGTTATTATTGCATAATACCTACTGCATTCTAACTTCACCATGCCTTATACTCCCCGATACAATCTATAGATTCATCAAAACAAGCAAACTATGCAATGAAAATAGAATCTGTCAAAAATAGAACAGACTGTAATGATCTGAAAATTGACCATATTTATTTAACTCCAAAACTTCTGAAAAATTAGGAAAACGTGGGAAATTTGTATATAAATAATGTGTAGAAAATTCAGAATTTTTTGACGCTCCAGTGATTTAAAAAAATTCTTCTACTGAGTGCAAAAGTTTCTGTTTTCTCATAGAATGAAAGCAACTATCATCCAAATCATCCCAAAGGCTTTACTGGGCACAAACACTAATTTAAACACAAAAACACGACCATAATAGTAGGATAATTGTGTGCACACGAAAAAAACAGGAAAGAAACAAGAAAAATTAAGATAACTATTGGGTTGCTTCCCAACAAGCACTATTATTTTACGCCCCTAGCTAGGCGTAATGCATAGTTTCAAGTGTTGTCATCTTTCAAAGTAATTCCATAGGTGGCCCTCATAATAGATTCATATGGTGGCTTAATTCTGTTTCTAGGGAAGTGTTCCATTCCTTTCTTTAATGGAAATTAAAACTTTATATTACCCTCTTTCATATCAATAATAGCACCTATGGTTCATAGGAAAGGCCTACCAAGTATTATGTGACTAGATGGATTGCAATCAAGATCAAGCACAATGAAATCAACAGGCACATAATTTCTATTTGAAAGAATAAGATCATCATTTATTCTGCCCAAAGGTTTCTTAATAGTGGAATCTACTAAGTGCAAATTAAGAGAACATTCATCCAAATCATGAAGGCCTAGCACATCACATAAAGATTTTGGTATAGTGGAAACGCTAGCACCCAAATCACATAAAGCATTACACTCATAATTTTTAATATTTATCTTAATAGTAGGTTCCAAAACCAGAAGCAAATGGCAAATGAAAGTAAATGCAAGGAGATTAACAAGGGATTAACAAATATAAAAAAGTATGAGTTCCAATACAAGAATTATTAACCGCCAAGGGATTAACAACCCCTTGTTTGTGTTGGGTGCAAGTATTTGTTATTTTGTGTGCAGGTTTTGTTCACGAGGACTTGCGTGGTTCTCCTACTGGATTGACAACCTTGGTTCTTAACTAAGGGAAATACTTATATCTACTGTACTGCATCATCCTCTCCTCTTCGAGGAAATACCAACGTAGCTCACAAGTAGCAGCAAGAATTTCTGGCGCCGTTGCCTGGGAGACATCACCAAAACCTATCAAGTACCATCGCATAAACTTTCATCTCCTTGCATTTAGTTACATTTGCCATTTGCTTCTCGTTTTCATCTCCCCCACAAAAAGTTTATGCGATGAAAACAAGAAGCAAATGGAAAATGAAAGTAAATGCAACGAGATGAAAGTTTATGCGATGGTACTTGATATGTTTTGGTGATGTCACCCCGGCAACGGCGCCAGAAATTCTTCCTGCTACTTGTGAGCTACATTGGGATTTCCTCGAAGAGGAGAGGATGATGCAATACAGTAGAGATAAGTATTTCCCTTAGTTAAGAACCAAGGTTATCAATCCAGTAGGATAACCACGCAAGACCTCGTGAACAACACCTACACACAAAATAACAAATACTTGCACCCAACACAAACAAGGGGTTGTTAATCCCTTGGCGGTTAATTACAAGGATCAAATCTTGTAGTGATAGATAGATAAACAAAAACAAAAAAAATAACGGTAAATAAATTGCAGCAAGGTATTTTTGGATTTTAAGATATGGTAAAGATAGACCCGGGGGCCATAGTTTTCACTAGAGGCTTCTCTCTCGAACAAAAAGCATACCGTGGGTAAACAAATTATTGTTGGGGAATTGATAGAAAAGCGCATAATTATGACGATGTCCAAGGCAATGATCATGTATATAGGCATCACGTGCGATACAAGTAGATCGACTCCTACCTGCATCTACTACTATTACTCCACACATCGACTGCTATCCAGCATGCATCTAGAGTATTATGTTCATAAAGAACATAGTAACGCTTTAAGAAAGGTGGCATGATGTAGACAAAGTAAATCCAATCTATATGAATTAACCCTATCGTTTTCCCCTTAATGGCAACAATACAAATATGTGTCTTGTCCCCTACTTTGTCACTGGGATATAGAGCACCGCAAGATTGAACCCATTACAAAGCACCTCTCCCATTGCAAGATAAATCAATCTAGTTGGCCAAACCAAACAGATAGATCGGAGAGAAATACAAAGCTATAATAATCATGCATAAAAGAGTTCATAGAAGACTCAAATAATATTCATAGATAATTTGATCATAAACCCACAATTCATCGGATCCCAACAAACACACCGCAAAAGAATATTACATCGAATAGATCTCCAAGAACATCGAGGAGAACATTGTATTGAAGATCAAAGTGAGAGAAGAAGCCATCTAGCTACTAGCTATGGACCCGTAGGTCCATGGTAAACTACTCACACATCATTGGAAGGGTAGCAAGGTTGATTTAGAGGCCCTCCATGATCGCTTCCCCTCCCGGCAAAGTACTGGAAAAGACCTCTAGATGGGATCTCTGGAGAACAGGAACTTGCGGCGGCGGAAAAAGTTTTTTGGGTGGCTCTCTGTTGGTTTCTCGATTTTAGAGAATTTATAGAGTTGGAATTAGGTAAAACAGAGGAATGAGGGGCCCACAAGGTACCTGGGCGCGCCCAAGTGCCATGTGGCCTACTCCTTCGCCTTCTGGCAACCTCCCGAAGCTTCCAGGGTCTCTTATGTCCAGAAAAAAATCATCAAAAAGTTTCGTGACATTTGGACTTCGTTTGGTATGGATTTCCTGGAAAATCAAGAACAAGCAAAAAAACAGCAACTGGCACTTCGCACTAAGTTAATAGTTTGGTCCCATAAAATGATATAATATTGCATACAATTGCACTTAAAACATCCAGTATTGATACTATAATAGCGTGGAACAATCAAAAATTATAGATACGTTGGAGACGTATCAGACGTCATTCGGTCCAGTCGGCGCCACATTGAATCTTCTCTCTTGCCGCTTTCTGATGTGCAACAAGTTTGACGCTGCCACCGCCGCTACATTTCATCCCGGTATCCATAGCATCGACGATGATGGGAGAGGAGATGGTCACAGGAGAGAGGGGAAAGGTGGTGTTTAGGTGGCTCGTGGTGGGTTGCATGGGCCTAGGCCAGCATGGCAGCGGATAGGAAGACACTTGGATACCCTGATAGAGGCAAAGGTGTCCCAATGTTTCGATTACAAGTAGCTATCATTTTCTATGGAGTAGACTTTGACGATCCGACTATGAAACTGCGAAGACGTCGCGCCTTAGCAATCGCTAAACCAACTCCAATAGGTTATTGACCATGCCGGAGCACTATCAACCTCACAACGAGCGTCTATTTCCTGCAAGCAAACAAAGAACACGCAAGAAATTGACATTTCAATCTGGATATGCGAATATAAGATGAAAGCTTTATTAATCAAGTGGGGTTCCGTGACGTGTTGGTCTGGTCGTTGAACACAAACGAACGACGTGAGTTGCAGCTATGGCAAACTTTAATCAAAACAAAACCCAAGTCTAAAACGACGCCCTAAGGGCTGTATTTATAGGGAGGCAGAGGGGAATTTCGTCCACCCTTGGCAAGGTGGGACTAAATTCTGTCCTAAGTCGTTTTCCCTATTAATACCGACTCTAAAAATATCCTATAAAGTGTATTTCGATATTACATGGGCCTGGCCCAAAAATAAGGTGCCGCGGCACCAATATTAAGCTATGGACGAAATTTATGAAAGGTTATCTTGTATATTTCGTCCATGTCCTTGGATGTCATCATGGTGGCTCCAAACTGCTGAAAACTCCACCAGAAACTATGTTCTTGTTCCCCTTGCACGCGCCATCCTTTTCATTCTTGATCATGCTCCAATTTTCATCCTTCTTATCCATGTTAGGTCCTTCATTTATAAGCAAAACAAAAGTATCCAATTTAGGCAGCATCATATTCTCAAGAACATTAGGGTCGTTACCAAGAAATGAAAGTACCTGGTAATTTACTTGGCGTGCGCGAGCTCTAGTAATTGGTCCAGTATATGTCATAGCAGGGGTTGTGGGTGTAACTGTAGTAGTGATGTCCTCATCATCCTCCCCTTCTTGAATTTGAAGTCGTCCTCAACGGAAGCTCATATTCCTCACCCACATAAGGCTTCAAATCTGCAATGTTAAAAGTGGGACTAACCCCAAAATCTGCAGGCAACTCAATTTTGTATGCATTATCATTTATTTTCTCTAATACCTTGAAAGGACCATCAACACGTGGCATAAGCTTTGACTTGTGCAAATCAGGAAACCTATCTTTGCGTAAATGTAACCAAACAAGATCTCTAGGTGCAAAGACAACATGTTTTTCTACCCTTATCTCCAGCAAGTTTGTATTTAGAATTCATACGCTCAATGTTTTCCTTGGTTAACTCATGCATTTTCAATATCAATTCATCACGTTGTTTAGCATCAAAATTAACCCTCTCCGAAGATGGAAGAGGCAACAAATCAATAGGTGCACGAGGTAGGAAACCATACACAATTTCAAAAGGGCACGTCTTAGTAGTAGAATGCAGTGAACGATTATAAGCAAATTCAATATGAGGCAAGCATTCTTCCCACATTTTTAGATTATTTTTCAAAACATCCCTAAGCATAGTAGACAATGTTCTATTGACTACTTTAGTTTGTCCATCAATTTGGGGTGACATGTAGTACTAAATAGCAGTTTAGTCCCCAACTTACCCCATAAACATCTCCAAAAGTGGCTAAGAAATTTAGTATCATGATATGAAACAATTGTATTTGGCACACCATGCAAGTGAATAATTCACGAAAGAACAAATGAGCAACATTAGCAGCAACATCACTTTTATGACATGGTATGAAGTGTGCCATTTTCGAGAATCTATCCACGACAACAAATATGCTATCCCTACCCTTCTTTGTTCGAGGTAAACCTAAAACAAAGTCCATAGATATATCCTCCCATGGAACACTAGGTACAGGCAAAGGCATATATAAACTATGAGGATTGAGTCGTGACTTAGCTTTTTGACATGCAGTGCAGCGAGCAACAAAATGCTCAACATCCTGTCTCATCTTTGGCCAAAAGAAATGTGTAACAAGTACGTCCTCCATCTTCTTCACACCAAAATGTCCCGTTAATTCCGTCCATGCGCCTCCTACAACAACAAAAGACGAACAGAGCTAGCTAGAATGCATAGCTTGTTAGTGTAAGTGCATCAAGTGCCCCCTTAGTGGTTTTGGTTACCGGCTAACTCTTACTCATTGTTTCAGGAGAATGCATGCTGAAATCTTCATTATCACCAGTGGGCTTGATGTAGTGATTCAGGAAGAAGTTGCTGATAAATTTCCTAACCATCAGCAATTCACCAGCGGGAAGCGGTTTAGGGGTCCTCGGTTCAAAGATGAGCTGCAGGATTTTTAAGATCAGAATGTGCCATATGAGTGGAGTAGAAGATATTAATTAAGACAGACTTACTGGTACTAATTCACGAGCATCTTCACAACTATCAACATATTTGCAGATGGAGATCATGTGTCTGCAAACATAGTATCCACAACGGTTGGTCCCTGCTTGTTGCTGAGGACACTGAAATTTTTTGTACAGAATTAGTCATGTATTTGCCCTGTTAGGAACAACCTAACCGGTGTTAGATGTATTTTTTTTGCTTTGGACAGAAATAGAAAGAGGTTCATTTAGAAACTTGAACATTTGATTAGCGTAAGAAAAGGTATTTGCAAACTATTGGATGCATTTTCCAAAAATAACAGGTTTCGGTGTCTTACCGGAGAAACGATCTCGTGCTGCAGAGGTAGTTCCCTCTTGAATATGTTCCCTGGTTTAGTTTTCCACGATGCCAACACATTGCAAATGAAGATGAATTTTCACATACTCAATTCTTGAACTAGATATGAATGCAAATTAATTTCAACATCATAGAATTTAATACCTATCCATGAATTGATGAAGATGCGTCAGATCCCGAGGCTTTATTAACTCTTTGAGAGAATCCAGGTAGTAAACTATGTTATTGTTTGGAATAATGAATACCAAGATCCAGTGATTGCTACAGATTAACAAAACCATGAACTTACGAACTATGTCAAAATCTGAAAGACAATCAGTGTATGTGTGGTTGTTTATTTGACTTACCCTTCATGATATGACCAGAGAAATAAGTCTGCATGGGACGTGTTTTCGGAGATACGGGTGACCTTGTTAATGGCCCACTCTCGTTCATCCTTAGCACGTAATACTGTGCCATTTGCTAATGTAGGATCTATGAAATACACACTCTACCTTTTTCCTTCTCTGCGTGATCAATCCCCTGAGAGGAATAAAATACAATTAGTTGTTTATCATTTAGAGCCTTGTATGGAGAAGTTGATCAGAGTTTGTTAAGTACTTACAAAATCAGGCATCTAATAAGAGTGGCATCGAGCACGTTGAAGTTGAAGAAGATATATAAGTCCTCGAAACCCACAGTGATGGAACCCGGATCATGACAGAAATGATCTCTGTTGTAGTGGACTATTAGAACATGATGACCTGCTGACATTTGATGCATGTAATATTTATGTAATGCGCGACAACTGGAACTGCACTCGTTAAAGTATTTGCCAACAAGAAATGGCTGGCCATGGACGTAATTGCGTGCTTCAAGTATGCCTACTTTATTTTTAGCAAGCATCGCATTGATTTATGCATCATCCATGTTGTCATAAACAATATTACTCTCCGATTCAAACAACTTGCTGGTAATTTGGTTTTGGGCGATGAGTACCTTAAGTAAGAGGCTATCGTTCTCATTCCTCCTCGGTCTCGGGCCCCGCCTCCTCATGGGTGCAACCTTTTTACCCGCTTCCTTCTTGGTACTTGTAGCACTTCTGGTGCAAGGTCTGGATGGTTGAAAGGCGGACTGCTGAGCAGACGGTGAAGCTACGACAGACTGTTGAGCAGACGGTTTGGCTACACTGGACTGCTGAGCTGGCGGTGCTGCTGTGACGAACTGCTAGGCTATAGGAGCAAAGGCATCGGACTGCTGACCAGGCGTTGAAGCTATGTCGGGTTTCTGTGCAGGTGGTGCCAACTTGTCGGTGTGTAGAGGAGGTTGTACGAACGCGTTGGTTTGCTGAGTAGGCAGTGTCGATGCATTGGTATCCTGATCACGCGGCTGCAGACTGACGGACTGATGAGCAGTCGGTTCTGGACCTAAAGATTGCTTAGCAGACGGTTCCGAAGCATTGGATTGCTTAGCAGTCCATTCCACCAGGTTGGTCTGCTGAGCATGTGCTGCCGCTGAGTCTCCCCCCGCTGCTTCAGTGGCCGGCATCTGAACCGGTGGTGCATCTTCAACAGTTGTAGGCCTTGCCATTGGCTGCTCTGAGGCGGACGATGACATGGCCTGTACGGCACAAAGTCGGGCGGGCTGATTACAGGTTGATGCATCAGTCGTCGGATTACGAGTATTAGGTTCCTTGGGGGAAGCACGCGAGAGCTGTTGTGGCAAGGAGAGCGTCACCGATTGAAGGGCAACATTGGTTGTTCTTGGTGGGGCTTCAGGGATCTCATCCATGAAGTCTATTTCCTTCCGTGGCCACTGGATGTGATGTAACAGTGTTTCTCCCATGGTCCTCTGCTCATCAAAGTCCCCTAGGACATTCTTTAGGGAAAATTCAATGAATCCAGGCTTTACTTCAGTCACATAGCACTTCACACAGCCCTAAGAAGCGATCCACTTTTTCCATCGGTTCCAGGGGAAGACCAAAGATCTTGCAAGGCAGGTCCGCCAGAAAAACTCAAAAGAGAAAGAAGTCGCGTGCTTCAATGGCACATTGTCCAACAAGAGGTCGTCTTCCAAGAAGGGGGGCAAACTCAAGTTGTTTCACATTTTAACGTACCTTCATAATTTGTAAGCACGCCCCTCACTCTGTCTTTCATTCCAGATAGATCAGATATAGCATCATCATGAGCAGCTGGAGTCTCAGTGTCGCTGGGGTCAGCTGATGTACAGCTACTCTTGTGCGGTGTTGTCGCGCAATATGCAGCATCCTCCATGCCTGCCTCCCCTCCCATCTGCTGGCTATTTGTCAATGTTAGAGTCTTATGCACCATCATTGACTCCTCAATTTCCTTTCGAAGCCCGGGATACATGTCCCGCCTCAACCTTTCATACAATTGATTCTGCTTCATTTCACTCACTTTTTTCATGCTGAGCCTCTCTTCTTTGCTCAGTATGAAAGCCCTCTTGTGCGGGACATTGCCACCTATACCCCTTGCATGGCCAGGGGGCTCTTTTGTTTTCAGAGCATCAGACAGAATGTCACATGGCCATGAGTTCCTGTAGAACCTTCCAAGGATATCGGAAGCCTTTAACATCTCGCGATATAGTTCTTCGTCGTGTGAGTTTTCAAAGTAATAAGTTCCATCGTCACACCACCTTGCACGTGCCCGCAAGTAGTCTCTAGCGCGTTCGCCCCTGATTTCACTAAAGGTCGGTTTCCCACCCACAGCTACTGCTTCTTTGTCCTCCTGGCCCCATATCGGTTTCATGTCGTAGTATCCTGCCACACCCATATGGTGGGGGTGTGTGTTCCTCTTCAGAAGTTCCGATTGCTTGACACTCTTCTTAGTAAACTCTGCAGTTGCCCTGACACTTTTGAATTCTGCCTAGTATGCCTTTGTAATTTGGGGGTATGCAGGATTGGGCCCTTGCCTTCACTCAAGTACTCCTTGTACAACACGTGCTTCCAGTTTCTTCAAGCATCCCTGGCCTTCTTCAGTGTAGCGTGTTCCATCTGCATTTCCCACTGCTCTGGAACATTGAAGTGGTCCATGATCTCCCGGACTATCCTTTGCCGTATTTCTGTGTCAGCCTTTTGAAACCCCAGCAGATTAATGTTGAGTCTTGCCCTGCCAACAAATCCACACACACTCCTGAACCTCGTGCGTGCTTTATCTGGTTTAGTTGGAGCCCAAGACTTTAAATCGACGTTGATTACTTCATATACACCTTTAGGCTGGTGTGTGGGCTTCCTTGGAGCGTTCTTACATGTCCTGACCGGAAGGGTAATTGCTGCATCTCTATCCCGTTCCAGATTACTTATCCCTGACCATCTGCTGGAGACCTAGGGTTGTCGGACTCAGATGAAGATACGTCATCTGAAGCATGAGTGTTGTCGCTGCTAGTCGGCATCTACAGAGAACACATGCGAAACTCATGAAAGGAGGATAAGCATAAAGCTAACAACTTGGTAGTAAGCTGTCTAAATAGGTCATGCAAGAATTTTCAAAATGTATGGCTAATTTGTTAAGTTTGTGTGACTCGGGCGCCCACGATCTGTAAATCGACAATAACTACTTGGAACAAATACAACTTATATGTACTAGTTAGGAAGGTAGATAATGAACATATATACGCTCTTCGTTATTTTATAGTCAATTTGGGAACATATCGAATGAAATAGGAAGAGGGATTGCGAGGAAATATGCCTCACCGCGATGGAGAGCAGTAACTAACTGGTTTTTGTGCAAACCCGGCAGGACCACAAGAGAGGCGAGGGTTACAAGATCGATATGCTCGAGGGCGGCTGGTGAGCAAACGAAGACAGCGAGGCACGAGCAGCCGCATGTTGGGAACGAAAGTGGAGGTAGGGTTGACGCCGAAGAGGGGGCACACCGCCGGCTTGAGCACGCCATCGTCGGAGAGAGTTCTGGTGTGGATCTGGGGGAGGGGGAGTTGGCGATGGAGATTGGGTGGACTATTGACTGAAACGCGAGGGGGTGGGGGGATGTTGGCGGCTTCGGTGAAAAAAGATCCCCGGTCGCCGCGCTGAAAGGCCTATGCAAACGGTTGCCTCTAAGCGCCCGTGTGCACAAACAGTATAATTTCGTTTGAAATGAAGACATGCTAATTTTGAAATGAAGACGTGAGTTCATCTTTTTGCCTAGAATTTTTTCCACGGTAAGCAATCACCATTATACCAGATGTTTGATTTTCTGGCGCATTTCAGGTCTCGTTTGCTATATTTAAGCCATTTTTTCATTTACTATGCATTTTGGCATATAAATCAAATCCTAGCTACAACTGCATGTGCTGATGAAAGGGATGATGATTGCCGTTCGATCTGGGAGCATCCAACGGTGCAGATGTATGACCCATGGGGTTTGGGTTCTGGCCAATCAGAACGCACGACTCACATCGCGCGCGCAGTAAAAGGGGGGCATCGGCCACAATTTAGTAGGCACACGGCTTTCGTGAATGAACCATGTGCTATTTGAAAACATTTACATCAACTAGCATCATATTTTCATTTGAATGAAGACGTGAGTTCATCGTTTCGCCTCGAATTTTTTTCCATGATAAGCAATCACCATTGTACCCTAGGTTTGATTTTCTGGCGCATTTTAAGTCTCGTTCGCTATATTTAAGCCATTTTTTGCATTTACCATGCATTTCGTGCATATATATATACACACACACACACACACACACACACACTAGTAAGATGCCCGTGCTATGCTACGAAATCAAATGAAATGAAGTGGAATCACAAAGTACAGTCCTTTTTTGAAAATGTAGCACTAAGATTGGGAGAAGATTACCTTTTAGCCACATCAAAAAAGTAGTTTAGTTTTTAGCCACATCAAAAAAGTCTTTATTCAACAACGCTACAAACAGTTACGTGGAGCCACACACCATTTCATTATGATTACATCCATCCTTAGCTAACACATGTGACAACTATTTGCAACCCAACACGCCTTGAAGCTGTTACATTCTACTTTACCCAGAAAACACACCAACTTGATATGTCATTTAAGTGCTCTTGGCATTACACCACCTTAAGAGTTCACTTCATAAGTGAAACTCGGTTTCAGTTACAACAAGGATCAAAAGCGCTCCATCATTGTCCACGGCCCCGTACACCCAAAATTAAGCAAAGTGAAGTAACACGCTTCAAAAGCAGCTACCAGCTTAAGTAAAACATTATCCTATTATTCTAAGACTCCACTTTTGCTTCACGACTCCATTCTTCATCTCTACTTTTGATCCATGGACATGTTTGTACAGGAAGATCATTATTGATCCTATAGAAAATTATTTGTAAGTATTAAAGCAAATGACGGTGTAACTTCAACCAAATTTCCAATTACCTTCGCCTTAATTAACGCGCAACTGTGATGTTCGGGTCAAAGTGCATCCTACTGAAATTGGTAGTATGCACAATTTATTTTCTTGTTATTACTATGTGCAACAATGCATGCACTTCAACTTACTGATGCGCTCTGCACGTAACATTGTTGCCACGACAATAGCACACTCCCCAGCGAGTTTTTCCCATGCACTTAGATTATTAGTCACCAACTTGTCCCATACAACTAACTTGACAATATTATAGCTACAAAATCAATTAATATTAGAAGAGAAACACAAGAACTTTGAATTATTTAGATAATTGAGAACCATAAGATATACATACGTGTCGTCAGGTAGAACAATATTTCTCACTGGAATCCTTCGATTGTAGAAACCATCCTTATATCCCATAGAACTTACAAACAAAACCATGCCAATAACATCTACCATTTGAATGGAAAATATTAGTACATCATTTGTTACAAAAGAACATTTAGAATGAACATAAGGAAACTAAAGCACATACCAACATATGTATGATTATCTAGAGTGAACTCCCAAACTCTGTCAAAATGCATAAATGGAGGGAACAGTGGGATCAACTATTCAGTCACGTTTCTCATCTCATTAATTGTTGTCACTGAGCTGAAATGGCACACAAAGTGACTATCTGCAAACAAATAGTCCTGATTTCTCATAATTGGTTCTACGAGCATCTGCCACACATAATATACCCGCCCCTCTGCGAGTAAAGGATCAAACCGATAGACGTCGTCATCATATACGACATCAGTCATTCTCTACCCTATTAATAAAAAGGTAAATCTTCTTTAATATATAGTATGCACGCTCATGCGTATTGAAGAAAAAATAAATAAAAATATAAATAGATTTCACAATATCCAACGTTTTAAAATATTATTTGTTGCCACTGAAACTTGCACATGAAGGTTCTTGCAGCCAACTGGTTCAGAACATCTTCATCATCTGAGGATGTTCCACTGAAGGTTCTTGAGTTGGACGGCTCACGTATTACCAAGCATGTTGGAATGCTTGCTGCAATATCACGACGAGATCTCTTTGTGTTGTTATGTGCATTCACCACTGCTACAAATATTGCAATGTGAGCTGTCAGTGTTGAAGTTATAGATTTGAGACAAATGTTAAGGGACAGGGTAATACCTTCTTTTCCTTTAGCAGACTGTTGGCTTCGATATTGAGGCATTTTGCAAATGAATCTTTGTTTACAAGAACTTAAAAAGTTAGCAATTAATGTATAACCTCAAATATAAGATAGGATCTTGTACATCAGCACTATGATGGATAATAATCAATAAAGAGAAAAGCTGACCTTTCCGAAGTTATGGATTCAATGTAGAATAGCTGGTATTTGCATGGAAATTCAGGGAAAAGTAGCCGCATTAACATTATAGTATATGGGCATTTGTTTTTTATAAGCCACTAATCTACATAATTCAGAAAACTGATGAGTGTCTTGTCTTGGCATCTTGCAGCCAGAACACAAAGAGCATGGCGAACCTTACTAATTGCAGCAAACAAAATTAAAAAACACCATGAGAACAGAAGTATGAATACAATTCTCAATCATATTTTCCAAGTAGCACATGCCCCAGAACTATAACCTTTGTTTCAGTCCCTACAAGGTATACATCCAGGAAACTTGCCTGATAAATACAAATTTCTTTTTCTATTTTAGTTTGTTTTAGGTCATGTTTATCCCTTCTAAGCATTATTATTAGGGTTTCTGTTAACAGAAAAGAAACTTGAAAAAGAAGGCGAATTAAGACACGTACTACACGCAAAAGTTTTTTGTCTATGGAGACTAATGCTGCAAAGGAGCTAAAATTTTTGCGGCAAGATGAGGGAATACATGGCACCTCTCTGTACAGAAGTTATTCTACACCAGAAATTGCAACAATTACTAAGCTATAGAAAATAGTTAGTGATAATTTGATGACCATTTCGCAGAGCGGATCTGCACCAGAAATTGCAACAATTACTAAGCTATAGAAAATAGTTAGTGATAATTTGATGACCATTTCGCAGAGCGGATCTGCTCAAGGAAATAAATTAACAAACCACATACATGGTTCTTTTTTTAACCTTGTTGTCCATTAAGGGGAAATATTCATCGCCAAACACCTTCAGGTGACCATTGTTGTATACTTTATGTTATTACTTGAGGGTTTGTGAAATCTTTAATTAGGCAGAAACATCCAGGAACACGGTTCAACAATGAACTGTAGTTCACTAAGCTATAATCCAAATTATGCAGGGCCGACATGAACCTTCAGGTGTACCTTTGTGGAGACGTAGAGAAAAGCGCAAATTTGTAGACGTACAGAAAAGAGGCAGTGCGGAGCGGGACAAACGATCCGCTCGCTCGTTGATGCAGTGCTGCGCTCGTGAGGCCACGCTGCAGTTCCTGAGTGAGCTCGCCAGCGGCGACCTCCAAGTGTTCCGGCGATGGCAAGCGGGTGTGCCGGCAGGGTATGTGGCCTCCACGCAATCCCGGCGACGGCGAGCGAGCACTCGAGCAGGGATTGCAGTTTCCCTGTTCCGGCGACGGCGAGCAAGCGACTCAAGGCGGTACTTGCGACAGCGAGCGAGCAGGGAAGGGGTAACTGAGCGTGCGGAGAGGCGGAGGAGAAACAACGAGGAAAAGGAATGGGGAAGCCGGGGAGGAATCGGGCGGGCGTAGATTTGAATTTTGAAGGGGGTTGGAGATGGCCGGGAAGTGGGATTGGAGGAGAGAGGTGGCGGAGGGACGAGATTGGGGAGGCCATGACCCATGAGGAGGCGACGGGAGAGACGTGCCTGAGTGGCAGGGCAGCGCTTCGACCCTAGCCCGTGCACAATTTTTTATTTCCTCTACGCGAAGAGGCACCCAGCCAGCTCACTTCTACAGTACCCTGTAGTTTCCCCTAGGACAAGTCGTTACACCCACTGACAAGTCCCTAGCATAGAAGCACCACCGAGCAAAACTCTGTTTGATTGTCCGACCCGTCTCTTATATTGAAACCCACAGCCGCGCGCAAATGTCACGCACCACTGTACGTTATGGAAATGGAAGGCGACGGCACAGAGACAGCAGACGCCTACGCCAGGTACGAGGCGATCGCTTCCTCCCTCCCGACGTCGGCGTGCCAGGGCGTGGGAGAAGCCGCGTACAAGAACCACCGCGGCTTCTGGTACCCGGCGCACCAGATGGCGCCGACGCTCGCCGCGCGTGACACCTTCGTCGCCCGCCCCACCGACGTCGTCGTCGCCACCCTGCCCAAGTCCGGCACCACGTGGCTCAAGGCGCTCGTGTTCGCCGTCGCGCACCGCCGCACGCACACCCCGGTAGCGGACGGCGCGGGGCAACACCGCCACCCGCTCCTGGGCTCCAGCCCCCACGACCTCGTCCCCTTCCTGCACTACGTCTACGAGAAGCACCGGTCGGCCGCGGTCCCGCTCCTGGAGGCGATGCCGGCGCCGCGCGTCCTGGCCGTGCACGCGCCGCTGTCGGCGCTGCCGGCGTCCGTGGCCGGCTCCGGCTGCCGCGTCGTCTACATGTGCCGGAACCCCAAGGACGCGCTCGTCTCGCTCTGGCACTACCTCCGCAAAGCCAACCGTCCGGGCGCCACCGCGGCGTCGCTCGAGGAGCTGCTGGCGGCGTTCTGCGACGGCGTCTCGCCGTTCGGGCCGGCGTGGGAGCACATCGCCGAGTACTGGAGGGAGAGCCTGGCGCGGCCGGAGCAGGTCATGTTCCTCCGGTACGAGCACCTCAAGGAGGACACGGTGGGGAGCGTGAAGCGGCTCGCCGAGTTCCTCGGCTGCCCGTTCACCGGCGAGGAGGTGGCCCGGGGCGTCCCCGAGGCCGTGGCGGCGCTGTGCGGCATAGAGCGAATGAGGAGCGTGGAGGCGAACCGCACCGGCGAGTACGGGGTTCACTGGAAGTTCAGCAACTCCGCTTTCTTCAGGAATGGGGAGGTTGGGGACTGGAGGCAGCACATGACGGCCGAGATGGCGCAGAGAATTGACGGCATCATGGATGGTAAGTTGCGGGGCCATTGGCCTCTCGCTTATCACCGAACCAAAGCAACTTCCGGATGAAAATTAAGTTATGATGATTTAGGTAATTGGCTTGGCTCTAGTACTTTACAAAAATACATAATCCAAAAGAAATTGTAATGATGCCCATATTTATTAGGGACTGAACGTCATGAAAATGCAGCACTTCTTCCTTATTTTTCTTTGGCCCAACCGATCCAAAAACCCTCAGAAGCAGCCTGTGAATTGAAACACAAACCCTGGGCGTCGACTGAGACGGCAATGGAGGTCTTGTTGGTATGCAATGTGTGTCTAAAGTTGTATGCAAGATTTAAATAGTAGAGATAGATATATAAGAATCTTGACACTCCGTCGTGCATAATTCAGCTGCAAGCCAGCGATTGCTTACCACGAAAAATTTCATGTTACAAGCACAATGCTAAAAATAAGGCACCGGTAATTTGTGTGTTGGGCAATGGTCATGGAACAGAACAGAAAGGCCTACACCAAATTCAAAATGACCTTCAGAATATGAAGCAACTACCACGAATCCTGAGGAATGACCGCCCTCAAATTAACTGTAGGGTACGTTTCCGTCCAAACCATTAGCAACACTTTGCACGGATAACACCCACACTAAATTCTCATATTAAACAGGGTAAGGCAACAAATTATGAAATGATACATACATATATATTCCAGTGAAGAAGCGAACGACCCCCACCACGAAGCAAAGCAAAGAGATCAACCAAAATAAAATATTCCTTTGCATTGACAAAATCAATCCTGCAAGAGATTGCACTGAGCTTCTGACGAATTTCATTTCATACCTGGAAGATTAGAACGGCTGGACTAATGATTTATACACCCGGTACAGAGTAAAGCTTAAATTACACAGCTATGGGGTTTCATCCTTCTTGCTCCCTCAGACTTTCTTACTATGTTTCGCATATAGTAGATGTTTGTTTCTGATGTACGCCATGCTGCATCTTTGTTATTCTGATTCATTACAGAGGTAGGTGGATGGCGGGTGCGAGCTCCTTGTGATGGCCTGAAGTAGTCTTGGAATAGGAGGGGTATCAAGATCAGATAGACCCTCTAGAGTACGAACAACTTCGCCCATCGTAGGCCGATCAAACTCATCGTCCTGAATGCACCAACAAGCAACCTTGCATAGCCGTTCAGCCTCCTCTAGATTTACATCACCCGATAATTTTTCATCCACCAAGCATGTCACATCTCCCTCGAGAAGCATCTGTGCGGCATGCACAGGGAAGAAAACAGCACAATCACCACCTACAGTGTATTGTTCAAATGAATTCTGTCTTCCTGATATTATTTCCATTAGCACCATCCCATAGCCATAAACATCGACTTTTGCTGTGATAGCAACCCCGCTTATCCATTCGGGTGCAAGGTATCCTGCGGTTCCTCTTGCTGTGGTCAGAACCCGGCTAAAATCCCTCCCTATTAACTTGGCCATACCAAAGTCAGCAATTTTAGCAACAAACGAAGCATCAAGAAGTATATTTTGTGGCTTGATATCGCAGTGTATGATCAAGTCTTGGCAGTTCTCATGCAGGTAAGCCAGCCCTCTAGCAACTCCCAGAGCTATTTTATACCTGGTACCCCAGTTTAAAACTTCGTTGTTGTCCTGAAATAGATGGATGTCAAGAGAACGATTTGGCATGTGCTCATATGCAAGTAACCTCCGTTCACCCTCGCAACAGAAACCGATCAGTCTAACTAAATTGATATGTTGTATAACTCCGATTGAAGTCACCTCAGCCCTGAATTGTTTTTCTCCTTGGCAAGCACCATCAAGCCTTTTCACTGCCATTGTAGCTGAGTCAGTCAGATATGCCTTGAACACGGAACCAAAGCCGCCGGCACCTAGCTTCTCGGAGAAATTTCTTGTTGCCCTCTGCAAATCAGTGTATCTAAATGCAATGATTCCACCGCCGTCTTGAGGATTTTTCAGTGTACCACCAGACCAACCCCTATTGTTCCTCCGAATCATCAGTAGAAGAACTAGCAATATGAGTGCCAGCAACCCCAGGGCAGTGACAAGGGTAACTGCCAAAATCCGAGTGGTCGCTCTTCTGCCAGGTTTCTGAGTTTGCATCTCTTTGGCAGCAAGGCGAAGATAAAGAACTGCACCATCATTTGTATCGGTAGTGTCAGCATGCTGCTGTTTTACATTGAGGAGTTCCTCATGCCAAATAGAGCATAGACTGTCGGTGCAAGAATATGCAGTGCAAGAGCAATTTCTCAGGCAAACTTCTGCACATTCTCTAGCACTGGTAGCAGCGCCTATGTTGTCGGCATTCTGAGGCAATTTCACATTGGACAAGGAGTAGAATACATCAGTCATTCCTGCAGTACTCCTATTACTGCCACAATTTAAAGGAGTATTTCTCAAGCATCCACCGCTTCTATCATTTTGCTCCCAATCCTCTGGGGATCTTATGGAGAAGCCCTTCATACAGCTACAATATGGAGTTGAGTTGTCATCGCACACAGTGAATGGTCCACAGAGAGCATAGACATCACACTGAGCTTTGGGGTTGGAGTAGGAACCTAACCAACCCTGCGAGACCTCATCCCAGATTAAAGTCTTCATTTGACCAGAAACATCAAGTAGATGATGCATGATCATCGTGTCGTTCAGTAAGGTGAATATGAAGTAATCTTCATTTGTGTTGTTGACAAACTTGAAGTCTATCAAGCTGCGGCTTAACATCTCCGGAATGGAGCTAAAATACTGTCCATTCCATTCCCCGCTAGACCAGTATGCTATGGATGAGTTCAAAAGCGTAAGGATCAACCTGTTAGGAACTAACTCATAACAGTAACGACCACGAGCTGGGTCAATCAAGTTCTTGTTGGAAACAATACGGCGAGTCAAGGCAGTGACCTTGTCTTGGCCGATCTTTGCACCAGGGAGGAAAGTATTTGTTGGGTGGTCAAAACTCTGCCACAAAATGTCAGATGAGTTTGAGGCATTTTGTAGGACAAGATTTCCATTGTTCATGAGCATGCCAATGGTGGTGTTGGTTCTGATACTAACTCTGCTAGACCAGATCATGGAATTGGTGGCTTGATCTAAGATGACAAGATTGCCATCTTCGGAAATTGTGAACCTAACTAAAGCGGACTGTGTGATTGGATCATCACGGTTTGCGACCCACACCGGAGTTATCTTGGGGACTTTATTAAACCAAATGCCTAGGTACCAATTCAAGGTGTTGTGGGACTTACTGCCTGGTTGGAAGAAGCCAAGCGCAAACTTGCCATCTAGGGAGACAAGCTTGTCACTGACACCGCAAACAAGTCCTTGGCCTGGTGCAATGGAGTCAATGGCAGCAGAGGATGCAGGAATATGTAGGGTGAAAATAAGGGCAAGAAGTAATAGGTGAAGCAGCATATTGAAGTTGAGCAGACTGGAAAACAAGCTTCCACTGATAAGAAAAACAGAATGGGTAGCGCTGCTTTAATATTAAGAAGCAACGAAAACATAGTACAACACAAGACAAGACTAGGCATGGTGGAGACTGGAGAACGCGACGGGTACCCTTGCCGTTGGGGCACAGCTGAAATGGTAACCACAAAAACTGTTGAGTGAAACATCCTGACAATGACCATAAGACCTCTTGAGTGGTCACCTGCCAACAAACAACCATAAAGTGCTTAGGTTCTATCAGCATCAGGGAAACAGAGATACCTGAACAACAGAGCTAACAACCATAAGAACTTGAGTGATCACCTGCCACCAGTCTTCGGACCCTCGGAGCTCTGCAACAAGTACTACGATTTCTCGGTCACATCAAACTACCTTCAGCCTTTGCTTGCGGTAACTAATAAAGATCACTGGCACTATAATACTTGGTACTAAGGGAATTACATCATTGGTGGAGCTTCAGATTTCGCGATAACATCAAAATGAATTGCCCTCTCGAGGCTGGCAGCATGCATTTTACTAACTTATTATGTTCTTCATGAAAGAGCATAACTGCTGACGTCCTTTGCAATTCCAAAAATTGCATTGATCAAAACCCATCTTAGCAGAACAATTCAAACAACTAGAATGCATCATCCATATTACATAAACAGCAGGGTCCGGGCATCCGGGGTACTCAGCTCAGTGGCTCAAAGCCTCGCGTTCAATCCTCAGGGAAGCAGTCTATAAATCTAAAACTAGGAACAGCAACAGGTGGGCTGGTTCTCATCCGAAACGCGTGGACTCGAATCTTCAGGGAAGACACCCGCAGTACTACTTCCTAATCTGAGACTATCTACCAGAAATTTTGGCTCAAACACCCGTTGTGGGACTCGAATCTATACGCAGGTCGCAGCCTATCTATCGATCGTAGAGACTAGTGAGGATAATCTGAGTATAGAATTCCTTTACCGATCGATAGGCTGCGACCTGCGATGCGGGGAACGAGCTCCATCCACCCGCTGACTCGCCGTGTGGAGCACTGGGCGAAGAGAGTCCCATCCCCGGACTGCTCGCCGTCTGCTGTTTTGGGGTCGAGTCGTGGGTGAGCAAGGGGCCTAGGCCTGACTTATTGTTGGCTGTCACGGAAAAGGCCCAACGCCGAGAACTAACCAACAGAAATAGGCCCATAGAAGAGATGGCTCTTGAAGCTCAAAAAAAAGAGAGATGGCTCGCTCGCGGAATGGTCAACTGCCGATCTGCAGCTTCTCGATGCAAAGATTCAACATGACATTCAGACTTCATTGAGCATTCGTTATGAAATTTATTTCTGCTACTTGTGCGCTCAACTGAAGATGTTCCACTCGACAAATGCTATTGTGACAACCACGTCACAGTGCTTTCAATCAAAGAACAAAATTCAGATGATCCCATATGCGTAAAGAAATGCAATGAACATAAGCATTCACAAAGCAATGAAGCACTAGTAACATTCCATTGAACGACCCAGAGGTGAACCATCGCTACAAGATACAGTAACCAACAGGCGACGACCCCACATTTTCTAAATCCTAACACACGACGACGGACACCGAAAACATCAACAGCGGCAGAGAACAGCGACAGAGAAAATTCATTCATCAGGCCCTCTCGCCCCTGATGCGGCGCGCGAGCTGGATGTCCTTGGGCATGATGGTGACCCTCTTGGCGTGGATGGCGCAGAGGTTGGTGTCCTCGAAGAGCCCCACCAGGTACGCCTCGGCGGCCTCCTGCAGCGCGGACACGGCGGACGACTGGAACCGGAGGTCCGTCTTGAAGTCCTGCGCGATCTCCCGCACCAGCCGCTGGAACGGCAGCTTCCGGATCAGCAGCTCCGTGCTCTTCTGGTACTTGCGGATCTCGCGCAGGGCCACGGTTCCGGGGCGGAACCTGTGCGGCTTCTTCACGCCGCCGGTGGCCGGCGCCGACTTGCGCGCCGCCTTCGTCGCCAGCTGCTTCCGCGGCGCCTTCCCGCCGGTGGACTTGCGGGCCGTCTGCTTCGTGCGGGCCATCGGAGGAAGTCGGTGGATGCGAGGGGAGGCCGGGAGGAGCTTGGAAGGTTCGAGAACGGCGCTGTGGGATTGCGGTGTGGGTTCCCGATTTGGGGGAGGACTGTATTTGTAGCAGCTGCGAAGGCGGGCTCGCGAAAATTCTCGCGCGGGGAGGCGGGTTGGCATTTGGGTGATTCTGGAGCGGCGGATGCGATCCGACGGCAGGGATGGCGCCCGTGCGACTGGCGATCCGCGAGACGGGCAATGCCTTGACCTTATTGGCTGCGATGATGTTACTAAGGATCGACGGGCCCATAGGGATTGTTTTTCTTTCTATTCTTTTGCAGGGCCCCGTTTCTTTTATTTTTGGGAAAAGCTTCTCATCAGCCGGGTGATATTAACAAGCTCATCCGCCGCCTTCTTCGCTGCCGTGTGCTTCCCTAGGTCCACACTTACGCGTCTACAACCTTATCTCCTATAACCAGAAGCATCGCATCGTCCGGAACGCTCTCACCAATCCCCTCTTATCGTGTCGCAATTGTCTTCTTTTTTTGCGACAAAGGGTGTATTGCAGATTTTTTTTTTTTGCAACAGAGATCTTGTTGCAGAAATTTACAGAGATCTTGTGGCAAAAAAAAACTAATGTAATATTTTTGCAACAAGATCTCTGTTGCAAAAAAAATTCTGCAATAAGACATTCGTTACGAATAATTTCTGCAAATATTTTTTTTGCAACAAGACCTTTGTTGAAAAAACATGACCTCTATTGTAAAAAAATACTTGTTCTGGTGATTGCAACAAGCAGGCTGTTTCAAAGAGTGGGCTGCAACAACACATGTGTTGCAGGATGGTTAGGGAGGCGGCCGATCTTTTTCTGTTATCCGTCGGCCGATTCGTAGCATCGCCCTTTTTTACTTTTTGCAGGGAAACAGTCTTTTTTGCGGGTGAGGGAAACAGTTATTAAACATATCAAGGAAAGATCAGGTGGTTACTATGGTGGAGTAGTAAAGGAGATACTTGCGTGGAAAATTCTTTTCAATTCTTGTGTTTTATGGTTTGAATCTAGGAGCTCAAATGTTGAGCCACATAAACTAGCTAGGCATGATCTTATGCTGGATCAAGGCCAACACATTTGGGGCCAGTTCTTTTGAGCGATTCTCCCAGAATCGCCCCCCTCCCCAGTTTCTCCCAGAATCGCCACTCTATATATTTTTTACAATCATGTCTAGTTAAGGTCTAATTAGTTAGGATTGTAAAAAAAATATGAAGTGGTGATTCTGGGAGAAGGTGGGGAGGGGGACGATTCTGGGAGAATCGCCCAAAAAAACTGACCCGCTGGGGCAATCACATGATCCTCGTGTAATACCTATAGCCATACCAATTGATTTATCTTTAAAAAAAACATACGTCGATCGGTCGGGCACTGCCATCGGCGACAACGCACATCACCCAATTCTTCTATAAAAAACAGTTCGTCAAGCTATGGAAAATTTCGAACCAACAGAGAGACCTATTGTCTTTGGTGTTTTTTTCGAGAGCACACAAATTGCGTGCCTTAGCTTTATAAAAGACAGAGAGTAAAATGCAAGAACAACTCCCATCACAACGTAGTGAGAAGCTAATCAACACCAACTCCGACTCAAACGCACACAATACAACTACATCGCAAAAGCGCCTGAACTAAAATGATCTTCAAGACCGCGTCTCGACCAACGTCGGTTACCTCCAAAGAGCAACAACTCCAAAAGACATATCTTTGCCGATGCACCAACCACCCTTGAGCGCCTAAGAGAAGAGTTGGCAGGTAGGTGACGGGGCTCGAATAGCACCAAGGAAGCCGTCGTCTTGGATTCACCCACGACGGCGTGCATAACGCCTGTGAAGAACAATCTAGAATCGCAGCAAGCACCAAAGGAACGTAGAAGGGCCTCCAAGCCATGTCTCCAAGAAATGATGCTCCCAACATAAGAGCTACGCCGAGGACGCCGCCATCGCCTATCCGGGTCCGGACCTAGGCTTTTGCCCAAAGACAACAAACCGAGTGTGAGGGAGCGAGGCGCCAACACTCCACAACGACGCCTCAAAGGAGGGGAACGACGCCCACGGACGCCATCGCCGCTAGCATCGACCGGAGCCGGGCAAGACTTTCGTCTGTATCGCAGCACACCTACAACACATCCCACTAGAAAGAGGCAACACCGCCCAAGATGGTTCACTCTGTCGCCACCGCAACGCCTTGCCAAAGGAGCTGCATTGACATGCCACACCGAAACCTCCGTCTAAATGGACGGCACTACCACGCTGAGTCCACTGCCGCCGCCAGTGATAGCCTGCAAGTGCACAGGGTTTAGTTGTAGCCTTTTTGAAGTAAGAGTAACGATCCCACAGGGAGCACAGGAATTAGGCTTTTGCCCCTTTGTAAAGAATTATTTAACTTTGTGCCTGTAGAAAATTGTAGACCTGAAGCAGAGTGAGGGCGGATTTAAATAAGGATTAAGCAAAATAGTGATGTGTAACTAAATAGCATGAAAATAAAATAAAGGCAAGGGCAGTAAAGAACGATGAAACAACAGAATTAAAAAGGCGTTCTCAGGGAATCTGGAATCCCCATTGGTATGTTTCCAGTACTATTATGCATAAGCATGGCATGGAATGGATACTTGAGCCACTATTGACGATTATGCTGGGCAGAGCGGGGTACAGAACATGTTCTACTCGTGGTAGACTCCGTGCCATGCACGCCACCGTCATAGCCTCCCGTAGAGGGTTAGAACTTATGACAATTAAGGGTTTACCCCGTGGACGCGGCCTCACTAAGGGTTCTCCGTGATCCCCGGTCACTTGTAAATGTTAGGAGCAGTAGGATTTTATTGTCGCCTCGAATTACCTCCACATTCTAAGCCTATGCAAAGACGTTGATATACTTCGTGGCCTACAAAGGCACAAGTGCTGAGTGGGCCCCCTTTCACAACATTCACAAAGTTATTAAACTAAGCATTCAACAGGTGATCTCATATCCACATTATACGTTTCAGATCCTACACATACCAAAGTTCATCCATATCCCCGAGAACTAGGGGTCTACTCACACATAAGAACAA
The DNA here is from genome assembly GCA_011799875.1 of Thinopyrum elongatum. Lineage (NCBI taxonomy): Eukaryota > Viridiplantae > Streptophyta > Magnoliopsida > Poales > Poaceae > Thinopyrum > Thinopyrum elongatum. Next base: position 433,859,763 of record CM022298.1, on the reverse strand, counting down.
CAAGCATCATGGGGATGGTAATGGGATACATGGGCGAATGATTCAACCGATACACCAAAGGACCCACTAGGGTTCTTGATGTTGCAGATGATAAGGATGTGAATGATGATGATGATGAAGACGGGGGTGATGTAGATGTTGATGATGATGTCATTCCTCTCGTGGTGAGAGGAATTCCCTTCTTCTCCCGGTCAATCCTTCCTCCGGATGGGCTCCGGAGGCTAGGGTCCTGCCTTCTGGATGAGTTTCTGGAGTCTTTGTTCGTCCCCTGCATGATCCGTTTCCACGGGGTGAAAATAGTTGATCCCCTAGAGGCGTCGGCGCGCCAAATAACCGCTCATGCGAGCGCGCGTGGTCGCATGGAACGCCGTTGTTCGCTCTGGAGGCACAACAACGGCTATTTTTTTGGCCTTCTTGCTTGATTTTTCTATGGAATGTGTTTATCACCTTTAATACGTGATTCCACTGCCATATTTGGGTGGTTTCTCCTTAAAATGAATATTGCTCCAAAATACGTAACCTGAAGGATCATTAACAAAAGGAAGTGTGCGAATGCGGTAAAATTCCACAAATCCCACCTTGTAGGCACAAAATATAAATGAAAAACATCACGTAAATTGGACTCATCAACTCCCCCAAGCTTAAGTCTTGCTCGCCCCTGAGCAAGTACCGTGGCTTGTAAAAACGAGGTCACCCTTGTGTTTATAAGATACGGATTCAAGAGGTATGAGTCCATTACTCCCAAGAAGGATGTTTGTTGATGAACATGTATGTGCAAACAATAGCCCATATTTACTCTCGTGATGACTATGCAGGCATCCACATCTTGTCGTTTAATTTTACTGAGGACAAGTAACAACTTCATATCCTAGTTAATTGTTGTTTCAACTGGGCAAGCAGTTTTCTCTTCTTCCTTATTTTCTTTGTAGAAAGTTTTTATTAAAAAGGGTCCAGTCTCTCCTCATTGAATCATACGAAGGCCTTAGGAAAAAATTTAAGTGAAAGCCAGTCTTATTTCTCAGAGGGACTTCATTTCCCAAGTTACTTTTAGCAGAGGATAAATTTATCTGCTTGCCCTTAAGTATGTTGAAACCTCGAATGAGCTAGCATATATAGTTATTTTATCTCCCTTCAAAAAATTCCATAACTTGAGATGTGGGGGACTTATAATCATCAGACAAATAAATATGCACTAATTATTTAGGTCACATCAACTATCAAGAATGCTCTTCAACAGAAAGTAATGATCTCACACATCAAGATATCCCTAAACTCATTGGAAGGGATCATCCTTTATTCAAGAGAAAAATGATAGTTCAACTTTGTTGGAAATAAACCCTAATTTTTTTGTGAGAAGAAATTTGTGTAAAGGTAAAGATACAAAGTGCACATAAATCTCCCCCAAGCTTACAGTCAAGCCGGGGAGATCCATGCACTAAGCGTTATATGCTCACTCCTGGGAATCTTGGAAGGAAGCGCAGATGCTCTTGAGTTTCTTCATCATCGCCTCAATCACACCTTGTCGGTCATCTACAACCTGGGTCAAAAACTCAAGTTGTGCGGTGTTTTTGTTAAGGGCCTCAATCATAAGTCCGACCTTATGAAGAAGACCATCAACTCATGCCTCCAAGTCTTTACTCATCAACCAGTAAGAATCAATCCCATCTCTGATCACACTAACACAAGCCTCAGAAACTTTCTCCAATTCCCGAATCTTTTCCTTCATCTCCTCTAGAGTTGGTGGCTCCTTTCCCCACTCAGATTGATGAGGCCCCATAGGATATAACAGAAGAGATCCGCGAATATCGAATTGATAGGGATTAGGAGGGTACCCAGCTGGAATAGTGTCATCATCTCCCTCTTTGGCTTCTCCCTCCTTGATCTTCTCCTCCATCCCCTTCTTCTCGTCACGAGGCTCTTCCTTGATGCTAAGCTTCCTTGTGTCTTCACACCCTGAGGGCACATCATCATTCAAGTTGGGGAAGGGGATGATGTGAGCGCAGGTGGACGAGGTATTCTTGCTCATGGCGGCGATCGTGCTTGTTTCTGCAACTAAAAACCTTTTTGGAGGAGATGGGAAGCAAAGGAAATGAGAGATTAGATGGTTTTAGGTTTATGGACGTCCCTTCCTCCTTTTTATGAAGGCTAAACCTGCAGGTCATCACGAGATATGGGATAAAGAGTTAGTTAGAAAGAAATGAAAACTAAATCGGGAGAGAATCGCGCCAGCAGGATCAAAGACGGCCTTCCATGCAGGCGCGTGCGCTCGCATGGCCGGTCATTTGACCTGCTACTAGATTGTATCTTTTTTTCTTTTTTTACCTGCCGCGGAGAAGGGACAAAATGACCGCTTACTGGGCGTGTCTGGTCGTTTGGAACACCGTCGTTGGCTCTGTGCTCACGACGTTCACTGAGGGCATTTCAAACGACTACCCAAACGGGCGATCGCGTCTGTTTGAAATGTCGTCTTTGTCTCTGTCTCTCGCAGCTTTCTCGTCGCTACTTCATGCGACCGATAAGACGGGTGCTCGCGGTCGTTTGGAAGTCTGTCTTTGGGTCTGTTGGTTGTTGCGCCAGTTTCTTCCTTAGAAAATTTTTGCTCTTGAAAGATTAGTGCCAAAGCTTGAGGCAAAAATTCCAACTTCTGATATGCGAGACTTAACAAAACTATCAAAACAAAATAATTTCTATCTACTTATCCACATACATCTTACCGTAGTGCTGATCTATATTCAGTGTTCCTTACGGAGGGCTTCGGCTTGCTCGATCGTGAGGAGACTTACCTCTTCTATATCCCGCTCTTCCTTTTGTTCATCCACAAGGTATATCTTTAAGTGTTGTCCATTCATGATCGAAGGACCATCCTTTCCTCCTTTAAGACGAACAACCCGGAGTTGTACACCTCTTCTATCTCACAAGGCCCTTCCCAGCAAGACCTAAGCTTCCCTGGAAACAACTTGAGACGGGAGTTAAATAGGAGGACTTTGTCCCCCGCAGTGAAAGTTTGTTTCAGTATCTTACGATCATGCCACATTTTAACTTTCTCTTTGAACAGCCTAGCACTCTCATAACCACTGTTGCGAAGTTTACCTAGAGCATGCATATCCAACAACCTTTGTTCTCCAGCTTCTTTAAGACTAAGGTTGATATTTTTCATTGCCCAAAAAGCCTTACCGTACACTATTTTGTATGGTGACATCCCCATGGGATTCTTGTAGGTGGTGCGGTAAGCCCAGAGTGTCTCATTCAGCTTTGCTGCCCAATCGTTTCTAGACTTCTGCATCGTCTTTTGCAGTATTGTCATTATTTCCCTGTTAGAGAGTTCCACCTGCCCACTAGTTTGTGGATGATATGGTGAAGCTATTCGGTGAGTCACCCCGTACTTACGAAGTACTCTTCCGAATATTCCCTGTATAAAATGAGATCCACCATTAGTGATAAGAATTTTAGGAACTCCAAACCTGGGTAAAATGATGTCTTTTATCATTTTTAGCGAAGTAGCCGCATCTGCGTGCTTGGTTGGAAGAGCTTCGACCCATTTTGTAACATAATCTACAGCCACAAGAATACGAGTGTACCCATCCGAGATAGGAAAAGGTCCTAAATAGTCCAATCCCCAAACATCAAAAGGTTCACAAACTAGACTGTAGTTCATAGGCATTTATTGTCTCCTCCTAATGTTACCTATGCGTTGACACGCGTCACAATTTTTAACAAACCTGTGAGCATCTCTGAAGTGTGTAGGCTAGTAAAATCCTGATTGAAGCACCTTGGCGGCGGTTCTATCTCCAGCATGGTGTCCTGCATAAGGGCTGCTATGGCACCCTTCCAATATAGCATTCATTTCATGTTCTGTAACACAAAGCCTTATCATGTCATCTGGTGCATGCCGATATAGAAATGGATCATCCCAAAAGTAACACTTCAGATCACTGAAGAACTTTTTTCCTTTGATGATAACTCTTATCGGGCGGCATGTACTTTCCTACAAGAAAGTTAGCATAATCTACAAACCAAGGTTCTATTTTTTTAATCATAGGCAAACTCTCACCTGGAAGGGATTCATTTATAGGCACTGGATCATAAGGTATTCTTTCCATGTGTGATAGGCAGTCTGCTACTAGGTTGTCCTCCCCTTTGCGGCCTACTATCTGCAAGTCAAATTCATGAAGTAGTAATATCCACCTAATCAACCTGGGTTTAGCGTCCTTTGCAAGAAGGTAACGTAAAAGCATGGTGATCGATGTGGACCATCACTTTTGAATTAATAATATAAGGACAAAATTTGTCACAAGTAAAAACAATAGTTAGCAATTCTTTTTCAGTAGTTGCCAAATGTACTTGGTCTTCATCCAAACTCCTGCTAGCATAAAAGATCACGTTAAGTTTTTTATTAGCTCGCTGCCCTAGAACAACACCTATAGCATGATTTCTTGCGTCACACATGATCTCAAAGGGCTCATCCCACTTTGGAGGTAGGATGATGGGGGCTGTAATCAAGGCATCTCTTAATTTCTCATAAGCCTGCACACAGATCTTATCAAAAGAACAAGGCACATCTTTGCGCAATAGGTTAATCAGAGGTTTAAATATTTTGGAGAAATCTTTGATAAGTCTTTTATAGAAACTAGCATGTCCCATAAAAGTTTGCATACATTTTGCATCTTGAGGGTAAGGTAAATTTTGTATTACCTCAATTATATCTTGGTCTATCTCAATACTCTTTCCTGAGACTCTATGTCCCAACGCAACACCTTCAGTGCCCATGAAATGACTATTCTCCTAGTTCAGCACCAAACCTGTTTCCTCACATCTCTGGAAAACCTTTGTTAGATTATAGAGACAATTATCAAAGGATGTGCCTTGAACAGAAAAACTGTCCATGAACACTTCAACAATCTTTTCAATATAATCAGGAAAGACTTTAGACACTACAAAAAAACACTTTTGTGATGATACGTGTTTGTCGCAGTAGGTCACGTTTTCCGTCATGCATGTACATCCATGACGATTTTATGACAGAATCAAGATAGTCATACATGTGCTGTCGTAGAAGTGTTCCATGACAATACTCAAATTATCATCACGGAAGTGTCCACTTCCATGACGATAAATAGCGTGTAATGGAAGTGCTTTCGTCAAGGGTAACCGACACGTGGCCTCCACCATAATGGGTCGATGTTAAGCTATCGGGTCCGGTTTTGGATCCGATAACCCGCTAACAGCACGGACCAATGGTGATTTTCCACGTGTAAAATTCTCATTGGCCGAGGTAACCTCGTGTCAGCTCCGCGCCGTGATAGATGTCAGCCGTCCAATGGACAGCAGGCGCCTATGGTACGTCGACACGTGGCACGGCCCAACAGTGGCCCGTTTAGGTTAAAAGGCCGGGCCTGTCAAAATAAGCGGGCCGACCCATTAGCAGCCTACTCGCGTTAGGCCCATTCACAACCATGGCCCATACGAGTTACGCAAAATTGGCCCGTCAAAGGCCCATTCTAGATTTGACAAATTCTAGCCCATCGTCAATTCTAGCCCGTTAACAGCTCGCTACGTCTTTGGGCTCAATTACGACCCGACCTTCTTTCAGCCTGTTAGCAGCCCATTATATATATGGGCCAATATCCCACCAGTATGTCTTTCAGCCTTTTGTCGGCCCATTCTATAGTTGGGCCAACTTCTAGCCTGTTGTGTCTTTCGGCCTTTTCTTGGCCAATTCTATAGTTGGGCCAACTTCTAACCCGCTGTGTCTCTCGGCCTTTTAACAGCCCGCACAACAGTTGGGCCTTTGATGGTCCCACCTAACTTTGGGTCCATTAGCGGCCCATGTTCTCCAGGGCACAATTCCATCCTGACCTGACTTTCGGCCTGTTAAAAGCCTATTTTGTACATTGGGCCTCTTTTGGCCCAAAACACTTTCGGCCTCTTAATGGCCCAAAAAGGAAACGGACCGAGACAAAATTGATGTTTATTTTGGCCTACTAGAGGCCCGTGGGTCGTTTCCATTTCTGCGACCCTATCGAGCTTTCGGCCCGTTAACGGCCTGGTAAGAGCCCTTGTTACGATGGGCCCACAAGGTCAAAATCCACTAATTGTAACGGCCTTGTTGATTGGGCCATCTGAGCCATTATGAGCCCACATCGATTAGGATCCACTAAATATTAGTTAACCAGCCCAATTAAGGCCCGCTTTGACTACACATGTTTGTTCATTCAGATGGCGTCCAGGTAATGTTTGGGCGTGTTGGCTCCCATTTCAGCGATAGCATATACAAAGAATTATCCTACTATATACTATCCCCTCTAAAAAACCTACACTATACAATAAAGAGATTAAGGCATAGAAACGAAGAATAATCCTACAATATACAATAAAGAAATTACAGCAGATTATATCCACTGGGCATTATAGTTCGCCACCAGTGATAATAAATCGTACACATACAACAAATTACATACACTGGGCAAAAAAGCCCGTACATCATGGACGTGCATCAACAAAACTTACCATTTGAACTATAATCTCTTCGGAAAATAGGATTGGCCGGATTCAGATAGCACATATTTCAGTCTGCAAAATCTCCAATTCTTTTGTGGTTACCTCAGTGTCTTGTTTCATTTTTTTGACTCGTGCATCTAATACCTGCACCTCCAGTCTCAACGTGTTGATTACATGTTGAGACTCATATACACTTTGTCTTGCCACCTCTAGGTTATGCTCTAGAATATCATCACATTCCAATTCTAATCCATAATCATTTGGTAACGGCCATGCCGCACTGCTCTCATATCTTTGTGTTGATGTCACTTCATCCTGAAATGTTTCTGTAAGTACACATGACTAGGGCAAAAATATAGTTACAATAGTGAAGCAAGCAAGACAGACTATCTTGTACATGGCAAAATAGGACTAACAATAATTTACACGTCATGAAGCATAAGCAGGTGATATTATAAAAATTATAAAAATGGTAGTCTGTGCAGCCCGCATACAGAAATCTCTCTTAGCTCACCAAAGGAGCATGATGTCGGGGCCAAATCCAAAACATAGACGGATTATAAATTTAGACCACACGCAGCTACTGAACATCATATATATCTTGCGTATAAGTAAGCAAGCAGTTAGCCATTCTGTAGCTCGTATTAACTAGTTGGAACATTGTGTGCCATGTTCCAGAAGAGTCTTAGGGATCATAATGAATTGTAGAGGGATTCATACAAACCTACAACGACAAGCAAAACTATGCAATCATTAGCCTCGTATAAACTAGATTGTGAGCCTCATGCAGTAATAGTTGGTTAATAGACTTCAAAGCTTCAGGCACACTTCGCCAGAGTAATTAAATGGTAAGGCATTTAATTATGTCAACTAATAGTTATACAAGTACCCTACATCAGGCATCATTGTTTGGGCATCTCATTAACTGAGGACAAATAAAGCAATTGAAAAGAGTAATTTAACTATGCCTGAAACAAACAAGCAATTGAACTGTTGAGTTGGCAGCATGCATACATGCACGCCTCAATAACATCCTTGGCCTAGCTACATATGAATCAACTGATGTATCATCTATATAAAGGAACAAGTAATGTAACATTATTTGTCCCCTATGAAGTATCTCGACTAGTATGTAATCAAGATCCTAGTAATGATAGGGAGGCTAATGATGTGAACATGCGTTTGGTTATGACATTTATGACATCGACAACTCTACCATAGCAGGAAGCAGTTTCTCACTGTTCACTAATATAAGATGTTTTAGATATTTAAATGTAGACTACATCCGTACTGAAATGAGTGAATAGACACATTAAAATGTGTTTACATACATCTAATTTACAAAAAAGTTAGAACATCATATAGTAGTGAGCGGAGGGAGTTTTAATCAATGGCCCAATGACTGGGTTACAGGTGAAGAACCCTATGCAAGCACAATGTCAGACAAATAGGATGTCCTGGTAATTGTAATACAGTGACTTACCATAACTGGTTGAATAGGCTCGGCACTGCTCCTCCTTCTCTCGCAAGGCTCCTTCCTAACATCTTGTACTTGGAAATCCTGAATCTTTGCTTCATTGGACCCCCTCTGCAAGGTGACACAAACTAGTTACTGGTCTCCTTACATGAAAGATAAATATGCATACTTTCCACTCTCTGAAAAACACCAAAGCATGAGTTTATAACAAAACAACACCACATAATGAAACATGCCACGTCTCTTGCACACAATCAAATGAGCATTTACTATGTGGGAGCTATGTAAAAACTAGGTATACCTTCGAACTGGACCTCCAGATACTCTTGGAGAGCCTAATTTAGTGTACAGGCAAACCTTTATGTCACCTATGAGTTATACAAGCCCCCACTACAGCAATCCTTAGTGTTTAAATCGTTGACAAGCTCTGTTAGGTCAAGAACAACAAGTAATCAAAGCAAACTGTTCTAGTATGGCTGGCTAATACAAACAAGCAATTGAACACATGTGTGAGAAAATCTTGCACAACACTGAATTACATATCAAGAAAACAAGCATAGAAGGAGGCTTAAAGACCATCACTTGACTGACCAGATTTAAGAGGCATTTAAACATCATGTGCAACGTATGAACTAACATAAACATTGCATATTTCAGATTCTATAATGAAATGCACATGTATTAGGTTATGCCATATATGATGCCTAAATGTATACTATAGCAGGCAGTAGTGATTCATCATTACACGCACAATTTAATTGCAGGTTAAGGGCCAATTCTAAAAGATGTAAAAAACTCATTTTTGAGTTATGGGCTTGGGCTTAACTTGTTTCCACCACCCATTCCTTCACAATGAGAAAAAGCTTGGGGGGGTGCTTCGTGTAAAAGCTAACTAAAAATTGAAGGGAAGGGGAATAGCGAAATGACTGTGTTGTCTGCCTATATTACATTCAAAATGCCACCGCTCACACCCGCGTCACACCTGACCCCCAAGTAAAAACAAACACGCAAGCGTTCATTGCCCTGCCCGCTTGCATCTCCTCTCCCCTTTCCCTCTACCTCGATCCCCTGCCTACAGCGCTAGGGTTCCTCCAGCGAGTCGCCGCCACAGGTCCCATCTGGCCTGCTCCTTGACGATGCTCTGTCCAGCTAGGCTACATGGCCGGCGGGTAGGGCCCAATCTCCCCGGCTGCTCCTCCCTCTGGCGCCGCCCCTCACTCTCATGGTCTCTAGCAGCTGCTCCGCTATGGTCCGTCCAACGCTCTACTCCGGCGGTCGCCGCACAACTACGGCCGACGCCCCACTCTGGCAGAAGGCACCTTGTTCCCCATCCCCTCCTCCCAGGGTGTGGCCTTGAGGTGTTGTTGAAGGATGATCTCATCCAACAAGGTGAGGATCTCCTCTGATTTTTTGCCAAATTTTCATTCTGATCTGCTATACGATGAATTGCTATGAGCTGCTGCTGCTATATGATGAATTGCTATGATCTGCTGCTGCAGTTGTATGATGAATTGCTATGAGTTGTTGTTGCTTCTATATGATGCATTGCTATGAGTTGCCGCTGCTGCTATATGATGAATTGCTATGAGCTGCTCCTGCTACTATTCTATGATGAATTGCTATGAGCTGCTGCTGCTATATGATGAATTGCTATGAGTTGTTGTTGTTGTTGTTGTTGTTGTATGATGAGTTGCTGCTGCTACTATATGATGCTTTCAGGTGGTGCTGATATATGATAATAACCAGCCACTTGGACCTTGGAATTTTGATAAATAATGGTTCTTCATTTAAATTTAGGCAATGGGTTCTTCATTTAAATTTAGGCAATGGGCTCTCTTTGGAAGACATTGACCAAAGTAGATTGTGCCAAGTAGATGATATCTTTGTATTTGCATTTTGAACAAATATTGATGGTCTGTTTTCCTATCATATTAATTACTGCAATGGGTTCAATTCGTGATGTTTGCAAGTCAAATTAATTTTCATATGGGCAGCAAAATGACAAAATATAATGCAATCTAGACTTTTCACTGATCATACCACAGATAAGCTGAAAAGCAGGCAATGAAAAGAACTGGTTGGCTTATTATCTAGAGCTTATATTCAAAGGAGCTTATTTTCTTAGGATAACTCGAAATAACTGTCCCTAACCTAAGAACCCTGGCCAACAGCACTGACATACAAATAACATGTCATGATGATTGCAATGGAGTGACCTACCATACCACACTGTATAGGCTCACCGCTGCCCCTCCTTTTTTGTGATGTTCCATGAAAATGCCACATACATCCTGTACTAAGAAATCTTGTACTTTTTCATTGCGGCACCCATCTGCAAGTTGACACGGCTAATCTGAGATATATCTACATGATAATACATTGCATATCCCTTGTGCATATTTAAACCACCAATTAACGATTGCGTGTGTAGCATAAACTAGCCATGACTGTGTGTACTGGACTAGCAAACACTCTAAGGGAGCCTAATTTAGTGCACTAGAATTCCTACATGCCACATATGATTTTGTGTAATGTATCATGTATGACATCTACATCTCTAAATTAGCAGCCAGTGGTGGAAATCATTGGCTGCACAAAGGGATTACTGGTTGAAAATCCTAGCAAAGCACGCTGGCAGGCACACAACAATACAAGAGAGAGACACACTTACAAGATCATAGCAATGCCTTAGTCCAGGATCTTGGTTGGCCAGGGTGTTAGATCCAGAAGAAACATCGTCCTTGTAGCTCTTGCCAGCTCCATAACATGTAATAGCGACCTGTTAGTATATTTGAAGTACATCTGGCAGGTGATGCTGGACGGGTTTAAAGGTGACAAGTACCTAGGCCGCAGCGGGTGCTTGGCATCATGCCAAACGGTGGGAATCAGGTTAGAAATGTCAAGGGTGATGACGCTGCACTGGCTGTCGGGGTCCGGTAAGGAGATCTAGGACCGTGGAGGAGGGTGTTTGTGAAGCGGCTCCGGTAGGGTGGACTACGGTGTGGACGAAGCGGATCTGAGGCCGTGGATGAGGGTGTCAGTGAAGCTGCTCCGGTGATTGGGTTCAGGATGGTATCGACGATGCGGATCTGCAGCCGTGACGAGGGCGTCAGAAGCTGCTCCGGTAGGTTGGACGAGGGTGTCGACGAAGCGGATCTGAAGCCGTGGACTTATGCGTTGGCAATGCGGCTCCAGTAGGGTTGAGAATGGTATCGCCGAAGCTACTCCGGTAGGGTTGAGGATGGTGTCGGTGAAGCAGCTCTGGTAGGGTTGAGGACGGTGTCGGCGAAGAGGATCAGAGGCTGTCGACGGGGGCGTCGATGGGGCGGCTCCGTGGGTGTGGACGAAGCGACTCCAGTGCGGTGTACGAAGGAGCCGCTGCAGATGCGCCGCGGTTGACGAGAGTATCGACGAAGCAGATCCGACACCGTGGACAAGGCCGACACCGAATGGGCTGTGGTACAATGGTGTATGAGCTGTCTACTGTTTCTAGGGGAGGTGGGAGGAGTAGATGCGGCCGCAGAAGCAGATCCGACGAGGTGGACGACGCCGGCAGTGAATGGGCTCTGGTACGTTAGTGGATGAGCAATTTAGGGTTTTGAGAGGGAAGGGGTAGAATGGCCGATGAAGTACGGACGGTGTGATGTAAGATGCTCTGGTGCCGTGGAGTAGTCATTTCTGCGGGAGGGGAGAGGAAATGGGGGTGCCGTGTTGTGGGGGGGAACCAGAAGTTACCAAAGCAACCCCGACCTATTATGTAAATGAGGGTCGTATTGTGACTATTGTTCTCCATGCACCAATGACAAAAGGGGAATTTCGCATGCTACAGACTTGGTCGCTGAAATTTTAGAAGGAGGCGGGAGATTTTGCCACCCGCGGGATCATTCGCATCCAGTTTCAACTAATTTTGGACAGTGCTAGCAGGAAGCCGGTCATGCGAGACTTTATACACGGGCACACGTGAGCAGTTAATGACTGGTATGAAGTCCACCCTACAAAAAAAAACAATAACTCCGGACGATGCAACGATAACTTGTTACTATCACACGGGCGCGGCCGATCGTACGGGTGTAACTGAGGCGCGTTCATAAAAAATGGAGCAAACGCTCAGCCTATGTATTTCTCGTGTAAATATATAATTGTGTGCCATTGGTTATTTATTTTAAACACAATGCATTGACGTGTTAATTTTAATTATATTGGACAGTAACAAATGGATAATATAGACGCACAAAAGAAATGGATATTATAGTTCGCTACTTAAAAGTGTTACCTCATATGATTACATGGCCTCCATTTCATAAATTGCAGTACCCGTTGAATTCATATATGAATATTACATATATTACTTCATAATAGAACCTTAAATCATCCAAAACTAATGAATTTGAAAGCAAAACTAACAATGGTGCATGTACATGATAACTACAGTGGTTGTTTGAAGAAATATCACTATAACTTTCGCATGCACGATAGAAAAACACTATTTAAAAAAATGCAATGTGTGAGTGTCCAATCTTTATAGCATTGAATCGATATTGTATCTTTGGCCACGATACGAAGTAGATATTGATTATGTTCAAGCGAGGCACGTCCACGATCGTTAGATAGTGATACATGAATGAATTGTGCAATCTCTCTCACACACATACAAATCTCATTTCTCCGTAGGCATCTCAATCACACACGCGCACTTCGTGTATTTCTCTCCCTCCGTCAAGGTTAGAATTTGTCTTTCTACCCCATCCTACAAGTCTCTCACACAAAAACACACACGCTCTCTCTGTCGAACATGCCCACCCCTTTAATTTCGCCCACCCACCGCCACTCATGTCTCAAAGTATAACTATGTCTTGCACACATATCCGTAAGGTTAACTCGAGTCCTGGAACCATATGAATCCATACAATGGGATTCCAGCAGAGCACCTTTTGTTTTGAGATTTCTCTCTCTCTCTCTCTCACACACACACACACACACACACACACACATTGTTTTTCTTTTCATTCATTTTCGGCACTTGCATGCACACCGCTTGTTTATCTCTGTGATGCTTTAAGTATGCCTCGCACACATTCTATCTACCTATCCCTTAATATAAATATGTAACACACAAACTCCCTCTCCCTATCTCTAAGTGTCACTAGCACCCCCCTTCCCGACACCGAAGGAGCAGGGTGACACCTCAATCTTGATATTAATCTATCTACTGGATTCTCTCTCAAACACACACACACTCGCTAGTTGTGCCTCTGTGCCTAGCGCGCACACACTCTTGATACTCTTTCTCTCCCTCCCACCTCCCCTCCCCCCAACAATGACAGGAGAAGGATGACACCTCAATCTTGATCTTAATCTATCTATTGGCTTCTCTCTCAAACACACACACTCGCTAGTTGTGTCTTCGTGCCTCGCTCACACACACTCGATATGTCTTTCTCTCTGTAGCCCCCTTCGATATGTAGATTTCTCGCGCACGCACAGTGATGTCGCTTGAACTACGTCGGTATTTCCCCAAAGAGGAAGGGATGATGCAGCACAACTACGGTAGGTATTTCCCTCAGTTATGAAACCAAGGTATCAATCCAGTAGGAGAACCAAACAACACTATGTAAACGGTACCTGCACACAAAGAACAAATACTTGCAACCTGACGCTTATGAGGGGTTGTCAATCCCTCTACGGGTAACGGTGCCAGAAATTGCCAAGTTGACGGGATGAAATTTGTGTAGATTGGATAAATAGATCTCGATAAAACGCGAAATAAAATAAGTAATAAAAAAGTGCAGCAAGGTATTTTTGGGTTTTTGGAATAATAGATCTGAAAATAAAAGCAAATAAAAATATATCTCAAAGCAAATATGATAAAGAATAGACTCGGGGGCCGTAGCTTTCACTAGTGGCTTCTCTCGAGAAAATAGCACACGGTGGGTAAACAAATTACTGTTGGGCAATTGATAGAAGATCGAATAATTATGACGATATCCAGGCAATGATCATTATATAGGCATCACGTCCAAGATTAGTTAGACCGACTCCTGCCTGCATCTACTACTATTACTCCACACATCGACCGCCATCCAGCATGCATCTAGTGTATTAAGTTCATGGAGAACCAGAGTAATGCAATAAGAACGATGACATGATGTAGACGAGATCTATTCATGTAGGAATAGCCCCCATCTTGTTATCCTTAATAGCAACGATACATGCGCGTCTTGCTGCCCCTTCTGTCACTGGGAAAGAACACCGCACGATCGAACCCATCACAAAGCACCTCTTCCCATGGCAAGAAAAATCGATCTAGTTGGCCTAACTAAACCAAAGATTCGAAGAAGAAATACGAGGCTATAAGTAATCATGCATATAAGAGATCAAAGAAAACTCAAATAACTTTCATGGATATAGATCTGATCATAAACTCATACTTCATCGGATCCCAACAAACACACCGCAAAAAGAGTTACATCAAATAGATCTCCAAGAGACCATTGTATTGAGAATCAAAAAGAGAGAGGAAGCCATCTAGCTACTGCATACGGACCCGTAGGTCTATGATGAACTACTCACGCATCATCGAAGAGGCACCAATGAGGATGATGAACCCTTCCGTGATGGTGTCTAGATTGGATCTCGTGGTTCTGGAACTTGCGGCGGTTGAAATTGTTTTTCGTTGACTCCCCTAGGGTTCCCGGAATATTGGGGTATTTATAGGGCGAAGAGGCGGTGCGGGAGGTCACCGAGGTGGGCACAACCCACCTGGGCGTGCCTGGGCCTCCTGGCACGCCCAGGTGTCTTGTGCTCACCTCGGGCCTCCCCTCTAGTACTTCTTTGGCCCACTGGGTGTCTTCTGGTCCAAAAAGTTTCGCTGCGTTTGGACTCCATTTGGTACTGATATCCTACGAAGTAAAAAACAATCAAAAAACAGCAACTGACATTGGGCACTATGTCAATAGGTTAGTCCCAAAAAATGATATAAAGTTGCTATAAAATGATTGTAAAACATCCAAGAATGATAATATAACAACATGGAACAATAAAAAATTATAGATACGTTGGAGACGTATCAGCATCCCCAAGCTTAATTCCTACCCGTCCTCGAGTAGGTAAATGATAAAAACAGAATTTTTGATGTGGAATGATGCCTAACATGTTCATCACATATTGTTTTCTTTTGTAGCATGGACATTTGGACTTTTATATGGTTCAAAGCAATAGTCTAGTTTTGACATGAAGATTTCAATACTCAAGCATATCAACAAGCAACCATGTCTTTCAAAATATCAACACTAAAGAAAGTTATCCCTAGCCCATCATGCTCAATCATTGATCCATTCATGAAACACACTCGCATATTAGCTACATCCAATGCTCAAGTATGATCATAGTGCCCCTTAGTTGGTGCTTTATAAGAGAAGATGGAGACTCAAATAAAATAAAATTTGCATAAAGTAAATAGATAGGCCCTTCGCAGAGGGAAGTAGGGATTTGTAGAGGTGACAGAGCTCAAAGCTAAAAAAAATAGATATAAATTTTTTGAGAGGCATACTTTTCCCGTCAACGAAAACGGCTGAGTAATTCCCAACACTTTCCATGCTAGATATATCATAGGTGGTTCCCAAACAGAAAATAAAGTTTATTCCTTTTTCCACCATTCTTTCACAATCCATGGCTAGCCGTATCCACGGGTGCCTTCCATACCAACACTTTCCAAGGAATTTATTATTTGACAACATAAAGTAAATTTCTTTTTCATTTTGGGACTGGGCATCCCTATTACCATCGTACTCTCGTGCAATGACAAGTGAATGAACACTCATCTTGAGAATAACACATCTAGCATGGAAAATATTGGCCACCCCCTGCCGCTTCATGAGCGGTACGAGCACACAAAAAGGAAATTTATTTTGAAAATTAGAGGTGGCACATACAAATTTGCTTAGAACGGCACGTGAATATCACATATAGGTAGGTATGGTGGACTCATGTGGCAAAACTGGGTTTAAAGATTTTGGATGCACAAGTAGTATTTCTACTTAGTACAAGTGGAGGCTAGCAAAAAGATTGAGAAGCAACCAACCAAGAAACGAAAAATCACATAAGCGAGCTGCTACTTCTTGAGCTTGCATTGGTTTTTCCCTTGAAGAGGAAAGGGTGATGCAGCAAAGTAGAGATAAGTATTTCCCTCAGTTTGAGAACCAAGGTATCAATCCAGTAGGAAACAACGCACAAATCACCGAATACCTGCACAAACAATCAAACAACTTGCACCCAACGCGATAAAGGGGTTGTCAATCCCTTCACGGTTATTTGCAAAAGTGAGATCTGATAGAGATAGATAAACGATAAAGTAAATATTTTTGGTATTTTTGTTTTATAGATCGGAAAGTAAAAGATTGCAAAATAGTAGATCGGAAACTTGTATGAAGAAAAGTAAAAGATTATATGATGGAAAATAGACCCGGGGGCCATAGGTTTCACTAGAGGCTTCTCTCAAGATAGAAAATAATACGGTGGGTGAACAAATTACTGCCGAGCAATTGATATAAAAGCGCGAAGTTATGACGATATCTAAGGCAATGATCATGAATATAGGCATCACGTCCGTGTCAAGTAGACCGAAACGATTCTGCATCTACTACTATTACTCCACACATCGACCGCTATCCAGCATGCATCTAGAGTATTAAGTTCATAAAGAATGGAGTAACGCATTAAGTAAGATGACATGATGTAGAGGAATTAACTCAAGCAATATGATGAAAACCCCATCTTTTTATCCTCGATGACAATAATACAATACGTGCCTTGCTGCCCCTACTATCACTGGGAAAGGATACCGCAAGATTGAACCCAAAGCTAAGCACTTCTCCCATTGCAAGAAAAACTAATCTAGTTGGCCAAACCAAACCGATAGTTCGAAGAGAATTACAAAGATATCAAATCTTGCATATAAGAATTCAGAGAAGATTCAAATAATATTCATAGATAAGCTGATCATAAATCCACAATTCATCGGATCTCGGCAAACACACCGCAAAAAAGTATTACATCGAATAGATCTCCAAGAACATCGAGGAGAACATGGTATTGAAAATCAAAGAGAGAGAAAAAGCCATCTAGCTACTAGCTATGGACCCGTAGGTCTGTGGTAAACTACTCACGCTTCATCGGAAGGGCAATGGTGTTGATGTAGAAGCCCTCCATGATCGAATCCCCCTCCGGCAGGACGCCGGAAAAGGTCCCTAGATGGGATCTCACGGGTACAGAAGGTTGCGGCGGTGGAAAAGTCTTTTCGTAGATGCCTCTGTTGGTTTGGGAATATATGAGTAAATATAGGCGAAAGAATTAGGTCAGGAGGTGCACGAGGGGCCCACAAGGGTGGGGGGCGCGCCCTACCCCCCTGGGCGCGCCCTCCGTCCTTGTGGCCGCCTCATGGCTCTTCCGACTTCATCTCCAAGTCTCCTGGCTTCCTTCTGGTCCAAGAAAAATCATCGCGAAAGTTTTATTCCGTTTGGTATTCCTTTTCTGCGAAACTCAAAAACAAGGAAAAAAACAGGAACTGGCACTGGGCTCTAGGTTAATAGGTTAGTCCCAAAAATAATATAAAATAGCATATTAATGCATATAAAACATCCAAAACAGATAATATAATAGCATGGAACAATCAAAAATTATAGATACGTTGGAGACGTATCAAGCATCCCCAAGCTTAATTCCTGCTCGTCCTCGAATAGGTAAATGATAAAAACAGAATTTTTGATGTGGAATGCTACCTAACATATTTATCCATGTAATTTTGTTTATTGTGGCATGAATGTTCAGATCCATAAGATTCAAAACAAAAGTTTAACATTGACATAAAAACAATAATACTTCAAGCATACTAACAAGGCAATTATGTCTTCTCAAAATAACATGGCCAAAGAAAGCTTATCCCTACAAAATCATATAGTCTGGCTATGCTCCGTCTTCATCACACAAAATACTCAAATCATGCACAACCCCGATGGCAAGCCAAGCAATTGTTTCGTACTTTTGACATTCTCAAACCTTTTCAACTTTCACGCAATACATGAGCGTGAGCCATGGACATAGCACTATAGGTGGAATAGAATATGGTGGTTGTGGAGAAGACAAAAAGAGGGAGATAGTCTCACATCAACTAGGCATATCAACGGGCTATGGAGATGCCCATCAATAGATATCAATGTGAGTGAGTAGGGATTGCCATGCAACGGATGCACTAGAGCTATAAGTGTATGAAAGCTCAAAAAGAAAACTAAGTGGGTGTGCATCCAACTCGCTTGCTCACGAAGACCTAGGGAAATTTGAGGAAGCCCATCATTGGAATATACAAGCCAAGTTCTATAATGAAAAATTCCCACTAGTATATGAAAGTGACAACATAGGAGACTCTCTATCATGAAGATCATGGTGCTACTTTGAAGCACAAGTGTGGTAAAAGGATAGTAACATTGTCCCTTCTCTCTTTTCTCTTATTTTTTTTCTATTTTTTTATTTGTTTGGGCCTTCTCATTTTTTTTATTTTTTTGGCCTCTTTTTTTTCGTCCGGAGTCTCATCCCGACTTGTGGGGGAATCATAGTCTCCATCATCCTTTCCTCACTTGGGACAATGCTCTAATAATGAAAATCATCACACTTTTATTTACTTACAACTCAAGAATTACAACTCGATACTTAGAACAAAATATGACTCTATATGAATGCCTCCGACGGTGTACCGGGAAGTGCAATGAATCAAGAGTGACATGTATGAAAAAATTATGAATGGTGGCTTTGCCACAAGTACGATGTCAACTACATGATCATGCCAAGCAATATGACAATGATGAAACATGTCATAATAAAACGGAACGGTGGAAAGTTGCATGGCAATATATCTCGGAATGGCTATGGAAATGCCATAATAGGTAGGTATGATGGCTGTTTTGAGGAAGGTATATGGTGGGCGTATGGTACCGGCGAAAGTTGCGCGGTACAAGAGAGGCTAGCAATGGTGGAAGGGTGAGAGTGCGTATAATCCATGGACTCAACATTAGTCATAAAGAACTCACATACTTATTGCAAAAATCTATTAGTCATCGAAACAAAGTACTACGCGCATGCTCCTAGGGGGATAGATTGGTAGGAAAAGACCATCGCTCGTCCCCGACCGCCACTCATAAGGAAGACAATCAATAAATAAATCATGCTCCGACTTCATCACATAACGGTTCATCATACGTGCATGCCACGGGACTCACAAACCTTAACACAAGTATTTCTCAAATCCACAATTACTCACTAGCATGACTCTAATATCACCATCTTTATATCTCAAAACAATCATAAGGAATCAAACTTCTCATAGTATTCAATGCACTTTATATGAAAGTTTTTATTATATCCCTCTTGGATGCCTATCATATTAGGACTAAATTTATAACCAAAGCAAATTACCATGCTGTTTAAAGACTCTCAAAATAATATAAGTGAAGCATGAGAGTTCAATAATTTCTATAAAATAAAACCACTGCCGTGCTCTAAAAAGATATAAGTGAAGCACTAGAGCAAAATTGCCTAGCTCAAAAGATATAAGTGAAGCACAAAGAGTATTCTAATAAATCACGATTCATGCGTGTCCCTCTCAAAAGGTGTGTACAACAAGGATGATTGTGGCAAACTAAAAAGCAAAGACTCAAATCATACAAGACGCTCCAAGCAAAACACATATCATGTGGTGAATAAAAATATAGCCTCAAGTAAAGTTACCGATAGACGAAGACGAAAGAGGGGATGCCTTCCGGGGCATCCCCAAGCTTAGGCTCTTGGTTGTCCTTGAATATTACCTTGGGGTGCCTTGGGCATCCCCAAGCTTAGGCTCTTGGTTGTCCTTGAATATTACCTTGGGGGTGCCTTGGGCATCCCCAAGCTTAGGCTTTTGCCACTCCTTATTCCATAGTCCATCAAATCCTTACCCAAAACTTGAAAACTTCACAACACAAAACTCACCAGAAAATCTCATAAGCTCCGTTAGTATAAGAAAATAAATCACCACTTTGGTACTGTTGTGAACTCATTCTTTATTTATATTGGTGTAATATCTACTGTATCCAACTTCTCCATGGTTCATACCCCCGATACTACCCATAGATTCATCAAAATAAGCAAACAACACAAAGAAAACAGAATCTGTCAAAAACAGAACAGTCTACGAAGATCTGAATTTTTCTAATATTTCTGTCACTCTAAAAATTCTTAAAAATTAGGACAATAGAGACAATTCGTATATAAATCCTGTGTAAAAAATTCAGGGTTTTTCAACTCTCCAGTGTATTATTAAAATTCTTTGACTGGACGCAAAAGTTTCTGTTTTTTTCAGCAAGATCAAATCAACTATCACCGTAAGCCATCCCAAAGGTTTTACTTGGCACAAACACTAATTAAAACACAAAACCACATCTAACCAGTGGCTAGATGAATTATTTATTGTAAAACAGGAACAATATTGCGTTGTCTCCCAACAAGCGCTTTTCTTTAAAGCCTTTTAGCTAGGCATTGATAATTTCAATGATGCTCACATAAAAGAGAAGAATTGAAGCACAAAGAGAGCATCATAAAACACGTGACAAACACATATAAGTCTAACATACTTCCTATGCATAGGCATTTTATAAGCAAATAAATTATCAAAGCAAGCAAAAACTAGCATATGCAACGAAGAAGAAAGAGACGATAGCAATCTCAACATGAAGAGAGGTAATTTAGTAACATGAAAATTTCTACAACCATATTTTCCTCTCTCATAATAATTACATGTAGGATCATAAGCAAATTCAACAATATAGCTATCACATAACATATTCTCAACACAATCCACATGCATGCAAAGTTGACACTCTTCCAAAATAGTGGGATTATCATAAAATAAAGTCATGACCTCTCCAAACCCACTTTTATCAAAAATTTCATGAGATTGATCATTCTCCAAAGTAGTGGGATCATTATTACCTAGAGTTGACACTCTTCCAAACCCACTTTCAATATTATTGCAAACACTATTATCATGAGGCTTAAATAAATTTTCAAGATCATAAGAAGAATCTCCCCAATCATGATCATTGCAATAAGTAGTGGACATAGCAAAACTAGCATCCCCAAGCTTAGGGTTTTGCATATTATTAGCACAATTGACATCAATATAATTTATAGTAAAACCATTGCAATCATGCTTTTTATTCAAGGAGCTATCGTGAATCACTTCATAAATTTCTTCATCACAATTTTCAGATTCACGAATTTCAAGCAAAACTTCATAAAGATAATCTAGTGCACAAAACTCACTAGCAATTGGTTCATCATAATTGGATCTCTTAAAAATATTAGCAAGTGGATGAGGATCCATAAACTTTTAGCAAGCGAAGATGCAAGCAAAAAGAAGGCACATGGTAACACAAGCAAACAAAAGATCAAACGGAAGAAAGGCGAATTAAAAGGCAAATCTTTTCAAAAATCGTTTTAGAAGTGGGGGAGAGGAAAACGAGAGGCAAATGGCGAATAATGTAATGCAAGAGATGAGAGTTTTTGATGGGTACTTGTTATGTCTTGACTTGGTGTAGATCTCCCCGGCAACGGCGCCAGAAATTCTTCCTACTACTTCTTGAGCTTGCGTTGGTTTTTCCCTTGAAGAGGAAAGGGTGATGCAGCAAAGTAGAGATAAGTATTTCCCTCAGTTTGAGAACCAAGGTATCAATCCAGTAGGAGACAACGCACAAATCACCGAATACCTGCACAAGCAATCAAACAACTTGCACCCAACGCGATAAAGGGGTTGTCAATCCCTTCACGGTTATTTGCAAAAGTGAGATCTGATAGAGATAGATAAACGATAAAGTAAATATTTTTGGTATTTTTGTTTTATAGATCGGAAAGTAAAAGATTGCAAAATAGTAGATCGGAAACTTGTATGAAGAAAAGTAAAAGATTATATGATGGAAAATAGACCCGGGGGCCATAGGTTTCACTAGAGGCTTCTCTCAAGATAGAAAATAATACGGTGGGTGAACAAATTACTGCCGAGCAATTGATAGAAAAGTGCAAAGTTATGACGATATCTAAGGCAATGATCATGAATATAGGCATCACGTCCGTGTCAAGTAGACCGAAACGATTCTGCATCTACTACTATTTCTCCACACATCGACTGCTATCCAGCATGCATCTAGAGTATTAAGTTCATAAAGAACGGAGTAACGCATTAAGTAAGATGACATGATGTGGAGGAATTAACTCAAGCAATATGATGAAAACCCCATCTTTTTATCCTCGATGCCAACAATACAATACGTGCCTTGCTGCCCCTACTGTCACCGGGAAAGGACACCGCAAGATTGAACCCAAAGCTAAGCACTTCTCCCATTGCAAGAAAAACCAATCTAGTTGGCCAAACCAAACCGATAGTTTGAAGAGAATTACAAAGATATCAAATCATGCATATAAGAATTCAGAGAAGATTCAAATAATATTCATAGATAAGCTAATCATAAATCCACAATTCATCGAATCTCGGCAAACACACCACAAAAAAGTATTACATCGAATAGATCTCCAAGAACATCGAGGAGAACATGGTATTGAGAATCAAAGAGAGAGAAAAAGCCATCTAGCTACTAGCTATGGACCCATAGGTCTGTGGTAAACTACTCACGCTTCATCAAAAGGGCAATGGTGTTGATGTAGAAGCCCTCCGTGATCGAATCCCCCTCTGGCAGGACGCCGGAAAAGGTCCCTAGATGGGATCTCACGGGTACAGAAGGTTGCGGCGGTGGAAAAGTCTTTTCGTGGATGCCTCTGTTGGTTTGGGGATATATGAGTATATATAGGCGAAAGAATTAGGTCAGGAGGTGCACGAGGGGCCCACAAGGGTGGGAACCGCGCCCTCCATCTTTGTGGCCGCCTCGTGGCTCTTCCGACTTCATCTCCAAGTCTCCTGGTTTCCTTCTGGTCCAAGAAAAATCATCGCGTAAGTTTTATTCCGTTTGGACTCCGTTTGGTATTCCTTTTCTGCGAAACTCAAAAACAGGGAAAAAACAGGAACTGGCACTGGGCTCTAGGTTAATAGGTTAGTCCCAAAAATAATATAAAATAGCATATTAATGCATATAAAACATCCAAAACAGATAATATAGTAGCATGGAACAATAAAAAATTATAGATACGTTGGAGACGTATCACGAGCATTAAGCATAACTAACACCGAATAATGCACCACAAGTAGGATGTAATTTCATTGCATAACTATTGACTTTCGTGCTTGCATAGGGAATCACAAACCTTAACGCCAATATTCTTACTAAAGCATAATTACTCACCAACATGACTCACATATCACTATCATCATATCTCAAAACTATTACAAGGAATCAAGTTTATTTTGTCCAATGATCTTCATGAAAGTTTTTATTATATCCCTCTTGAATATCTATCACTTTGGGACTAGTTTCATATATTGCAATTGCTTTTGACAAGCTCAAATAAATTTAAGTGAAGAACATGAGCATAAAAATTTTCATCTCTCAAAATAATATAAGTGAAGCATGAGAGAATTTCTTCAAAATTACTAACTCTCAAATAAATCTAAGTGAAGCATGAGAGTATTTCTTCAAAAATATTAAAGCACACCGTGCTCAAAAAGATATAAGTGAAGCACTAGAGCAATTCCATAGCTCAAAAAAATTTAAGTGAAGCATAAAGAGCAATTCTAACAAATCATAGCATAATTTTGGCTCTATCAAATAAGTGTGTCCAGCAAGGATACTTGTGACAAACTAAAAATAAAAACAAGCAAAGACTCATATAATACAAGACACTCCAAGCAAAACTCATGATATGTGACGAATAAAAATATAGCTCCAAGTAAAATACCGATGGTCGTTAGAAGAAAGAGGGGATGCCTTCCGAGGCATCCCCAAGCTTAGTTGCTTGGTTCTCCTTGAATATTATCTTGGGGTGCCATGGGGTATCCCCAAGCTTAGGCTCTTCTTACTCCTTATTCCTTCATCCATCATGATCTCACCCAAAACTTGAAACACAAAACTTAACAAAACCTTCGTGAGATCCGTTAGTATAAGAAAACCAATCTTCACTTTAAGTACCATTGCAAACCCATTCATATTTTATTATTGCATTATACCTACTGTATTCTAACTTTACTATGGCTTATACCCCCTGTTACAATCCATAGATTCATCAAACCAATCTTCACTTTAAGTACTCTAACCAACCAGACGAAACTCATGCAAACACGGACGGATTTCATATAAATATGAAAGATTTCGTATAAAAATGCCGGATTTACATATAAACATGATGGATTTCATTACATTTACATCAACTAAGCGATGCTAATCCAGCTTTGGAGGTATATTAATACCTCTAAATGGCCGCCCCCGGATCCCTTTGTCTTCCTCATGTCCGGCAGACACTTGCGGTGTCGACGAAGGTCCTCGCAAAAGACGAACCGAGCAAGACACCGCCTGTGTACGCAGTCGTCGCCTTGATGGTGGCCTTCATGGGATCTTCCTCATGTCCGACAGACACTTGCGGGGTCGACAAAGGTCCTTGCAAGAGACGAACCGGGCAAGACACCACCTGTGTACGCAGTCATCGCCTCAGCGGTGGCCTTCATGGGACCCAAGCGGCGGCCGCCTCCCGTGCTCTACTTATCCTTGATGATGGCGGCGGACACAAAGAAGTTGGCCACTGACTCATCGCTCTCCGCGCACCCGGCTTCTGTCTGTGCCTGCATGGCGCTCCCGCAGGCACGGCCACAGACACGAGAGGCAAGCCCACAGACACTGGTGGCGCGGTACGACGCGACAGCGACGATGCCCTTGCCGTCATGCTCGCCGCCGTGCCGGCGTGGAGCAACTCGCCACTCCTCATCGAGCTGAACTGGAGCGGCGAGTTGCTGAACCACACGCTGGCTTGGGGCGGCAACTGGCTTCGTTGGGCTAGGCGAGGTAGGTGAAGCATCGAGCGGCCTCGCTCATATCCGGAGGGCTCGGTGGGCCACCCACTCGGCTAGTATTACGGAGAATGGCTCCTCAGAAGCCATCGGAAGAGTGGAGAAAACGGTGAAGGAGGATATGGGGGAGCGGCGGAGGGGTGCGATTCTTGCCTGGCGTCTGGCGTTGCTTAAATAGAGGGCGGACGGTAGGAGCTTGGCCGGTGTCTGGCCTTGTTTAAACAGAGGGCGGACGGGAGGAGCTCGGTTGGCGTTACGTTTAATTCCAGCCCGCTTATGAAAGGACGTGTGGCTGGAGTAGGTTTCTCGGTTTCCATGCGGTTTTTAATGGAGGCGTTTGATGGCGGCGAGTAGGCGTGTTTAGCCGGGTGTGCAACGGGCGGCGCGGCACTCCCTACTCGTAGTATACTAACAGCTAGTAAACCAGGACGGTATTTTTTTTTGAGAAATAGACGGTAATCTGGTAAACTAGGACAGTTCCTGATACGGCTTTAATGCAGACGAGGGAGAGGGTAGTGGTTCCTGAAATGTTGAACAACCAATGATGCATCCTCCTTCAATTAGTAGCATGCTGAGGAAAGTAGGGAGGAGGACACGGAAAGGAGGCAACATGATGTGAATGCAACGCAGTTTGCACTCATATAAAGGTGTCCCTCCATTCCAATGCATCTACCACATTGTACGCACCTACGCACCTACACTAAGCGCAACAGTGCTCACTTTAGACCCATGGCGGTGATGCGATCGAGCAGCCAGCGGCTGTGCCAGATGGTCCATGATGCCGGCCTGCGGCATGACACCGAGGATCGTCTCCAGAGGGTGTTGGCGACCGGCTGGTACATGGCCATAGTCGACGCCAACTACGACTCTCAGTTGGACAAGATGATCGTTGCCACCATCAACAAGTTCACCGTCATGAAGAAGCTCATGGACGACATCGCCGTACTCCTCTAGCCCGTGCACCCAGGCTCCTCATTGCCTGCCACCCTAATCGGCCTCCATGGTGAGAACCTCTTTCAAGCACTGGTGGCCCTGCGACTGCCCACCGACGCAACAAAGAATGTCCACCTTGAGGTCGCGCTCGCCGCTAGGCACCTCGCCCTGCAAGAATTCATCAACCTACACATCCACGTGCACGAGGAAGTCATGTACATAGGCATCTACAAGGCCGACGAGGACACTACAATGTTGGCCTTCGTCAACCGGCTGGAAGCCTTGGACGCCTTTGTTGAGAAGCACCTTGACCTCACCATAAAAGCCGCCGCTCCTCAGCTACCGGTCGGTGGCCCGGTGCACTGAGTCGAGTAGGAGGAGGTCGTTGATGGATGCATCTTTCTTCTTGCCTCCTGTAACCACCACTGCGATCGCGTCGTCGTGGCCTTAATTCTTATTGTACTATTGCATTCTCGTTCCAGTCGATAAAGACATGTCTGATCTCTTTGCTCACATTTGGCGTCAATTATATTCATCATTGTAACTAGTACTCTCTCCGCCAACACACGAAGGGGACCAACCAACCAGGACGACGTTGTGCTTACCTTTTGCATCAACTTCGTAATTTACGTACGATGCTTGACCCAACCTACGAACTACTCATAAATTCAAAACTACGACCGAACTTATAAATTCAAAACTACTCGTGCAGCACGCCTATCACGTTCGCGAGTTCAAAACAAGAAACTAGAACACGTACATGAAGCATGTCCCGTTCGCGTCGCATACCACACTGTCGTTCTGGCCCCCCGGTCTACGCGCATTGGCTAGGCTTTATATCACTACCACATGTGGGACCGCATATGACCAAACCAACGATGCGCCAACCTAGCTACTACTACTACCTCGCTTATTGAGCGGGAAAAGCCCCACCCTAGTGTTTCCAATCGTTATTTCTATCTATCGATCGCGCCAAGGGGCAGAACCAAATGTTACAATTTATACATGTTTAAAAGGAAAAGGCCTGCCGTGTTTGCGTTGCACCCCCACACTCTCAGGAATCGGGAGTACTCCAAGGTCCTTCCGGCACGCCACATAGCTATGGAAGGCATGTTGCCTAGCATTTTCACTTTCATGTGGGACTGCAGTTGAGCAAACCGACTATCGGCAAACCGCACCCCGCCCACCGCGTTGGAAAACAGAAACGAGGAGGGGAAGATCTAGCTATAGCACGGAAGCCAAGAAATTTGGTGTCAGATGGGACTTGTTGATATAGTAGGAGCACTCCGTACTACTCCTACTACCACTATATATAACTAGGTACGTGCATGACACAACATCATAGGAACAAAAAACGAGAAGATCTTGTTTTAGGTGATTTATCTTTTTTCAGTCAACGTAGTATGAATAATATGATGTGGGAGGCACCCATGAAGCCACGTGGCACGTATGGAGGTCTTGTTGAGGGCTTCTTGTGTGGATCGATCACACTACCGTGTTGCTCGTTTGAGAAGAACGTGTGTGGGTACAATTAGGTTATAGTAGATCCGAATCGCAGCCACCTGGACCATTGGATCAACATCAATCAATGGTTTATATCATGTACGTGCAAATACACACATTGACTGTATAAAAATAATTAATATAGAATATATAATACATAATACCGCATATTGGGTTTCTCTAAAATGAAACTTTGTATCCTTTCAACAAGTTAGTAGGAAAATATATTAACATATACACCACCAAATATATATCATTTGATTCATCATTGCTTTTATTTCCACATCATGTAAATTTGTTAGTGTAAATGTTCATATGTTTTCAACAAATCTGGTCAAGCTTTATAAAATTTGGCTGCAGTCAAAGCTATGTGCGGAGTAAATTAAAAACGGAGGGAGTGGAATAGATATAGATGTAACTATACAAAAATAAATAAATAATAATATAGTCTATAGATATAGATAAAGCTACTACCTTTTTTCTAGGTTAAAACTCGCGTTTTTGTTTACACGTTGTTTTGCTTTGCTATAATTTGCATATGCGGGGTGTGTATGACTACCGCCTTGTTCAGATCCTATACTAGGAACCCCACCATTGTCCTTAATTAATTCATATTTGCAATTAAGACCGCATTATCTTAGTTCTAGCCGATTCTTCGGTTGTTTGGAGGAACTCGATCTCGTTATTCAGGTTGATTTTGTGCATACGACAAGATCATCGACCATCGAAGATTGGTTTAGTAATGATTGTCAATTTGTATCACCGGGTACGATATAGCTGCATCGTCAATGTTAAAATCCACCAAATCGATACTTATCCCCACTCTCATCAAAAGATTGGGTCGCCATCACAAGACTACCACCTAGAAAATTCCTTCCCTATAACATACACATGAGCGCCCATATCATTTTCCAGGTCCACACATCCCTCTCTGTCTCGAAACACACACACCTCTACACATGATGCATGTCTCTTGGTCTCTCTCCCATCCCATAAAAAAAGGCACACTGCCATTCTCTTCTTCTTGCTACCCCCATTTATGTAGTTAGGTCTCCCTGCAACAAACAAGCATTCATCTCTCTCTCTACAACACATAACCTTACACCCCCTAGCCAGACGTTCCGTCGAGGCCTATCTAGCTCTCTCAAAGGCAAACAGTCATTGTCTATGTGTCCCTTCATCGCACACACACTATCGCTCTCCCAATATCCCCAACCTCGTAACCTCGTCGATCTCGATGTTACACGCACCCCTCTCTCTTTAACACACACACGCACATGCACACACCCTCTCTCTCTCCCTTTCGAACACTCCTCTCTCTGCGACACACACAGTCTTTCGAACATGCATATGCCCCTCTCTCGTTAGGTATCCCTGCCCCCCTCTCTGTCACACAAATATTCTCTCTATATCTGATAACCCACAAGTATAGGGGGTCGCAACAGTTTTCGAGGGTAAAGTATTCAACCCAAATTTATAGATTCGACACAAGGGGAGCCAAAGAATATTTGCAAGTATTAGCAGTTGAGTTGTCAGTTCAACCACACCTGGAGATTAAATATCTTCAGCAAAGTGATCAGTAGAACAATAATATGATAGTTTTGATAGCAGTAGTAACAATAATAGTGGTAACGGTAACAGTAGTGACAGTTTTGTAGCAGTTGTAATGGTAGCAATAACAATAGTAACTTAGCAAGAACAATATGTGGAAAACTCTTAGGCATTGGATCGGTGAATTCGTTGGATGATATTCATCATATAACAGTCATAACCTAGGGCGACACAAAACTACTTCCAGTTCATAAATATAATGTAGGCATGTATTCCGTAAATAGCCATACATGCTTATGAAAAAGAACTTGCATGACATCTTTTGTCCTACCCTCCCGTGGCAGCGGGGTCCATAAGGAAACTAAGGGATATTGTGCTACTTGAGATTCTATTTTTCTCCTCAGACCATGTGAAACCACGAAAAGGCCACCCCTGCCTCCACTGGTAATGTAGCTCGAAGCTCCCATACGGACACAACACCCACCAGAGCACGCAACCATTGCCGAAGTGGACGGCGCCACGGCCTGGGAAGAGGATGGAGACTCCGACATCGTTGAGGTGGAGCACACCCTCAATGGCCGCGAGTAGCGCACGCTGACTAGCCACACGGAGGACAGTGTGATCTAGCGGCTCACCCTCGTTAGCCACGAGGGGTAGCTGTGCTCCAGCAGCATGCCTTGGTCAGTCACGGGGAGGTGCATCGCGTCCTCGCCGCTCACAATGTGGACGAGTGCGTTCTCAAGTAGCATGCCTGCGAGCATCGTATCATCACTGCTCTCGACGTGGAGGAGAGCACGCCCGTGAACATCGCATCGTCGTCGCTCTTGACGTGGACGAGCGCGTGCTTCGGCAGCACACCTGCGAACATCGCATCCTCGCTGCTCACAATGTGGACGAGCACGTTCTCCAGTGGCATGCCCGCGAGCATCGCATCATCACCGCTCTCGACATGGACGAGAGCACTCCCGCGAACATTGCATCATCGCCGCTCTCGACGTGGATGAGCGCGTGCTCCGGTAGCACGACCGCGAACATCGCATCCTCGCCGCTCAGGGGCACGAGTGTGTGCTCCAACAGCACGACCGCGAGCATGGCATCCTCGCGGCTCACGAGGTGGTCGAGTGCGTGCTCCAGACAGTACTCCAGGAGTCGGGACGCGAGCACCGCGCCCCCGGCTACGAGGAGTACTGCATGGTGCCCATCGTGGTTTAGGGAAATCCCGTGGCTCCGCCACTCCCTGGAGGAGCGCGAGCTCCAGTGGGCGCTCGAGGAGTCCCGCGCCGATATGCAGGTGGCGGCGGACGTGCAAGATTATCCTTCGAGCTCTCCTCCTCTTACAAAGACGCCTCCACTGCACTGGTCGTATGTCCTCTGCCTCGGCCACAGCGCACCTTTGGAGTTTAGTTTCATGGAACATTAATATTTGGATTAATCATACCTCTACCAAACTGTGAAGGATCAAGACTAATGCAAAAAAACAACCTATGACTATCAGGCATAAATAGATTGATGTGGCAGCATTGCATGTTGTAGAGTAACACAAGTATATTGCAATTTATGGATTGCATGCATGACTAGCTTATGTGGCATGGTTGGATGGCTAGGAAAGGCTAGAGAAAAATAAATAGATAATGTGTTTAGAGTGCACTTCAATATATGGGAGCATGTAAATATCTTAATAGTGTAGTCCAATTTTTTTTCCAGACGCTTAGGTGCACCGGATGTCGTGCCATGCTACAAAATGTAAAAAAAAAAGCTGCTCCAATTTTTTAAAAACCTGTTATTATCTTGAAACCAGCCACACCCGTCCCTCACCTCATCAAAACAGCCCGAGGAATATATTTTGAGTGAAGCATAATTTATTTTTACTGATATATGTATATCAAAACTAGAGTTTTTATATTTCAAGTTTGTGAACAAGTATTATTCTACTACTTTGGATCCATTGCAGCGCAAGAGCCTGCACATTGGTAGAAGTAAGAAACAAATCTCGAGTTTGGCACGAGTTCGTGCAATGGCAGCACCACAAGGCCTGGCGCAGGAGTTACATTTCCCTCTCGGGGCCCACGGGACTGAGCTTCAGCGCCTTACTACACCTGCCTTTGAGTCCATGACATGTGGACCCTATAGGAGGCTAGTCCACATGTCATGCTCACAAAGGCAGAGGGGCGGTGGGGCCAAGAGGGGTGAGGCACAGGTCGGGGGACGTGGTGTTGTGGCTTCGAGCGGCATCGTGGGAATTGCGTGTGGCTCCGGTAGAAACTTGATGGTCGCCGCAGTTCAGCTGGCCCACATGTCATGCACACAAAGGCAGAGGGGCGGTGGGGCCGAGAGGGGTGAGGCGCACATCGGAGGACGTGGTGTCGTAGGTTGGAGCGGCATCGTGGGAATCGCGTGTGGCAGTGGTAGAAATGTGATGGTCGCCGTAGTTCAGCTTCCAT
Organism: Thinopyrum elongatum; assembly: GCA_011799875.1. Classification (NCBI taxonomy): domain Eukaryota; kingdom Viridiplantae; phylum Streptophyta; class Magnoliopsida; order Poales; family Poaceae; genus Thinopyrum; species Thinopyrum elongatum. Next base: position 433,828,331 of record CM022298.1, on the reverse strand, counting down.
GGACAAGCTGTCATGTCTACTGACACATGCATTGCATAATCACCACAAGGAGTAGTAGAGAAAACTAGGCGGATAAATAGTTCATTATAGTCAATCGGACCTACGCTACTACACTTGTTCCAAAGACATGCATACCAGTGAAATAGTTCATCTATCAATATATACAAAGAGGAAATATTTTTTTACAAATAAGAGAGGAAATAGTTCATCCATCTATAATGCCCTGCTGTTGCTGCAGCTTCTTCTTCTTTTTCTTCTTCTTCTTCTTCTCATTTTCTGTGGGAGACGGCTTCACAACAAGCTCTTTCGACCTTGCAGCTATCTCAAGACTCACACGGGCATCGAGGGCAGCATATTTTATCCGCCCGTAGGTCAAGGGATAATTCGCCCATCCAAAATACCTTAATCCCAGCATCTCGTCACCCTTCTCAAGATTTGTTCCGAGCACAAAATTTGCTACGTCGAATAGGGATGGTGTTTTTTTATCACAACCGTCTACAAGAATTTTGGTTTGTAGGTCAGTGATGCTTTTTAAATCAAGGTTGTACGGTGCCAACTTTTGTTTGTCCCCTTCAATGGCGGCCCCACAGAAGTATATGTCCTCCCGAGACATGAAATCATGGAGCTCACCTGGTATGGAGGGCGCATGTATGATATGATACACCAAAACTTCATCTTTGAGGCACAGCTGAAGGACGGCGGCTCCTTGGATCTTCCCAGTGGCACGCTTCGTGTACTCAGCATCAAGACCGATGAGCTTCATCTGCACCTTTTCGAGGGAGTTGGATACATTGTTGATCCACTCCCGAACAACCCTTGGGTGGTCGGTAACGGTGGTAGCTATGCTCAACGAGCCTTCGCTGAGGACATGTTTGACGCTAAAAAGCTGCATAGGGATCGCTTTTGCCATTTGGAACCACTGGACCGAAGGGCTATGGTTTGGAGTATTAGGATTAGGTGGCTAGTCTAACTGGAAGAAGATGATTATTTAAAGGTGCTTCAGAATTACTCCAGGAGTATCTGAAGAGGTTAAAACAATGTGAATCCAGTGGGGTTTGAATACAAATGAAGGAGATGTGAAGAAGCCGAGGAAAACCGGTTCCCGATGGAGAAGTAAATGGGAGAAGTGGCATGCAGGCAGTTGATTAGACGGCTAGGTAGACCAACCTACAAAACGAAAAGGCTATGCGGGTAGCGTACTGAGGAGTGGTACGTGTCCGTGTACGTGCCCATCCTTCTAGCGCTACATGTGCCACTGGCTAGTTGAGGTCACTCTTTCGAATCACCGTGGCGAAATATTTTATGTTTCCTTTTTATTTCTGCACCCCTCCTGACAGGTGGGACCTACGCAAAACCCACTTGGGTGGACGAACAAATATACAAGCATATCCATCTCTTTGCATAAAAAAATGTGTCGTAGCTGGTTCAGATGGATATTGGCGCGTGCGTGCGAGACACAACCTTTTCTAGTTAAGGAATATGCGGTTATCCTCAAAAAAGAAAAAAGACCTTCTTCGCGCTTCCGCATGCACGAGAATTTGGTTCAGCTCGCAATATGGATGCTACCTGGAGGATGAAGTGACCCCAGAGGTATGCTAGCACGACCTCTTTCTGCTATACAGTACTACTCCTTATGTTACTACTACTAGTAGTACACCTGTAGTGCACTTGTTAGTCAAAATATTATTCATCCAGTCCTCACAATGAAGTGACAAGACCCTCCGCCCGAGGTGACACTAGTCGAGGCGGCATGTTCGGGTTACCAAATTCATCCTCAAGTCGTGCACTGTGCAGTCACTATCACCACCGCTGTATAGCATGCCTCGCCTCGTCTCCCTCTCCCCTAGCACCACTCCATCTCCATCTCCATCTCGCCGGAGATCCTGAGGTCACTCTTCATCATCTCACTGTGCCCCTGCGTACCCTCGCCTTGCTCGCCTCCCCCAGTACCACTATTCCCTCGCTAGCCCCTCCAGCACCGAGAGCCTTCTCCCCTGTAAATCAAGCCCCAAAAAAACCCACCTTCCAAACTCCACCATGGTCGAACCCAAATCGCGCAACATCCCTATGAGCCACGACTGGAGTGATCTCCCCAGTGACATCATGGACCTCTGTTGTTCGCGTATGGATATGTTGAGCGCTATGCGGCTGGCTGCATGCTCGAGGGACATGCGCGCGGCCATCATCGAAGCAAGGCCTGAGCTTTTCAAGATACCCTGCTTGCTGCTATCTGCTCTTGCGAGATGCGCTCACCATGATACGGAGGCGTACATCATGCCCCTCGACTTCAATCCAACCTACATCAGCCGAAACTTCTTTGCAGGTATGTACTAGGTCGCCATACATCATGCCCCTCGACTTTAATCCGATCACCATCGCCCGAAACTTCTTGGCAGGTATGTACTGGGTCGACATGAACTCCCACTGGATGGCTGCCATCAGAGAAGACCGGAAAAAGTCGGTGCTCATGAACTTCCACACCTCCCATGAGATTATCCTTCCTCCGTTGGATTATGTAGGGTTTTACCATCGCGGTCCAAGTTATCTAGACTACCACGTCAGTTGGACGGACCTTGTTTTGCAGAAGATTGTAGTGTGCCAAGTGCACACACGATATGTGGATTACGCAGACTTCAAGCTAATTGCCTTGTTCGACCATGGACTCACCTATCTTTCCGTCGGTGCCTTCTTTAGCTGGCGACAACTCACCTCACAGTTGATCGTCAAAGCTGATACACACTTCTGTGATGCTATTGAACACAATGGCATCATCTACGTGATTGACAAAGCGGATGGCACCACGTATTGCTGGGACGGTGCGTGTAAGTTGTTTTCGTCTGATTTTAATGATAACGCCATGACAGTGTTTGAAGTTTTGTGATGATTGGCATATCCCTGTTAGAGCAGAATTTGAGTAGAACTATGGCAATGTATTAGAGACGCCGTAAATCAGCTATATTTGGAATGAGTTAAATCATGTGATTGTGACCATGTCATTACAGCCAATTTGTACCCTTGAATAATCAAACGGTTAGGAAGATATGGATATTCTCCTAACTTTATAGTAATATATATACTACTAAATATGAGTGTGTATCAATAGCCATGTTAGTTTCCGCATTTTCATGATGTAGAAACATGCATCACACTATTGGTTTCATCTAACCATACATTAGGAAGTAAATGTGCATATGGAGAACTCTATATTTGGAAGTAGTGAAATCATGTCATGCTTACCATGTGTACATACCTATATTCGCCCTTCAGCAATCAATGGCTAGAATAATATCCTCACAAGAATTTTGCCCACAGAACATGAGTATATAACAATGCATGGTGTGTTAGTTTCCTTGAAGAATTTATTTGTGAGGACAGAACATGATTACATAACATGCATGGCATGGTAGTTTCCTGTGAAGAATCGATTGTGTGATAACATAAGTATAACCATGCATGGCACTTCTATATTTTCGAACCCAATATACATTTCCCTGTATTTTCCTCTCAGTTCCAATAGGGACATATCAATGTTGTTTCTTGCATTATCCTACTCATACTCTAAACAATGCTGATCTTACATTAACAATGCATGTCCTTTTTGTCTCCTTTTTGATATAGTGCAGTGTCCCTACAGTTACTGCCCTTTGTAATCACACCACCTTTGCTAAAAACAGTGAAGCACAACTGGTTCCTAGCTCGATCAGACGACGGCAAAAGACTGATGATCATTCACACACATGAGTCGGCAAAGTTATATTGCAAAAACCCTACTGTGTACAAGCACCGTGAAATACGTGAGTATCCGGAGAGTGGCTGTTACGTCTATGAGCAGGATACTAGCTTGTTGGGGCCTTCAGGATTTTTGAGTTGGAGGCGGGTAAACAGCCTTGGTTCACACTCTCTGTTTCTCGGACTCAATTATCCAATTAACCAGGAGATCATCGTTGGCAAGGACCTTCATGGCAGAGAGACTGTGTTTGCTAGGGAAAACTGTGTCTACACGGTGAGTCCTAGGACTTCGTGACCACAAGCCCCTGATTGTCAATGATACAGCCTGCTAGGGGCGAAATTGGGCCTAGGGCAACTGGGGTTGTAGCCCCAGGCGTGGCCCAACTAGCATCTATACATATAGTAGCAAATCTTTGAGAATTTGAGATACAGAGAAGATTACCCCCATGCTTCATGTAGATGAACAAGGCTTCAGCCCATTAGCCCAACTCAAGTGGATTGATCAGAACAGAAAATCAATCCCGCAGCCAGAAAATCAATCGATCAGAACACGTCGACGCTTCGATCTGTTGCTTGTTCGCCAAGGAAAAAAATCCCTCTCTCGATCGGCAACATACAAACCCTCGCCTCTCTCAAACGGAGTGCCCATCCGCTGCGTGGCTGTGCTACCGCCGTCGTCATTTGTCAAGCCACGATTCCCCGCCACGCTAGCTGCTGGATCCGGCGTCCTGACCACCTGCCTCTCCTAGTCTGCTTCTTCTGATCTTTTCGAACTATTGCTAAATTACAGGTATAGTAATCTATAACTCTGTGTCATCTAATCTTTTCCCTAATTTCTTTATATCAGGCAAACTCAGTGAATTGGTGGTGTTAAATTATATTGCTTAGTCAATTTTATTTCATTGTCATTAGGAGATTAGAAATTCAAGATGAAGAGGACCCGTACAATTGAATCTTTTTTCAATCAACATTGAACCAGCCTCCATCCAACAATATCAACACTGATGTATCACCTACAGAATGGGGCTACTACCTCGTCGACATTGTATTAATGGTATAATATGTTCTTTTTTTGTAAAATTTCATATGAACAATTGATTTATTCTATGCCCACTGTCTTGATTTTAAATACTTGATTTTATGTCTTCAGATCCAGGTCCTTCTACTATTGTTGGTGAAGAAACGATGGCCTCGAATTAAGGAAGTCCTCACTAATTTGGTACCAAACCATTTCTGTAATGACACACTTTGTTAAACTATTTGTTTTATGGAATTTCCTTTCATGAAAATGATGAATTTATATTTAGTTTTGAATGTGATTTTGTGGCATACTAATAACGCACATTGATGTGCATGGTATTTGATGTTATATTTAGTCAGTTAGTTTTAGCCCTAGGCTTTGAAAAATCCTGGTTCCGCCTCTGCAGCCTGCAGCCAAAAGAAGGTGAGGATGACAAAGGCATCTGGATTGACTTTCATCCTTGGATGTCTCAACTCCAACAAACAGTGATGTGGTTCAAGCCTTCAGCTTGATAGGTAATTGGGCTATTGCGTCGAAAGGGTGGAGACCTGGTGTCTCCGAATCACTAGTTGCTAAAGGGGGCTGCAAATTATGATGGTGCTGTATCATCTGTCTCCGAATGACTTGTTGTCTTTGCTACTTGTTCTGGATGGGTAGTTCTCTCTTTTGTTATGCAGACTCCTTGTCATTTGGTCATCGTCTATGTCACTCTTACTATGTAATAGTTGCCTCTCTTTAGAATGTCATTCTCGTCTGGATCACGAGAGTCTGAGCGCTGCAGATTTGTGCATTTTGGTGGTGTAGCAAGACTTCTTATGAACTATCATGTCTTGCTGTTTATGTCAGTAGTAGTCACTAGTCAGTGTTTGAATGTTGTATATATCATTGTTTTGAACTGTTTATTGTCTTGAACTGCTGGTGGGCTAAATGAGGGCATCACCATTCTCTAGTGTTCAGTGTATATATCCTTTTTTCAAGTTATAATTTGAGCTTAATGTCTTTTCGATGATGTACACTTGTTTGGGCCAATGTGAGGTGTCGTTCAATATGGGCCGAGTAGTAACGCAATGCTAAACATGCCAATTATGAACTCTCAGGCCGGGTGCTCAAAAAAGAAAGAAAAAGGACTCTTAGGTCGACATGTGGGAGTCACCGGTGTTTTCGTACGCTTGCGCGGCGAGAGCGTATTGGCGCATGTTCAAAATTCATGCTACCTTTTCATCCCCAATCTCCCGCCCCTCCCCCACCTCTAGAATGTCGATTCCTACTCCAGTTCCCCCAAATCCCCCTCCTCTACTCCTTGTACTCAAGTGCACTATCATGTCGCCGGTCAACGCAGATCTCCGAGCCAGAGATCCTGAGGTTCGTCCTGCCTTTGGGCGCTGCGTGCTGTCGCTCAACAGTGGCATGGCGGCGGTTGACGACCAGTTTGCGGGCAAAGTGCTGATGGTAACTGTCGGTGTCAAAACCGGCCGATCTCGGGTAGGGGGTCCCGAACTGTGCATTTGAGGATCAAAGGTAACAAAGGACAAAGGGAACACGATGTTTACCCAGGTTCGGGCCCTCTTAATGGAGGTAAAACCCTACGTTCTGCTTGATTGTATTTGATGAGTATGGGGGTTACAATAGTTGATCTACCTCGAGATCGTAATGGCTAAACCCTAGTTTGTCTAGCCTATGAAAATTCTGATAGCCTCTACGGACTAAACCCTCCGGTTTATATAGACACCGGAGGGGGCTAGGGTTGTACAGAGTCGGTTTACAGAGGAAGAAAAATATACATCTGGACGCCAAACTTGCCATCCACGCAAAGGAGAGTCCCACCCGGACAAGAGGAAAGGTCTTCTGCCTTGTATCTTCACGGCCCATCAGTCCGGCCCATGTTACATAGCCCGACCACCCGAGGACCCCTTAATCCAGGACTCCCTCAGTAGCCCCTAAACCAGTCTTCAATGGTGATGTATCCGGCACGTAGATTGTCATTGCAAGGCGGGTTCCTCCTCTGAATACTTCAAAGCAATCTTCCGAATAAAAGAACTATATCCAGCTTTGCATGTCAGTCACAACCCTCAACCACGGAGGTAAAATGCTTAGTCAAAGTAATGTCCATCAACTGACAGCTTTTTCGGCGAAATGTCACATCTAGCCTCTTTATCATTCCGAACCGTTTTTTTGCCACCCGCTTCGCATTTCGAGATACGGCCTCTATCGGCACGTCTCGTCAAAGCGGAGATCGTGCCCACTTATTGCGGGATCCTCATCAATACGGGTTTGGGTAATCCAACCGTGCCATTCGCACAACCCCTTGGGAACAGGCGAGTTTTAAGGCTTGAGGGGGGGGGGGCGCCTGATATTTACTGCCTATATAAGTGGATAAAGATCCATCTTTTCTCCCCACGCCTTCTTCCTTCTCCCATTTTCCCATCCTCAAGCTCCAGCGCCCAAGTTTCAATCTTTCCCACCGCCGCCAACCTCTACAGTCATGTCCAGATCTGGCTCGAAGGGCAAGTGGGAGGCCTCCTCCGTCACGGAGAAGGACATCAAGGAGCTCCGGGGGGGCGGGATATCTGTCCGCGGAGATCGCGCACAGGCTCCCTGTCAAGGATCAAGTCACACCCACCCCGGAGCCCAGCGAAAGGGTTGTATTCATCCCCCATTTCCTCCGTGGACTAGGGCTCCCCTTCCACCCCTTTTTCCGTGGCCTCATGTTCTACTACGGGCTAGATTTCCATGATCTAGCCCCAAATTCTTTCCTCCACATCTTGGCGTTTATCGTCGTGTGCGAGGCGCTACTCCACATCCCCCCACACTTCGGCCTATGGCTAAAAGTCTTCAATGTGAAGCCGAAGGTGGTCGACGGGCAACATGCGGAGTGCGGCGGCGCCATGGTGAGCAAACTCCCCAACACCACCTGGCCTAAAGGGGCCTTCGTGGAGACCGTCAAGGTGTGGCAGCAGGAGTGGTTCTATATCACCGAACCTCGTGGCGCCAGGTGGGCGGCCACTCCTGAGTTTAGATCCAGACCCCCAATGCGGCTCGCGTCGTGGACCAACAAGGGTCTGGACTGGGGGTCAACCGCGGAAGTGATGATGCTGCAGAAGCGCATAAAAAATATGATAAGTAAGAATACCAGTCTCACTGACGTGATTCAGGTGATGCTTTCCCGCCGGATCCTCCCCTGCCAACTCCGGCCTCTCCATATGTGGGAGTTCAATCCGGAAGGTCCCCGGACCCTGCAGCGCTTCTTCGGTACAACGCACGAAGAGATCTGGAAGCTGCTCTTCAAGGCCCAGAAGACGTGGCCGAAGAAGACCGAAGACATTGGTCTTGACATCGAGAATCCGGCCACACCGGTAAGCATTTTAGTTCTGAACATAATTTTTGGTAAATAAATCAAAGTTTATACTGAGATTTTCATTCTTTCATTTAGGGCTGGACAGTGAAGGCGGAGCGGATCAAGTGTCCGGCTCCACTACCTGAAGACCCAGCCAATCCTCTGCTGACGAGGATGCTGGTTCCGGCGCCGTATCAGGCGCCGGAGAAGAAGACCAAAAAGAAGGGCAAGGAGGCCAAGGGCGGCCTCCGCCGTAAAGGTACTTCTGACGCAGTGTCCAGAGAAACCGAAGCCCACTCCTCCCACGAGGGGGATGAAGATGAAGAGGAGGAGGAGGCGGAAAGTGGTTCCCCCCTAAAGGGGGGAAAGAAGAAAAGGGCCGCCTCCGCAGACCTGGAGGAGGGGGCGTCCAAGAGGGAGAAGATAACCCTCTCGGACGGTTCGGATACGGACGCCGAGTACACCCCCAAGAGGCGCCTCAGGGAAAAACCCCTGGCCGAATCGTAAGTGTCGAAAAGGATACTCAGCAAATATTCGGTCTGTTATGGTTGTAATACAACATATCATTTTGTGTGTTTCAGCCCGTCCCGCGACCTCCCCCAGCCATCACTGTCTGAAGGGAGTTCTCTGCCGCCCGAGATGGCAGAGAGCGAGACGCCACCGCGAGCCCCTTCGCCGATCACCGTGGATGACACCGAGGTGTTGTCCCGAAGGACCTCTCCTGGCCATGGAGGGGCGAGCGAGGCTGCCGAGAAGGCGCCCGAGGACAATACCTTGGCTGCCGAAGACATGGAGGGGGCGACCCTCATGGCGACAGACGGCGGGGGTCCTGAGCAATCTGGCCCCCAGCCGGACATCATTCCGGAGACCAATGTGGCCCCGGAGTTAGGCGAGCAGCCCCCTTCGAAGGAGGGGGGAGCATCAGCTCCGACGGCGGCCTCCACTAATCCGGAGGCGCCGAATACCTTGGTGGAAGCACTACGACGTGCTGCCATCGTGGAGGAGCACCGCACCCTGATGGGTGTGGTGGTTGAGAAGATTCAGTCCGCCAAGAGCGGGCTGAACGAAGCCTTCACCAGCCTGTTAATAGGCTTCGAGGTATGCGACATAATGCTCTAGACGCTTTTTATAAAGGGACAGACCTATGCATAGATAGTAGCCCCTGAGACTCTGTCTGGTTTTGAAAAAGCCGGACAGAGGATCATATAGTATTCGGAAGAGGTGATGTACTTTTATATTGTATAACAGGCTTCCATGTTGGCGGTAACCGCCCAGGCCGCTGAAGTTTCCGATCTTAAGCGGAGGCTGCAGCTGGCTGATGATGATATCGACCGCATGAACAAGCGGTTCGATGAGGCACAAGGTATGTTTGAAATATCTCGCACATGCCTGAATTAATATGCAAATTCTGAGTTTAGACTCATGCGCTACTATGTGTATGATTGCAGGCAGCGCGGCCGAGGTCGAGACCCCCAAGAGTGCCCTTGCCCAAGCCAAGGAGGAGGCGAAGGCGAGCAAAGCGGCTGCAGATTTAAAGTCCGAATAGGTCGCCCGCCGCCAGTACGAGGAGAGGGTGACCGAAGTGGAGCAAGAGCTCAAGGACGCCGCCGGCAAGTGCGAGTCCTTGGAGGAGCAGAATAAGGCCCAGGCGGCCGAACTCGCCAAGGCCCTCCAAGAGGCCAAGGAGGCGAGGACCGAGTCCCGGGCTGCTCGCGAGGAAATCCGGCAGTCCGAACAGATAGCGGCTGGTAAGCCCTTTCTTTTGTAGACTATATTTGGCGGTCAAAGATATGCCTTGCTCGCTTGACTGTGGAGTTCTCCAGACGCATTTGCGGATCTTTCGAAGAGTGCCGCCAACGCCGCACAGTTCTTCCGGGCCCAGGAGGGGCACACGACGGAGAAGCTCTTCTGGTCATAGTTCGCGGTGTCGGAGCATCCGGCGCTGTTGAACAACCACATGATGTAACTGACAGAGCTGCATAGGATGTCCGGATTGTCCATGAAGGACGTCATAGTCCGGCTGTGGCAAACCGAACCCATTCCTAGTAGCTACTTCTGCCTGGTGCAGCGACTTGCCGGCGCGCTGCCCCGGATTGAAGCTGTCAAGCGCTCGGCGTGCATAGAAGGTGCGCAGATGGCCTTTGCCCATGTCAAAATGCACTGGGCAAAGATGAAGGCCGCCATCGTGGCGGTCGAGGGCCCACCCGAAGGCAAGGACCACCGCAAGCCAGAGCGGTATTTTGAAGACGTCCTTGAGGGTGCCCGATTAATAGAGGGCCAATGCTCAAAGGATATCATATTTGAGTGAATGTATCCGAGCTACCCAGACGTTGTTTTATAAACCAAGGCTATTTATTTCTTTATCTGGAATTGCTTGCCTCCTGTGCGACCGTATTTTGTTATCTTGAAAGTTTGCCAGTCGTCGGCTTCAGCCCCCACGTAGATACTATGGGGGTGTTCGGAATAACGCATGATCACTCTTGACCCAACATCTTGGTCCGTGAAGGAGGTGTCTGCGTAGGCGAACCAGGCAATCAGACTATCCGGCTTTATCACTTTCACTTAACCATAGGAGTTTGACGGTGGGGCTAAGTACTAGCCCCTGGTGCATATGCGGCTATCCGAACTGGGATGCCTTAAGCACATGACCGGACAGAGGCCAGTCCTTCGCATAATACGGAAGAAATCACAAAATATTTATAGCAAGTCGCCGAATAGCTGACCAGCTCTCGCCACACCATGACAGTCAGTTTTCGGCTTTCTCTACTGAGGTGTTTAACCGGACGAACCAAAAACACAATCGCAGTAGTTCTCCCTTTACTACCCTAGCCGAACGAGCAGAACGTAAGGTAGTAACCACAGGAGCCGGGCAACCCAACTATTGACCAAAGACATGATTCGGAGCTGATGCATATAATGCAATGTTCGGGACGCCTAAGTGCACTCTAAAAGCGTTCGGACTTCTTTTTTTTTTGTTGAAAATATAGGTGGCCGAATAGAGCCCCTGGCATTTTAAGCTATGCCGAAGTGTATACACCAATCTGACATGAAGAGGGAATACAGATTATGAAATAAACCAATACCGAATAGGGTTGGTAAAAACTGTTTTCCATTATAGTCTGATTGATACGTCAAAACGTGCTTTTACAGATGATGCTATAAGCATCAGGGCTATTTTACATGCCAAGAATTTGAGAACAAGGGAAAGCTGTATACAGGTCCTAAAAAAGAAAAGGTATCGTGAAGATCCTTTGGACACCCTGCCGCACGTCTGCGCCGCTTTTCGCCTTGGTGGAGGATCCTTTGAAAGGATCGACGATCGTGTATATAGCAGGGGCCTGGGAAAGGGCCCTGCGCCACCGTGAAGTGACTTTAGGTTTTAAAGAACCTGTAATAGGAGAGAAAAGAGAAAAAAGAAAAGGGAGATTAAGGTCCGAATAGGGTCGAGCCGTATTTATGGACCTCGTCCGCGGAGTGCCTCCGTCGTCGCCCAAGGTATTTTGAGTGCGTAGTTATGCACACGCGGTACATATGCTGCTATTAGATGGGGCGGTGGACGGAGGCAGAACTGCTAGTCCAGCGCCGGATTGACCGAGCTGTCGTTCTGCAGAGTAGGCCGGACTCGTTTAATAGTGTCCGGAGGCTTGATGGCCGATGAGGTGTTCGGCTTGATAAGGCCGCTCTGTACCTCGGCTGCAAGAGCTGCGGTGTGCTCCTCGGCACGGAGGGAGCGTTCCATGTTTCCATTGACTGTGATAACGTTGCGGGGTCCAGGCATCTTGAGCTTTAAATAAGCATAATGCGGGACTGCATTGAAGCAGGCGAAGGCAGTACGTCCGAGCAGTGCGTGATAACCACTACAGAAGGGGACGATGTCGAAGATCAAGTCTTCGCTTCGGAAATTGTCCGGTGAACCGAAGACTACTTCCAATGTTAATGAGCCCGTACAGCGGGCCTCAATGCCGGGTGTCACTCCTTTAAAGGTGGTGTTACTAGGCTTGATTCTTGACAGGTCAATACCCATTTTGCGGACAGTGTCTTGATAGATCAAGTTGAGACTGCTGCCGCCGTCCATAAGGACTCGAGTCAGATGATAGCCGTCAATGATTGGATCGAGGACCAGGGCCGCCGAACCTCCATGACGGATACTGGTCGGGTGGTCCCTGTGATCGAAGGTGATCGGACAAGCCGACCATGGGTTGAATTTTGGGGCGACAGGCTCTACGGCGTAGACGTCCCTTAGTGCGCGCTTGCGCTCCCTTTTGCGGATATGCGTGACATATATCGTGTTCACTGTTTTCACCTCAAGGGGAAATTTCTTTTGTCCCCCTGTGTTCGGTGGGCGGGGCTCATCATCGTCCTCGCTTGGCGGCCCTTTCCCCTTATGTTCGGTATTTAACTTACCGGCCTGTTTGAAGACCCAACAATTTCTATTGGAGTGGTTGGTAGGCTTGTCGGGGGTGCCATGAATCTGTCAAGGCCGATCGAGTATTTTGTCCAAATTAGATGGACCGTCCTTATTTCCTTTGAATGGCTTCTTCCGCTGACTGGATTTAGAGCCACTGAATCCGGCGTTACCGCTGTGTCTTCAGTTTCTTCGTTATTGTTCCGACGCTTGTGTTTGTTGCGTCATGGCCTGCCATTGCCGTCCCTGACTTCGGAGGTGCCAGGGTCGCTGGTACTATTGCTTCTACGAGCCAACCAGCTATCCTCTCCCGCGCAGAAGTGGGTCATGAGTGCAGTAAGAGCTGCCATAGACTTCGGCTTTTCCTGACCAAGGTGTCGGGCGAGCCACTCATCGCGGACGCTATGTTTAAAGGCCGCGAGGGCTTCGGCATCCGGACAGTCGATGATTTGATTCTTTTTAATTAAGAACCTAGTCCAGAGCTTGCGGGCTGACTCACCGGGTTGCTGGACTATATGACTAAGGTCATCGACATCCGGAGGCCGAACATAGGTACCTTGGAAGTTGTCTCTAAAGGCATCCTCCAAGTCTTCCCAGCTACCAATAGAGTTCTCTGGTAGGCTGTTTAACCAGTGCCGCGCTGGTCCTTTCAGCTTTAGGGGGAGGTATTTGATGGCGTGGAGATCGTCGCCGCGCGCCATGTGAATATGGAGAAGAAAATCCTCAATCCATACCGCGGGATCTGTCGTTCCATCGTATGATTCGATGTTTACGGGTTTAAACCCTTCTGGAAATTGGTGCTGCATTACCTCATCGGTAAAGCACAAGGGGTGTGCGGCGCCCCTGTATCGGGCAACGTCACGACGGAGTTCGGATGACATCCGTGTTTGGTTTTCGGCCCGAGTTCGGTTATGCTGCTCGCGCCAAGCTTGAAGGCCGTCGTCTCTCATCGGAGCACGCTCCCTTGATCCGTATATTGATCTGGTCTTGCCGGCTCTATTGTCCAGGTCCTGACGTAAATCGTAGGTGCAGCCCTGAGCTGCTGCCTCTTTGCCTTGACGGCGAGGTGGCGCGGGCTGGTGTTCGGTACGAGTGGCCGCTTTGTCTCGTCCACGTGGTGGTCGGTCTGGTTCATCAGCATGATTATATCTTGACGGTATTGGCTCTAGGGCTTCGTCATCGAATTGTGGCAGTAGCCGACGCTTCGGATAGCTCTTTGTTGGGCATTCGAGGCCGTACTCCTCGGCAGCTAGGACCTGGGTCCATATGTCGTTGAGCGTATCCTGTTTGGCTTGAAGCTGTTGCTGTTTCTTTTTTAGGCTCCTCGCAGTTGCGATGAGCTGTCGCTTAAAGCGCTCTTGCTCGAGGGGTTCCTCTGGCACGATGAAGTCTTCGATGCCGAGGCTGGCATCCTCCTCGGAGATCGGTAGATAGTTACTATCCTCTGAATCCTCATTCCCGACTGGCTCGTCAGGGTTAACTTGTCCCTCTTCCCAATTATCCTGCTCTACGGCAGGCTCAATGGGTTTGTCAGGGTCTTCGGCATTCTCCGGAGTGTCAATGTCTCCGGTGCCGGTATTACTTTCTTTTTCCCGCCGCGATCGTGAACGGCGCCACTGACGTCGATGTTTCGGTGGTACCTCGACGGGCTTGTGCTCGATCGGATCTTGATTGCCATCGTCGTCCTCTTTGGGTGTATCCACCATGTACACGTCGTATGTAGAAGTGGTAGTCCAACGTCCGGTGATGGGCGAGTTTTGGCCTGGTTCGGCTCCGGCATCGTCGTCCATACCATCGATGTCTTCGGAGGCGTAGTCGAGTATATCGGTTAAGTCCTTGACAGTGGCTATCAAGTGGGTGGTGGGTGGGACGTAAATTTCCCTGCACTCAGCCCCTAGTTCGGGCTGTGCGTAATTCGGAGGTGATACCTCCGTGCTGGCGAGAGATCGCATTAAGTCCAGGGCCTCGCTTAAGAGTGAAGTCCGGACGGGAAACCGAGGACCTGCGGAGCTGGGGATGGCAGACTCTTCCAGGTTGTGTTCACCAGACGCAGGCCTTGAGAGTTCGGAGTTGGCCTCCAGATGTGAGTTCGGCTCTCCGATGACAAGGAGGGTCCTGCTTGATTCCAGGCTCGCCGAACTTACAGTTGCTTCTGGGTCTTCGACAAAGGGCTCCATGAGAGGAGAGGGTCTGGTGGGTTTTAAGATCCCATCTTCGGATGAGGTGGCCTGCCCTGGATCTATGGCCAGGGCAGGGGTAGTAGTTGGTCTTTGAGCGGCGCCTGATGACGGATCCGATGGGTTGCCTTCTTGAATATGAGGAATAGTGGTCGAGGCCGTGAATCCTTCGAAGATCAAGTCTCCTCGGATATCAGCAACGTAATCCAGGCTCCCAAATCTGATCTGATGACCAGGGGCATAGCTGTCGATCTGCTCAAGGTGACCAACTGAATTGGCGCGCAGAGCGAAGCCGCCGAATACAAAAAGTTGGCCGGGGAGGAAGGTCTCCCCGAAAACAGCGTCGTTGTTGATGATCAAACGAGCCATCGATCCTTCTGCCTATGACACAGTGGAACTCTCAATGAAAGCACCAATGTCGGTGTCAAAACCAGCCGATCTTGGGTAGGGGGTCCCGAACTGTGCGTCTGAGGATCGAAGGTAACAAAGGACAAAGGGAACACGATGTTTACCCAGGTTCGGGCCCTCTTAATGGAGGTAAAACCCTACGTCCTGCTTGATTGTATTTGATGAGTATGGGGGTTACAAGAGTTGATCTACCTCGAGATCGTAATGGCTAAACCCTAGTTTGTCTAGCCTATGAAAATTCTGATAGCCTCTATGGACTAAACCCTCCGGTTTATATAGACACCGGAGGGGGCTAGGGTTGTACAGAGTCGGTTTAGAGAGGAAGGAAAATATACATCTGGACGCCAAACTTGCCATCCACGCAAAGGAGAGTCCCACCCGGACACGAGGAAAGGTCTTCTGCCTTGTATCTTCATGGCCCATCAGTCCGGCCCATGTTACATAGCCCGACCACCCAAGGACCCCTTAATCCAGGACTCCCTCAGTAACCATCAACGGCGACCGGCCTCCCGTCTCGCTAGACGACCTTGTCAAATCTCTTGGCATTGCGCACGGCATCCAAATAAGTGACTTGCTCGTCGAAGTCTGTCTGCTACCGGCTGATTTCTTCCTCAGGTTCTGGACAACTTTCGACTATAGTCGTGTGTTCGAATCTTCCCGATGTTTGTTCTGCGATGGCGGGCTGGTGAGCCTTGATTGGTGGCACCCAGGATGCTACCTTCCACGGCATGCCTCGACGTGCTTGGAACAGCGAGTCCATGAATGAGCTTATCAATGACATAGGAGGTGAGCTCGTAAGTATGTTTGTTCCTCCAGACAGCTGGGCTCTGACGGTTATGGCATGGATGAAGAAGCCGTCCACCATACCGAAGGTGATTGGTGTTGTGATACCGGTGCAGGAACCGGGGTTGTACTATTCGTCGCCACCTAGGCCGCCACGGACCACGTTAGGTATGTACCTGTATCGAGTCTTCGTGCATGTCGAACAAGTGGTCAATCCATCAATCGAAGTCCTGTTGCCGCCGCTGGTGCCAGGGTTCGTGGACGACGTCCATTATAGGAGTCAACATCAGACTTTCCCCGTGTTGCTCGGAACAATGGATGGCACAGGGCCTACTCCATCGCGCGACGGAGGCCACTACTTCTTTGGGAGAAGGGGTCAGGCTGGCTGCCTGGATGTGCTCTAGTTTGAGGTAACAACTGAATCTTCTCAGATACTAGTTATATCCGAGCTATAGGTGTGAAGCACTGATGTGCCAATACATTTGATTGTGACCTGTTCTATTTTTGTACCTGAACTTTTTTTTGTAGAAAGGGGTGTACGTCAACTTAATGTGCTAGCAGAACTTATTGTGTTGTCTGTCTGTTTTCTTTGCACAACATTCAAGATATTTCCACGTCATTGATAAGGACGATGAATAGTTATGTACTAGTAGTTTGTTGGTTTCAACATAGCCCAACCTGTAGCGATTCACTGCTTCCACCTCTATTGTGCCGCCGACGTGAAATTTTTGTATGCAAGCTCAATGTGCTATGATGTTGTATATGATTGTGTCAACTATATAAGTTTGTACTGAGCGTTAGCAATGCATATGGCGGAAAGATGTATTCACGAGCATCGACCGATCGGTTTCTCTCTCTCTCTCGCTAACAAGTGGGACCCGTTGAATTATTTCTTCACTCGTGACAACTTTTAATTAGGTTCCACTGGTCTCTACCTTTTTTCTTAAGTTATTATTTGAGCTCAGTGACTTCAAAAAGTTGTACACAAGCCTTGTTTGGGCCATTTTAGGTGTCGTTGAATGTGGACCAAGTACCTATGTAGTAAAGTTGTACCGTACTACATAGGCCTTGTTCCTTGAACATCAGCAATGCAACTGGGCCGAAAGTTGTACACAAGATCCTAAAATAGGCACAGCCTAGCCTACGTTTGTTTGAAGAAAATGCACAACTCAGTTCAATTTTTATATAATAAGATTACCAAGCTCAACTAAAGTTTTTTTAATAAAATCCCTAGCTCAGTATTATTTTTATAAGAAAAGCTCTGTCCAGACCAATATTGCCTTGTCACCCATCCCAGAAAATGGGTCCATTTCTACTAAAATCAAATGGGTTGTAAATTAACGGAAATAATAAATGGGTTGTATGTCCGCAATATTATTTTTTCACCCGGCCCAGTAAATAGGTGTATTCGAATAAATAATCTACTGCGTTGTAAATTCTGATAAATAGTAAATCAGCTATTATTCTTTTTACCTAGCCTAGGAAATAGATTATTTTTTGAGTCAAAACCCAGGAAATAGATGTATTGGAAAATAAAATAAAACGGGCTGTAAAACCTAAATAAATGGACTGCATGTCCGCCACAGCTTTCGAATCTGACTTTGTTGGCCCACTAGGACGAAGCCTGCGCAAGGTGTTGTCCATTTGGTCAACAAAATGATTTAATGGTCGATTAAAAAACAATTTAATGGTCAAAAAGAAAAGTCAACAAATTATTCAGACAACCATAGCCATTGGATTGACATCCAACGGCCATCCTGCTTCTACAATCTCTGATCTAGTTGCTGATGGGGAACGTTGCATGGAAAACAATTTTTTTTCTACGCACACGCAAGATCTATCCATGGAGATGCATAGCAACGAGAGGGGAGAGTGTGCCTACGTACCCTCGTAGACCGTTAAGTGGAAGCGTTTGTCAACGCGGGTGATGTAATCGAACACATTCGTGATCCAACCGATCAAGTACCGAATGTATGGCACCTCCGCGTTCAGCACACGTTCAGCTCGATGGCGTCCTCGCCTTCTTGATCCAGTAAGATGGGCGAAGTAGTAGATGAGTTCCGGCAGCACGACAGCGTGGTGACGGTGGTGGTGAACTTGTTCCCGCAGGGCTTCGCCATGCACTGCGGAAAAACTGGACAGAGGATGAAACTGTGGAGAGGGGCGCCGCACATGGCTAGGAGATTGCCATGGGTTGTGTGGCGCCCCCTCCCTCATATATAAATAGGTGGGGGGAGGAGGGGAGGCAACATAGGGCTCTCCCAAGGGGCCGGCGGCCACCTTGGGGGCCCGCCTTGGCCGCGCCCCCTTCCTTCTTTGGAGCGCGGGGGAAGGTAGGAGGGGGTGGCGCCCCCCTTTCCTTTCTCTTTGTTGGAGGGGAAGGCAGGAGGGGCTAGCCCTCCCCACTTTCCTTCCCTAGGGCCGGCGGCCAGGGAGAGGGCGCGCCAGCCCCCTTGCGGGCTGGTGTGTGCCTCCCCTTGGCCCATTAGACCCATAAACCTCCCGGGGCCTCCCGGAACCCCTTCCGGTGATCTGATGATTACTCAGTACACTCCGAAACCTTTCCGGTGACCAAATAGCATCGCCCTATATATCAATCTTTACCTACGGACCATTCCGGAGCTCCTCGTCATGTTCGTGATCTCATCCGAAACTCCAAACAACATTCGGTCACCAATTCACATAACTCATATAATACTATATTGTCAACGAACATTAAGCGTGTGGACCCTACCGGTTCGAGAATGATGTAGACATGACCGAGACACCTCTCCGGTCAATAACCAATAGCGGGACCTGGATGCCCATATTGGTTCCTACATATTCTATGAAGATCTTTATCGGTCGAACCGTTATGATAACATATGTAATTCCTTTTGTCTGTCGGTATGTTACTTGCCCGAGATTCGATCGTCGGTATCTCCATACCTAGTTCAATCTCATTACCGGCAAGTCTCTTTACTCATTCCATAATACATCATCTCGTAACTAACTACTTCGTCACTTTGCTTGCAAGCTTCTTATGATGTGTATTACCGAGAGGGCCCAGAGATACCTCTTCGATACACGGAGTGACAAATCCCAATCTCGATCCATGCCAACTCAATAGACACCTTCGGATATACCTGTAGAGCATCTTTATAATCACCCAGTTATGTTGTGATGTTTGATAGCACACAAGGCATTCCTCCGGTATCCGGGAGTTGCATGATCTCATGGTCGAAGGAACATGTATTTGACATTAAGAAAGCAGTAGCAATAAACTGAACGGTCATATGCTAAGCTAACGGATGGGTCTTTTCCATCACATCATTCTCCTAATGATGTGATCCCGTTATCAAATGACAACTCATGTCTATGGTTAGGAAACCTTAACCATCTTTTGATCAACGAGCTAGTCTAGTAGAGGCTCACTAGGGACACGGTATTTGTTTATGTATCCACACATGTATTTAAGTTTCCGGTCAATACAATTCTAGCATGAATAATAAATCTTTATCATGAATAAGGAAATATAATAATAACAACTTTATTATTGCCTCTAGGGCATATATCCATTAGTTGCTCTTGCTCCAGCCTCCAGCACCATCGCCGACGGGAGCGCCTGCATCTGACTCCCATGGCCGGCTGTATTACCGCACAGGTCTCGTCGCCCCACCCTACTCCCAACAGTGGACAAGTCATACATGTACTCACCCACATCTTCTGTTATTCTCCGGCGACGCCAGCCTCACCCCTCAGCTGAACCAGTCAACCATCATACTCCCCTCCACCTGGGACTCCAGTGCCCCTTCTTCCACGACTCTAGATTGTTCCAATCCTAGGCCTCACCGTCGTCCACCGCCGTTGTGCGCTCGACGATGCGTGGTCAACAACTGAGCCAACATGGAGTACGTGGAGAGGCTGGCAGCTGGGAAGCACCAGCTACATCATCGCATGCAAGCTATGCCTCCTTATTACGCGGGAATAAAATGATTCCTTCCCCTGACAGGTTGGACCCACCAGCTACAATATTCGCATGCAAGGAAGTTCCTTCTTATTATGCGGAAAAAAGTTTCCTCCCATGACAGCTGGGACCCACCAGCTACATCTTTGCACGACAGGAAGTTCCTCCTTATTACGCGCAAGAAAAATGATTCCTTCTCATGCTAGCTGGGACCCAGCAGATTCGGAGACTGACTTGTGGGCTTACTAAGTTGACACGTGATGTCTACTTCACAACTTGTTCTTGTGGACTCATGTCGGGCCACCAAGCGCAGAGTTCTGTAGGACAGTAGCGATTTTCCCTCAAGTGGATGACCTAAGGTTTATCAATCCGTGGGAGGCGTAGGATGAAGATGGTCTCTCTCAAACAACCCTGCAACCAAATAACAAAGAGTCTCTTGTGTCCCCAACACACCAAATACAATGGTAAATTGTATAGGTGCACTAGTTCGGCGAAGAGATGGTGATACAAGCGTAGTAATGATAGTAGATATTGATTTTTGTAATAGGAACAATAAAAAATAGCAAGGTAGCAATTGATAAAACGGAGCACAAATGGTATTGCAATGCTTGAAAATGAGGCCTAGGGTTCGTACTTTCGCTAGTGCAATCTCTCAACAATGCTAATATAATTGGATCATATAACCATCCCTCAACGTGCGATGAAGAATCACTCCAAAGTTCTTATCTAGCGGAGAACATAAGAAGAAATTGTTTGTAGGGTACGAAACCACCTCAAAGCTATTCTTTCCAATTAATCTATCCTAGAGTTCGTACTAAAATAACACCAAGCTATTCTTTCTGATCAATCTAACCAAGAGTTCGTACTAAAATAACACCATATGATACACATCAACCAACTCTAATGTCACCTAGATACTCCAATGTCATCGCGAGTATCCGTGCGTTGATTATATGATATGCATCAAACAATTTCAGATTCATAATACTCAATCCAACACAAAGAACCTCAAATAGTGCCCCAAGATTTCTACCGGAGAAACAAAGACAAGAACGTGCATCAACCCCTATGCATAGATTACCCCAATGTCACCTCGGGAATCTGCGAGTTGAGTGCCAAAACATATATCAAGTGAATCAATATGATACCCCATTGTCACCACGGGTATTCATAGCAAGACATACATAAAGTGTTCTCAAATCCATAAAAGTATTCAATCCGATAAAAACAAAATCTCAAAGGGAAAACTCAATTCACAACAAGATAGAGAGGGGAAAACACCATATGATCCAACTATATTAACAAAGCCCGCGATACATCAAGATCATGCCATCTCAAGAACACGAGACAGAGAGAGATTAAACACATAGCTACTGGTACAAACCCTTAGCCCCGAGGGTGGACTACTCCCTCCTCATCATGGTGGCCGCGGGGATGATGAAGATGGCCACCGGTGATGATTCCCCCCTCCGGCAGGGTGCCGGAACGGGGTCTAGATTGGTTTTTCGTGGTTACAGAGACTTGCGGCGGCGAAACTTCTGATCTAGGGTTACCCCCGAGGGTTTTTGGAATATTTGGCAATTTATAGGGTGAAGAGGCGGTGCGGGAGGCCAACGAGGGGGGCACAACCCCCCTGGGCGCGCCTGGGCTCCTGGGCGCGCCCAGGTGGGTTGTACCCACCTCGGGCCTCCCCTCTGGTACTTTTTT
The DNA here is from genome assembly GCA_011799875.1 of Thinopyrum elongatum. NCBI lineage: Eukaryota > Viridiplantae > Streptophyta > Magnoliopsida > Poales > Poaceae > Thinopyrum > Thinopyrum elongatum. The sequence goes on along the minus strand of CM022298.1, from coordinate 433,806,821 downwards.
AGCCCATCCTGGGTCTTCTGGTCCAAAAAAATTCTCCAAAAATTTTCGCTGTGTTTGGACTCTGTTTGATATTGATTTCCGGCGAAGTAAAAAACAAGCAAAAAACCACAACTGGCACTGGGCACTATATCAATAGGTTAGTCCCAAAAAATGATATAAAGTTGCTATAAAATGATTGTAAAACATCCAAGAATGATAATATAACAGCATGAATACTTCATAAATTATAGATACGTTGGAGACGTATCAGCATCCCCAAGCTTAATTCCTACTCGTCCTCGAGTAGGTAAATGATAAAAGAAATAATTTATGAAGTGTGAATGCTAGCAAAGTGCATAAGTTTGATCAACGATAATTTCAATCACTTTTCCTAGCATCATAACAGTAATTCTTTCTCAAAAAACTTCTCATGTTAAAGTAGCAACCAATTCACATGTTAAGGTTCAAACAATGAATTCTCTTGAAACTCAACAACCTATATTCTTAGTCACAAAACAATTGCAATTCAACTTATTCAACATACTCTAAGTAAGGGCTCCACATACTCAATCATCATATAGTCTTATATGATTGCTAGTACTCAAAGCATATTCTTAGAACAAATGGCATCCATCGAACACAGAAAAAGATAGGGGCTTAATATTTTGCCTCCCAACTCATTTATCATAGAGATAATTGTCAACAATAATAAATCATGACCAAATATATTTGACTGGTCATATGTGCCTAGATCTTTCCCCACCACATGATGCTTGCCAACTAGAGAATAATTGAGGTTGAAATGAGAATGCATTCTATTGACTCTTACATAAAAGTAAATACTGAAAAGTAAAAGATAGGCCCTTCGCAGAGGGAAGCAGAGGTTGTCATGCGCTTTTTATTTGGATGCCCAAGCTCTTAATGCAAAGGAACGTCACGTTATATTGCCCCTTATGATAGCAACCTTTATTATTAGTCCATCGCTTTTATTATTTTGCCATCACAAGTTCGTACAACGCTCAATTTTCCCTTACAATAAAAGATCAAATATATTTAGGAGCAATTTTTATTGCTTTATGCACCGATGACAACTTACTTGAAGGATCTTATTCAATCCATAGGTAGGTATGGTGGACACTCATGGCAAGAAACTGGGTTTAAGGGTTCTTGGATGCACAAGTAGTAACTCTACTTAGTACGAATTTTTGGCTAGCAAAAGATCCTAGGCAAACACCACATGTTGGAGGATCCATGACAATATAACTTCTATGCAAATACACCCAAACATAACTCATTACGTTGTATTCCTTGTCCAACTTCAACTAATTTGCTCAAGTTTGAAAATAATTAATGGGTATTCACAATCATAGAAGACGTCCAAGATAATATATTTGTATGTGAGAGCTCTCTTCCTTATACTAATCATTCATGAATTGCTTGTATGACCAATGTTGTGATTGTCAAGCTTCAAAAGATTTCACTTTCTAAACCCAATGTGAAGCTACTACTAGGCATGATATAAACATATAATTTCAACTTCATGATATTCAATTCATTTAACAATTTACTCATAGGATAAAAGTGAAGCACAAGAGTAAATGACAAACTAGTCCAAAAAGATATAAGTGAAGATCAAGCGAGTAGTTAAGTAAATGGGTAGATAATTGAGGACTCTCTTATTTAAAACTTTCATATCTAAGTATTTTATTAAAACAACAAGCAAAATAAACCAAAATGACATTCCAAGAATAGCACAACTCATGTTGAAGAAGAAAGGTGGGATGCCCACCGGGGCATCCCCAAGCTTAGATGCTTGAGACTTCTTGAAATATTATCTTGGGATGCCTTGGGCATCCCCAAGCTTGAGCTTTTGTGTAACACCCCCTGTATTAAGCTACAGAGATCACCCTTTTGATGAGGCCATGTCATCATGATTAATAGTGCATAATCATCATTAGCATCATATTGCATTTCAACTCCTAAGTCAAATTCAAATTTAAATGAAAGTGGAATATAAAAGTTGTCCAACATAGAAACTAAAATGTCAGATAAATAACAAATATTCCAGAGGCTATTCTAAAATTGAAACCAACATCATTGGAATTGGATAAGTGACTCGAACAACCTCAAACGGTGGATAAAGATGGTATTTAATAACCATTTATTAAATCTGAAATAAATATGGAATTATGTTCTGTCCAAACTAATTTTAGGTGTTGAGGAATAATGCACTGGTATTTATGAAATAGGTCACACTTTTTACAAAAACCATTTGGGGCCTAAACATTTAACAGTAGAGAAAAGAGAATAAAGAAAAGGAAAAAGAAACAGAAAAGAGAAAGAAAAAAAGAGAGCAACACCCCCCCCCCCGACTGGGCCTCGGCCCCAGCAGCCACCGGGCCGCCAGGCCGGCCCAGCCGCACCATCTACCGGCCAACCCCCCCGGCCAAACCCTAACCCAACCCCCGATCCCCCCTCCCCTCGATCTCTCTCCTCCCCCACCCCCCATCTGGATCGGGCGATCCCATCCCGTCCGCCTCTCCCTGTCGACAGACGCTCGTCGCACGTCCGCCCCGTCGCCGCCGGTCCACCCTCGTCAGGGCCCCCACCTCCCGATCGATCGGATCGTGATCCGCGTGAACGACAGCCCGTCCCTCGAGATGCGGCTGCACGACCGCCGTCCGCCAGAGAAGTGCCGTCCGGTTTGACGCCGCCGCCGCGGATCCCCGCTCTCCCATCGCCGGCCGCTCCGCACCCTTCAGAACAGGCCGGCGTCGCCCGACTCGACCCGTGGGGGGAGGCCGGTTCAGAGCTGGGATAGGGTGAGGGAGGCGGGGGAGTGCTGCCCGGTTCTCCCAAGCGAGGGGCGACTCCACACAAAAGAAGACGTCAAAAGCAGAGCGGGAACAAGGGCCGTGCTCTCCCCTGCTCGGTCTTGCCTCTGACCTACGTCGCCGAGGCATTGTCCCCGTCGGCCTGCTCACGCCGTGCGACCGTCGTCCACAAGGTCGACCAGCCCCTACCCCCAGCTAGCGCCCGTCCCTACGGATCCCGGTGAGGCCTCGGCCTCTCCCCCCCTTCTCGCTCGCGCACTCTCCCCCCGCGCTCCCTAGGCCTCTGCCGCCCGCCTCCCGGCCTTGGCCTCAGCCTCTGTGGCACGCGCTGCGCGCGCCGCCCACTGCCTTCGCTCGCGCGCCCGCGTCGCGGTCCTCGCCGCCAACGCAAACGCGCCGCTCGCGGACCCCGCCCCCGGCCTTTCTGCCTCCGGTCTAGAACCAAAGTGTATGCCTGCCCGCGTGCACACTAATGGACAACATCGCAAAGACCACCGGTCGCTGCGGCCGCGTCTGGGGTTGGACCGTGGGGAGTCTCCAAAGGGGGAGAGGAGACTACCGTTGCTAACCGCCTTGTCGGGGCCGCACTGCCTGGCCCTGCCTTGTGCCGAACATCGGAAGCCTCCTGCGGCCCGGCGGGGGGAGTCCCAGGGCCGTAGCCGCAAGGAAGAGGGGTAAGGGGAAGGAGGGAAAAAGAGGATCGGGAGAAAAAGGGAGGAGGAGAAAAAAACAACCGTAGAATCGTCCCCTTTGGGCACCGACATGTCCAGGTCGCCGAAAGGGGCACGCCCCGGACGTTCCCCCCTGCCCCTTGCCCAGTGGGGCCCGTAACCCCTGTGTGACGCTGACGAATGGGGCCCACGTCCCAAAACGTTTTTAAGAAATAGATAAAATAAATAATTAAAATATATAAATTAATTAATTAATTATTAATTAATTAATTAGTTAATTAATCCTGATTAGGTTAATCTAATTACTAATTAGTGTTAATTAACAGTAATCATAATTAAATTAATTAAACCTATTAACCTAACAGCCTATACAGGTGGGACCCACCCTGTCAGGTGACTGCTGACGTCATCAATTACTGTTTCGGATAATGTTGAATTAATAATTATTAAATTTCAAAAAAATATAAAACTTTAGAAAATCATATCTTTTAAACCGTAACATCTCCGATGAAAATATTTATACATGAAAACTTGCTCAGAACGACGATACGAACCCGATACGCCCTCGGTATCTCCGTCAGACGCCCGCAGCTATGAGAACGTTGAACAATTAGAACCGATTTCGATAAATGATAGTGTCCAACCCTAATTAAATAAATCCGAATAAATTCCTAAATTAACTATCCTTAGTAGGCGTATATCACCCTGGCCTGCGTTTAGACTGTCATGCACTCCCTGTTGCATTATTGCCGTGTGTTACTTTACTGTTTCTTCCCCCTCTTCTCTTCGGTAGACTCACGAGACCGACGCAGCTGCTGGTGCCCGACCGGACGACCTACCGATTCCCTACGTGTGACACCCCTACTTGCCAGAGCAACCAGGCAAGCCCCCCCCTTGATCACCATATATCGCCTATTCTCCTCTAACTGCTTGCATTAGAGTGTGTAGCATGATACTGCTTTCGGTTAATCCTATTCTGCTGCATAGCCTGTCACTGTTGCTACATCTGTTGATACCTTACCTGCAATCCTAAATGCCTAGTGTAGATGCTAGTTTATCATCATTGGCCCTCGCATTCTTGTCAGTCTGCCTTGCTATACTATACGGGCCGTGCTCACTCGGGAGTGATCACGGTGTATACTATACTATATCATACTATACAGATGGGTGACAAAGTCGGGTCGGCTCGAAGAGTACCCGCGAGTGATTCACGGATTGGGGCTGAAAGGACCTTTGTCCCAACGGCCCTTTGAGTGGATCTTTGTGGCGGAGCGACAGGCAGGTTGTGACCACTAGGAGACAGGTGGGCCAGGCCCTGGTCGGCGTTCGCGTTTACTTCATAATAACACGCTTAACGAGATTGGTATTTGATCTGAGTATGGCCACTGGCCTATACCACTAACACTAGCGGGGGAGTAGTTATGGGTATCCCGCTCGTGGTATCAGCTGAAGCCTTCTTGACGTCAGCGTCGAGGCCGAGCGGCCGCGCCTGTTGGACCGGCGCTAACGTAACCGCCGTGATCGTGTGGGTTGCTAGGTCCGCTCGCGGCCGCGTACGCAACGTGCAGAAGCGCACTGGGCGATGGGCCCAGACCCCAGAGTGCCTAGGATAGTCCGGCGTCGCTGACCTCTCTGTTGAGCCTAGTGGGGCTGCGACGTGTGGATTCCGAGGCCGGGCATGACCCAGGAAAGTGTGTCCGGCCAAAGGGGATCGAGCGTGTTGGGGAATATGTGGTGCACCCGCATGCATTTATCTATTCGAATAGCCTTGTCCCTCGGTAAAGGACGACCCGGAGTTGTATTCCGACCTCATGACAACTAGAAATGGATACTTAATAAAAACACACCCTTACAGGTGACAGATATAACACCGGTGGTCGCTCTCTCGCATGGTGGCGACGAGAGGATCGACGGTAGGATTATCCTATACGTTGTTGTTTGGTTACCTTCCAACTAATCTCTCTATTGCTTCAAGATGGAGGCTGCCAGAGCGTATGTCTTCGACAGGACTAGCTATCCCACCCTCTATTCTGGCATTCTGCAGTTCAATCCACCGATTATGCCTCTTTACAACATATACCATGCATATGTAGTATAGATCCTTGCTTGCGAGTACTTTGGATGAGTACTCACGGTTGCTTTCCCCCTCCTTTCCCCCTTTCCCTCTTGCTGGTTGTCGCAACCAGATGTTTGAGCCCAGGAGCCAGACGCCCACCCTTAAGTCACAGTACTACTACCACCAGGAGGAGCCTACTACTACTTCCAGGACGCCGACGACCAGGAGTAGTTAGGAGATCCCAGGCAGGAGGCCCTTGGCCTGTCGATCTGTTGTATCCCTGTTTGGCTACCATCTTATGGCACCTTGTTTACCCTATGTCTTTACTCAATATTGTTGCTTCCGCTGACTCGTCTATGATCGAGCATTTGTATTCGAGCCCTCGTGGCCCCGGGCTTGTATTATGATGCTTGTATGACTTATTTATGTTTTAGAGTTGTGTTGTGTATCTTCCCGTGAGTCCCTGATCTTGATCTTACACGTTTGCGTGCATGATTAGTGTAACGTCCGGCCGGGGGCGCCACAAGTTTGGTATCAGAGCCGACTGCTTAGAATCCCCTTTCCAATCCTTGCCGAAGATTGAGTCTAGACAAAGAAAAACCGTTTTACTAAATTGGCTGTGTGGCTTACGGGCCCACATTGCCAACTGGGTGGTATTAGGATCTTTTATTGCCTCGTCTATATCTTGGACGTCGATCGTCTCTTCTACTCGGGTTAATGAAGTTTACTAATGCCGACACTTAGGATCTCGTAATTCTGTCTACCCGAGAGCTGATATCTGTGCTATTTCCCTGTCGTATGATCTTGATTGTCCTGATAATCATTTTCCTTTCCTTGTTTTGTTTAACCTTTCTCTCCGAGTTGTGTTAAACCTCTTATTGTCGTTTGACAAACCTGAATTTCCTCTGTTTCAGATGGACCGTTTGTTTCCACCGCGTCCTACGACACAGCTTGTGCTTCGCACTTGGGCTCGTATTACCCCTGGGTTTCCAGCTGTCCTGATCGCTCTCATGACCAGACTTGGCTACCGTTGGTACCCTGAGTACTTGGTTTATGAGGTTTACCGCGAGTTCAACCAGGAACAGTACTATGCTGAAGTTCGGATTTATGATCAGCAGAACAACTCAGACACCGAGCTACACCTTTTTCACGGATTAGGCGTGACGATTGAGATGGCAGTCCATGATGCCGCCTACTCCGCTGTCGCACGTCTACGAGGGGAGCACAATGCTATCTTGGATGACTCCGAGTTCCGCTACATTCCGTATGCCCCTGCTGGAGATGCTACCGGATACTACACGGCTATCTGTACCCCGTACGAGCCTCGTCGCTACGACCCGCGCGTTCTGATTCAGTGCACTCAGGCTCTGGATCGCACTGTTCGGGCTCTTGCCGTCGAGTTGGTTGCCACTCGAGCACGTCTCTACGATGCTATGACGCAGTTGCTGCCCGCTGTCCGTGCAGGGATACATCCGGAGCACATCCTTTATCCGCGCAGGACTCAGATGTATGCTGGTATTGACTGGCCTACTGTTGGAGGTCACACACCGACACGTGGACCTCTTCTTACAGCTCGAGACCGGGTTCTGCATCAGAGTGCACATGGAGCACAGGATCTTTCCGCGACGAACATTCGTCGTCCGCACTCGCAGCTACCCCGATACAGTGGTTCTCTCCGACGTTGATGTAGCCTTTGCTATCTCTCGTTGTGTACTTCCTTACCGCGTGCCTGCGCGCCGCCTAGTATGTCTAGCTTTTGATTTGCGCCGTTATGCTGTCCGCTTGTACCTGACGTTGTGTATGGATCTGTATGTCTTAATCGACTACTGTTATGTATCTATAACACTGCTTGGAGTATTGTCGTGTTACATCATGCTTGTCACTAAGCACTCGCGCTTGCTTTTACTAAACTACCCCCTGTTGTAAATTAGCAGGATGGTTAGACCCGCTGGTCGTGGTCGTGGCCGTGGTGCCAACGATCCACCACCGCCGAACTATATGGCTGGAATGATGCAGCAATTTGAACTGCAACGTCAGTTCATGCAAGGGATCATGGATCAGTTTCCTCGTCCCAATATGAACCAGTATCCGGGCCCAGGGACCCTGCAGGACTTTATGCGCCTCAACCCAACCGTCTACCGCGGCTCAACTCAGCCCCTGGATGCGGATGACTGGCTTCGCGACATCACCTATGAGTTGGAATCTGGTGGCGTTGCCCCTGCAAACTATGTCACCTTCGCCTCCTTCTTTCTCAAGGGCCCCGCTGCTCAATGGTGGGACAGCCACAGGCGCACTCAACCAGCTGGCACAGTCATCACTTGGCCGGATTTCCAAGCTACCTTCCGTGCCCATTTCATACCCCAGGGAATCATGGACCGGAAGAAGCAAGAGTTCCGCAACCTCACCCAGGGCAACAAGACAGTGGAAGCTTATCAGCGGGAGTTTCTGGAATTATCCCGCTATGCTGAAGAAGACATTCCCACTGATGCTCGCCGTCAGGAAAGGTTTCGCGAAGGACTTCAAGCTGACATCAAGCTAGCGCTCCTTGTGCATGAATTTGATAATTTCTCCATCTTGGTGAACAAGGCTATCCAGGTCGAGACTGGTCTGCAGACACACCAGGGATCTCTTAGGCGCAACCGTGACACTGGTTCATCTTCGAGCCAGCCTGCACAGAAGCGTCGGATCTGGATTCCAAACAGCGTGTACCGTCCAGCTGCACCTGCTCCAAGACGGTCCTATACTGCACCACGCCTGCCTCCACCACCTAGGCAGCCAGGACTTCCAGCTCCACCACCCCGAGCTCCTGCTCCTAATCCCAATGATAGTCTGTGCTACAAGTGTGGGCAGCCAGGTCATTTTTCCAGGAACTGCATTCAGAACCAGAACCAACTGGCACTTCCTGCAACTGGCCGTAGGAATAATCAGCCTCGCAACAACAATGCCAAGACTTATGGGCGTATTCAGGCCAACCACACCGATTTCAATGAAGCTCAGGACCAGCCTGCCACCGTGATGGGTACTCTCCTTGTTAATTCAGTACCAGCTTCTGTTTTATTTGATTCGGGAGCATCGCATTCATTCATGTCCGAAGAATTTGCATACAAACACGACATTAAATGTGAGGTCATGAACACTGCAATAGTAATACACACCCCCGCGGGTCAATGTCAAACCTCCATGGGTAGCAACGACGTCACCGTTGAAATTGAAGGGCTGGAGTTTCATGCCTCCCCTTTCATACTAAAGTCTTGTAGTATCGACCTCATTCTCGGAATGGATTGGTTGAAAGCGCATACTGCTTCTATAGTTTGCGCCACGAAGATCGTCCATCTTCTACACCCTTCTGATGAAATAATAAGCTACCAGGCTCAAATCATCCAAAATGCCGAGGCGAGACTTTATGCCTTGAATGCGTTAAACGCATCACCACTTGAAGGCATCGAGAACATTCCAGTTGTTCGCGAATTCCAAGGTGTTTTCCAGAAGAACTCCCAGGGATACCCCCTGCTCGAGCTGTCGAATTTGTCATCGACTTGAAACCAGGCACCACTCCTATCGCCAAGCGACCCTACAAGATGCCGCCGCATGAACTCCTTGAACTTAAGGAGGAAATCGACGCTTCACTTCGTAAGGGTTTCATTCGCCCAAGTTCCTCCGCTTGGGGAGCACCTTCTCTCTTTGTCAGGAAGAAGGATGGATCAAACCGATTGGTCCAAGATTACCGTCCTATTAACCAAGCAACCGTCCAGAACAAATATCCCCTTCCTCGGATAAACGATCTGTATGATCAACTGGCGGGTTCATCAGTGTTCTCTAAACTCGACTTAAGGTTGGGTTACCACCAGATCCGTGTTCGTGAAGAGGATATCCCAAAGACCGCCTTCGTTACTCGATATGGCTCATACGAGTACACTGTCATGTCATTCGGCTTAACCAATGCTCCCGCCACATTCTCCCGCCTGATGAATTATATATTCATGGAATACCTTGACAAGTTCGTCGTGGTTTACCTGGATGATATCCTAGTATACTCCAAGAACAAAGAGGAACATGCTGAACATCTTCGACTTGTTCTGGAGAAACTTCGAGAGCACCAACTATATGCTAAGTTTTCCAAGTGTGAATTCTGGCTTCCCGAGGTAACATACCTTGGGCATGTCATCTCCAAGAATGGTATTGCCGTCAACCCCGAGCGAGTTCAGGCTATTCTTGATTGGGCTCCTCCAAAGAACGTCAAGCAAGTTCGAAGTTTTCTCGGACTCGCCAGCTATTGCCGTCGATTTGTCGAGAACTTCTCCAAGATCGCCAAGCCCCTGACTAACCTGCTTCATAAAGGCGTCAAGTTCGATTGGACGGAAAAGTGTCAGGAAAGTTTCCAGACGCTCAAAGACAAGCTGACTTCTGCCCCAGTGCTTGCCCCTCCTGATTCCCAGAGGGATTTTGTCATCTATTGTGATGCATCCCGTCAAGGATTAGGCGGTGTCCTAATGCAAGACCGCAGAGTAATTGCTTATGCTTCGCGTCAATTGCGTCCGCACGAAGAGAATTACCCAGTACATGACCTCGAGCTTGCTGCCGTCATCCATGCACTAAAACAGTGGCGACATTACCTTCTCGGTAATCGTTGCGAGATCTACACCGATCATCAAAGTCTGAAGTATCTGTTCACTCAGCCAGACCTGAACCTCCGTCAACAGAGATGGATGGAGACCGTAGCGGATTTGAACTTGGGTATTTCTTATACCCCTGGCAAGGCTAATGTAATGGCCGATGCCTTGAGCCGCAAGTCTTATTGCAGTCACCTCCAGTTTCACGAAGTTCAACCTTCGCTTATTGAAGAATTCAGAAAGCTGAATCTCCACATTGTTCCTCCTGGAGCACTCGCTCCCCCTCCTGTAGGTTTCTACAAAATGAACCTCCACGTTGTTTCCCAGGGTTCACTTAATACCCTGGTTGCTAAACCAGATCTCGTGGACAGCATCAAGACGCTGCAGGGCTATGACTCTCAAGCCCACAAGATTAAGCGCTATCTCGCTGAAGGAAGGCCTTCGTTCTTCACTATTGATGATACTGGCACATTGTTCTTTAAAAGTCGTCTAGTGGTCCCCTCTAAAGGTAACCTGGGTATGATTCAGGAGGTCATGCAAGAAGCTCACGACACTCCGTTGTCTATTCATCCCGGCAGTACCAAGATGTACCAAGACATCCGTCAAAGATTCTGGTGGTCAAACATGAAGCAAGACATTGCTCGCTATGTTGCTGAATGTGATGTTTGCCGTCGCGTCAAAGCAGAACATCAAAGGCCCGCCGGAACTCTGCAACCAATTGCTGTTCCTGAATGGAAATGGGACCATGTTGAAATGGACTTTATCACTGGATTTCCCAAATCACAGAAAGGTAATGATGCTATTCTTGTCGTCATTGACCGACTTTCCAAAGTTGCACATTTTCTAGCCGTCAAAGAGACGATCACTGCTAGTCAGCTCGCAACTCTCTACATGTCCAGAATTGTTTCACTTCACGGTATTCCACTGGTTATCAGTTCAGACCGTGGCAGCTTATTCACTTCAAGATTCTGGGCAAGTTTCCAAGAAGCTATGGGAACTCATCTGTCCTTCAGCACCGCTTTTCACCCTCGGTCTCAAGGACAAGTTGAACGAGTCAACCAAGTTCTCGAAGACATGCTTCGAGCTTGTGTCATATCCTTCGGAAGGAAATGGGAAGAATCTCTCCCATATGCCGAATTCTCTTACAATAACAGCTATCAAGCCAGTCTGAAGATGGCCCCCTTCGAAGTATTGTACGGACGAAAGTGCCGAACCCCTCTAAATTGGTCAGAAACTGGGGAACGTCCACTCTTCGGTCCGGATATTATCCAACTTGCCGAAGATCAAGTTCGCGTTGTCCGCGAGCATTTGAAGACTGCTCAGTCACGTCAAAAGAGTCAGTATGACCGCAAACACAAAGATATGGTCTATCAACCTGGCGAAAAGGCTTATCTTCGAGTCACACCGATGAAAGGTACACACCGATTCGGGATCAAGGGCAAGCTAGCTCCTCGCTATATTGGTCCTTTCACTGTTCTTGAAAGGCGTGGTAGAGTGGCATATCAGTTGGAACTTCCACCGAACCTTTCTCAGGTTCACGATGTGTTCCACGTATCACAACTCCGCCGCTGCTTCAAAGACCCTATCCGCGGAGTAGATCACGAATTGCTTGAACTGCGACAAGACCTCTCTTATAGAGAGCATCCGGTCCGCATTCTCGATCAAGCCGAGCGTCGCACACGCCAGAAGGTTATCAAGTTCCTCAAGGTTCAGTGGTCAAACCATTCTGAGGATGAAGCCACTTGGGAACGCGAGGATCGTCTTCGCGATGAATACCCCGCTTTGTTTCTTTCTACCTCCTAAATCTCGGGACGAGATTTCTTGTAGTGGAGGAGATTTGTAACACCCCCTGTATTAAGCTACAGAGATCACCCTTTTGATGAGGCCATGTCATCATGATTAATAGTGCATAATCATCATTAGCATAATATTGCATTTCAACTCCTAAGTCAAATTCAAATTTAAATGAAAGTGGAGTATAAAAGTTGTCCAACATAGAAACTAAAATGTCAGATAAGTAACAAATATTCCAGAGGCTATTCTAAAATTGAAACCAACATCATTGGAATTGGATAAGTGACTCGAACAACCTCAAACAGTGGATAAAGATGGTATTTAATAACCATTTATTAAATCTGAAATAAATATGGAATTATGTTTTGTCCAAACTAATTTTAGGTGTTGAGGAATAATGCAATGGTATTTATGAAATAGGTCACACTTTTTACAAAAACCATTTGGGGCCTAAACATTTAACAGTAAAGAAAAGGGAAAAGAAACAGAAAAACAAAAGAAAAGAAAAGGCCCCCCTGGCCAACTGGGCCAGGCGGCCCAGCTGGCCGACCCACCTGGCCCAACTGGCCGGCCCAGCCCCATCCCCTGCCTTATCCCCATGGGGGGGGAAACCCTAACCAGCCACCCCCCCACTTCCCCCCTCTCCCGATATATCCCCCCCTCTCCCCCGATTGGATCGGGATCGAGAGGTGGAGGTCGCCGCGACGACCCCGTCCCTCGGTCGCGGCGACGACCGCGCCGCCTCGCCGTCGCCGTTGGACGCCGCCGCCCGGATCCCGCTCTCCCTCGCCGGCCGGCTCCCTCGACGCCGCTCGCCCCGACGCGCCCGACCGCGCTGCCTCGCCCTCGCCGCACGACGCCACCGGCCGGAGCTCTCCCTCGCCGGTCTGCCTCGTCTACGTCGCCGCCTTGTCCCCGCCGGCCTGCCTCCCCGTCGCCGTCGTCCTCGTCGACCACCCCGACCCCCGCTGCCCCGTCCCTACGGATCCCGGTGAGGCCTCGGGCCTCTCCCCCCCTCTCTGCTCGCGCACGCGCCCGCGCTCCCTGGCCTCGCCGCGCCGCGCTCCGGCCTTGGCCTCGCCTCTGTCGCACGCGCGCGCGCGCCGCCCACTGCCTTCGCTCGCGCGCCCGCGTCGCTCCTCGCCGCCAACCGCCCGCTCCGGCCCCCCCCCCGCTTCGCCTCCGCGCGACCGCCGCCCGCTGCCGCTCCAGCCACCGCGCTGCCGCCCGCGGCCGCTCCAGCCACCGCGCCGCCGTCCCGCCTCCGGCCCTGCCGTGGCCTCGCCGGCGCCCGCGCCCGCCGACCGCCCGTGCGTCCCCTTTTGGGCACCGGACATGTCCGGTCCCGAAAGGGGCACGCCCCGGACGTGTCCGCCCCTGGGCCACTGCCCAGTGGGGCCCGAACCCCTGTGACGCTGACGAATGGGGCCCACGGCCCAGAAACAGTTTTAAGAAAATAGAAATAAAAATAAATAATTAAAATAATTAAATTAATTAATTAATTAATTAATTAATTAATTAGTTAATTAATCCTGATTAGGTTAATCTAATTAACTAATTAGTGTTAATTAAACAGTAATCAGTAATTAAATTAATTAAACCTAATTAACCTAACAGCCTATGACAGGTGGGACCCACCCTGTCAGGTGACTGCTGACGTCATCAATTACTGTTTCGGATAATGTTGAATTAAATAATTAATTAAAATTTCAGAAATTAATAAAAACTTTAGAAAATCATATCTTTTAAACCGTAACTCCGATGAAAATATTTTATACATGAAACTTGCTCAGAACGACGATACGAACCCGGATACGCCCTCGGTATCTCCGTCAGACGCCCGCAGCTATGAGAACGTTGAACAATTAGACCGATTTCGATAAATGAATAGTGTCCAACCCTAATTAAATAAATCCGAATAAATTCCTAAATTAACTAAATCGCTTAGTTAGGCTGTATATCACCCTGGCCCTGCGTTTAGACATGTCATGCATCCCTGTTGCATTATTGCCGTGTGTTTACTGTTTCTTCCCCCTCTTCTCTTCGGTAGACTACGAGACCGACGCCGCTGCTGGTGCCCCGACCGACTACGTTGTTGACGACCCCTACTTGCCAGAGCAACCAGGCAAGCCCCCCCCTTGATCACCAGATATCGCCTATTCTCCTCTATACTGCTTGCATTAGAGTAGTGTAGCATGATACTGCTTTCGGTTAATCCTATTCTGCTGCATAGCCTGTCATTGTTGCTACTGTTGTTGATACCTTACCTGCAATCCTAAATGCCTAGTGTAGGATGCTAGTTTATCATCATTGGCCCTGCATTCTTGTCAGTCTGCCTTGCTATACTATCGGGCCGTGATCACTCGGGAGGTGATCACGGGTGTATACTATACATATATGCATACTATACAGATGGTGACTAAAGTCGGGTCGGCTCGAAGAGTACCCGCGAGTGATTCACGGATTGGGGGCTGAAAGGACCTTTGTCCCCACGGCCCTTTGTGTGGATCTTTGTGGCGGAGCGACAGGGCAGGTTGTGACCACCTAGGAGACAGGTGGGCCAGGCCCTGGTCGGCGTTCGCGTTTACTTCATAATAACATGCTTAACGAGATTGGATATTTGATCTGAGTCTGGCCACTGGCCTATACGCACTAACCAACTACGCGGGAGTAGTTATGGGTATCCCGGCGTCGTGGTATCAGCTGAAGCCTTCTTGACGTCAGCGACCGAGCGGCGCGCGCCGTGTTGGACCGCGCTAACGTAACCGCCGTGATCGTGTGGGTTGCTAGGTCTGCTCGCGGCCGCGTACGCAACGTGCAGGAGCGCACTGGGCGGTGGGCCCAGACCCCAGAGTGCCTAGGATTAGTCCGGCGTGCTGACCTCTCTGTTGAGCCTAGGTGGGGCTGCGACGTGTGGATCTTCCGAGGCCGGGCATGACCCAGGAAAGTGTGTCCGGCCAAAGGGGATCGAGCGTGTTGGGGAATATGTGGTGCACCCCTGCAGGGAAGTTTATCTATTCGAATAGCCGTGTCCCTCGGTAAAAGGACGACCCGGAGTTGTATTCCGACCTCATGACAACTAGAAATGGATACTTAATAAAACACACCCTTACAAGTGACAGATATAACCCGGTGGTCGCTCTCTCGCATGGTGGCGACGAGAGGATCGACGGGTAGGATTATGCTATACGTTGTTGTTTGGTTAACTTCCAACTAATCTCTTCTATTGCTTCAAGATGGAGGCTGCCAGAAGCGTAGTCTTCGACAGGACTAGCTATCCCCCTCTTATTCTGGCATTCTGCAGTTCAGTCCACCGATATTGCCTCTTTACACATATACCATGCATATGTAGTATAGATCCTTGCTTGCGAGTACTTTGGATGAGTACTCACGGTTGCTTTTCCCCTCCTTTTCCCCTTTTCCCTTCTTGCTGGTTGTCGCAACCAGATGTTGGAGCCCAGGAGCCAGACGCCACCTTCGACGACTACTACCACCAGGACGGAGCCTACTACTACGTCCAGGACGCCGACGACCAGGAGTAGTTAGGAGGATCCCAGGCAGGAGGCCCTGTGCCTGTTCGATCTGTTGTATCCCTGTTTGTGCTAGCCATCTTATGGCACCTTGTTTAACCTATGTCTGTACTCAGATATTGTTGCTTCCGCTGACTCGTCTATGATCGAGCATTTGTATTCGAGCCCTCGTGGCCCCTGGCTTGTATTATGATGCTTGTATGACTTATTTATGTTTTAGAGTTGTGTTGTGATATCTTCCCGTGAGTCCCTGATCTTGATCGTACACGTTTGCGTGCATGATTAGTGTACGATCGAGCCGGGGGCGCCACATTTTGTGTCTCCTTAATTCCTCTCATATCACGGTTTCCCTAATTCTTAAAAACTTCATCCACACAAAACTCAACAAGAACTTGTGAGATAAGTTAGTATAAATCAATGCAAAAACCTTATCATTCTCTACTGTAGCAAATCACTAAAATTATTATTCAACATTGAATACTAAATGCCTCTGCATATTTAATACTCCTATCCTCAAATAGAATCATTAAATAAGCAAACATATGCAAACAATGCGAACATAACAGCAATCTGTCTAAATAGGATAGTCTGTAAAGAGTGCAGTTGTACTCATACTGTCTAAACAGGACAGTCTGTAAACAGGACAGTCTGTAAACAGGACAGTCTATTACTGGAAGCAAAAGTTTCTGTTTTTGCACAGAATCAGGTCAACTATCATCCACACTATCCCAAAGGTTTTACTTGGTACTTTATTGAAAAAAAAGCTATAAAACATGATTAATACATTAGCCTAATCATGTGAACACACAAAAACAGTAGGTAAAAGTGTTGGGTTGTCTCCCAACAAGCGCTTTTCTTTAATGCCTTTTCAGCTAGGCATGATGATTTCAATGATGCTCGCATAAAAGATAAGAATTGAAACATAACGGGAGCATCATGAATCACATGACAAGAATATTTAAGCCTAACCCACTTCTTATGCATAGGGATTTTGTGAGCAAACAAGTTACATGAACAAGAATCAACTAGCATAGAAAGGCAAAACAAGTGCAACTTCAAAACTTTCAACATAAAGAGAGGAAACTTGATATCTATAATCTATAATACCTAAATAGTTGATCCCCACTATCCTAATTCTCTTGACATGCAGCCTATCCACATCATCAGCCTTGCCACCTCAGCATTTTTCAACCAATGGTGTGATTCAACTCTGCTAATTTTTTGAGATATTAAACTCTGGTGATTAATCGAACCAGGCCTCCTCCCTCTTCCATTAAAGAGAAGCCCATCGGTCATCTCTATTAAAGGGAAGCCCATCAGTCATCTCTCCTCTCCCTCAATTCAACCGAGCCCATTGACCCCCTTTTTCCAAGCTCACCCCCAGTCCGGTGTGGCGCCGAGATCCCATCTCACACCCCCAGGCGGCAGGACAGCCCGCTCGGCTCCCCTCTGCAATTCTCCCTGGATCCTCAAGCTATGTTCCCCTTCTCAGTACCAGGCGAGCACCAAGCCAGGCCCGGCCACGCCGGTGCCTGCATCCTTGGTTTCATGGTCCTCCTCAGCTGCCGGTCCAAATCTGTGGTGCCATGGTCTGGAGTTGTTGGCAATGGCGGCCTCAGCCGAGCCTTGGAGTGGATGTGACGCCGGGAAGGACCTCGGTTGACAACAAAACTTGTAGGCACCTGCTCGCGTGCTTCAAGCCCGGCGGCGGCGACGGAGCAGGAGGTGCAGCCTAGTAGGGGCCGGCGCGGCGGCGGTGCATGATGAAGAGCCTACGGTCGCCCTCCTTCGAGGATCTGTCATGGACGCTGGCGATGACGAGCATGGAGTCCTTCATCCTGTACGAGCTCAAGCCCGTCACAAATCCACCTCCAAGTTCGGTCGGCTTCGGCCCCATCTACAGGGACTGCCTTGACGGCTGCCTTCGCCCAGGCCTCGCCCCGCATGCAGCAGGTCATCCTCAAGTACCTCGGCCTCGAGAACAATGGCATCCAGGTGCATCATGATTTGTTGGTATGTCGCCCTTTTTAGGTGCCACAGAGATTGTAGGTTGGTTCATTGGTTCGGTGATGGCCGATTGATTTTTTTGTTTGGTCGAACAGATAGAGGTGATGTATCTGGGGATGATGAGCAATGTGCAAGGCTGCACCTGCATATGAGTAGGATGTCCTGCTCCTGTGTGTTCATCATGGGTTCACGATAACGGTGGCGAACTTCCCAGTACATCGACAGGTTCTGTACTCTGTTCTTCAAGATTTTTTATCTCTTCAGTATTTCCTTCTAATGAAAAAAGGTCACATTCAGCGTACACAACCGATTGAAATTAGCCCTCTTGTTCCTTTCTTCCAGTCGTAACCCGACTGATAGAGTCAAAAGGATCCTACTGCAGTGCGTGCTACACCAATTTCTCACCTCCCCCACTTAGCTTCCATTATGGATTTTATAATAAACACAAGTGCATATAGGAATCCAGATAAATAGGAACGGCAATTATTAACAGGTTACATGTGTTTTCGCTTCGTCTCCCTCCTACCTTGATCTCAAACAATACTCCACCACTATTAAATCACTCTGCTGAAACGGCTCTACAGGTCCATAGTTTCAGCTTTAGGTTCAATCGTCTCTTTAAATTGAGCCACGAGAAGGAGGAACCAGCTACCAAGGCTAGGGACACGTGTATAATGCCCCTGGCCATCAATTCATAGTTAGAAACATGTATATAGTGCGATCATCATCCAATGCGCCCGCCTGCTCGAGTCGTTGTCTCTGGCATTGGCGTGCACTCTGGAATAGCTGTCCACTCCCAGTTTTCATCCTCCCACGCTTCCTCTTATCCCTAGGCTTATGGCTTTAAATTTGTCAGTTTTCGCTCTACCTTGAAAGGTGCTCGAGGTTTTGTCAGCAAGGGCCACCACTGCTTTGTTTCTTAGGTATCTTGCTATTAGCACTCATCCCTTAATTTTCTTATTTACACTGAATGAGCACATGCATCTTTTAGTCTTCTGTTATGTTAATTTAGTTATTCACATGAAACTCCCATCTCTGAATTTGAAGTTGCTAAATTGGATAAGCATGAAACTTACGCTTGGAGTAGATAGCATAATAAGTTGCACCCATGCATTCTTGCATGCAATGTATTTCTTGAAAAAAAGTTAGATATAAACTAAAACAACAATCACTGCTTCATGTAAGGCAACCTTTGTATGATTCGCAAAGATGGATAGAGCTGAGTTTTTTTGGAGCCATCGTTTTAGTCCTTTAGTCTCAGGTTTCGTTTCTCACCAGGCTAACTGTACAAGTTTAACCTCTGCGATAATGTTGTTTGGGTCTGTCTAGGGCACATGCACATCTAAGTGATTCAATCAAACATAAAAAAAAATAGTTGCACGAATCTCCACATAGAATCAATAACATAGGACTTGAATGTGCAATACTTAGGGCACATCTAGATGTTTTTTTGCCACACATAGGACAATGTTAACCACACATGCAAAGAATTTCATGAACTACTCTAACTTCTTCCTAGAATTAGGTGCACTGTTGCTAAAATCATTCATTTTTTATCAGTAGGCTGATCAAGTTAAATTGTAGTCAAGAAGAACACTCTCAATTCATGATGATCCAATGCAAATATCTGCATGAATAGAAATATCTATTTCGGATAGTTTATATTGTGCTTATTTATTATCTTTTTAAGCAAAAAAATTATACTGAAGTCAGAATGACACAAGGCACTATACCATCCAACCACTCTCCATTTACTACTAGATCCGCCACATGGGTGAAGCTACATTTGGACTTGGGTATACATTTATGGGTTAAGCTATGTAGGGACTTGGTTGTACAAATGTACATCACTTTTTTCCAAAACTTTGGAGTACCAATGTATGATTCACATGTACAGAACAATATACATAAAAGCAAATAGAAACATGAGTAAACTGTAAATCTTAGGTACTATACAATATTGTTTGTGTGTTGGATCCGCTATTGTTCCTATATGATGAGACTGTGGAGATCTATTGCTCTCATGTATTCTAATTTTATTCTTGATAACTTTATTACTGTAAATTCCCGCAGCAACGCGCGGGGTATTGTCTAGTTATTGAAATATGTAGAAGCATATATTCCTCTCTCATAATAATTTTTCAGTAGCATCATGAATGAATTCAACAATATAACTTTCACATAAAGCATTCTTTTCATGATCTACAAGCATGGAAATTTTATTACTCTCCACATAAGCAAATTTATTCTCATGAATAGTAGTGGGAGCAAACTCAACAAAATAACTATCATGAGATACTTGATTGGCAAAATTGAAATCATGATGACAAGTTTCATGGTTATCGTTACTCTTTATAGCATACATGTCATCACCATAATCATCATAGATAGGAACTTGATTGTCAAAATCAATTGAAACCTCTTCCAAGATAGTGGAATAATCATTAAATAAAGTCATGACCTCACCAAATCCACTTTTATCAATAAAATCATCATAAATAGGAGGCATGCAATCATCATAATAAATTTTCTCATCAAAACTTGGGGGACTAAAAATATCATCTTCATCAAATATAGCATCCCCAAGCTTATGGCTTTGCATATCGTTAGCATCATGGATATTCAAAGAGTTCATACCAACAACATTGCAATCATGCTCATGATTCAAAGATTTTTTGTCAAACATTTTATAGAATTCTTCCTCTATCAAATGAGCACAATTTTCCTTTCCATCATTTTCATGAAAGACATTATAAAGATGAACAATATGATGCAACCTCAATTCCATTTTTTTAGTTTTCTTTTATAAACCAAACTAGTGATAAAACAAGAAACTAAAAGATTCGATTGCAAGATCTAAAGATATACCTTCAAGCACTCACCTCCCCAGCAACGGCGCTAGAAAAGAGCTTGATGTCTACTACACAACTTGTTCTTGTAGACTCGTGTTGGGCCTCCAAGCGCAGAGTTCTGTAGGACAGTAGCAATTTTCCCTCAAGTGGATGACCTAAGGTTTATCAATCCATGGGAGGCATAGGATGAAGATGGTCTCTCTCAAACAACCCTGCAACCAAATAACAAAGAGTCTCTTGTGTCCCCAACACACCAAATACAATGGTAAATTGTATAGGTGCACTAGTTCGGCGAAGAGATGGTGATACAAGCGTAGTAATGATAGTAGATATTGATTTTTGTAATAGGAACAACAAAAAACAGCAAGGTAGCAATTGATAAAACGAAGCACAAACGGTATTGCAATGCTTGAAAATGAGGCCTAGGGTTCATACTTTCGCTAGTGCAATCTCTCAACAATGCTAATATAATTGGATCATATAACCATCCCTCAACGTGCGATGAAGAATCACTCCAAAGTTCTTATCTAGCGGAGAACATAAGAAGAAATTGTTTGTAGGGTACGAAACCACCTCAAAGCTATTCTTTCTGATCAATCTATCCTAGAGTTCGTACTAAAATAACACTAAGCTATTCTTTCCGATCGATCTAACCAAGAGTTCATACTAAAATAACACCATATGATACGCATCAACCAACTCTAATGTCACCTAGATACTCCAATGTCACCGCGAGTATCCGTGTGTTGATTATTTGATATGCATCAAACAATTTCAGATTCATAATACTCAATCCAACACAAAGAACCTCAAATAGTGCCCCAAGATTTCTACCGGAGAAACAAAGACAAGAACATGCATCAACCCCTATGCATAGATTACCCCAATGTCACCTCGGGAATCCGCAAGTTGAGTGACAAAACATATATCAAGTGAATCAATATGATACCCCATTGTCACCATGGGTATTCATAGCAAGACATACATAAAGTGTTCTCAAATCCATAAAAGTATTCAATCCAATAAAAATGAAATCTCAAAGGGAAAACTCAATTCACAACAAGATAGAGAGGGGAAAACACCATATGATCCAACTATATTAACAAAGCCCGCGATACATCAAGATCGTGCCATCTCAAGAACACGAGAGAGAGAGAGAGATTAAACACATAGCTACTGGTACAAACCCTCAGCCCCGAGGGTGGACTACTCCCTCCTCATCATGATGGCCGCGGGGATGATGAAGATGGCCACCGGTGACGATTCCCCCCTCCGGCAGGGTGCCGGAACGGGGTCTAGATTGGTTTTTCATGGCTACAGAGACTTGCGGCAGCGGAACTTCTGATCTAGGGTTACCCCCGAGGGTTTTTGGAATATTTGGCAATTTATAGGGCGAAGAGGCGGTGCGGGAGGCCACCAAGGGGGGCACAACCCCCATGGGCGTGCCTGGGCTCCTGGGCGCGCCCAGGTGCGTTGTGCCCACCTCGGGCCTCCATCTGGTACTTTTTTAGCCCATCCTGGGTCTTCTGGTCCAAAAAATTTCTCCAAAAAATTTCGCTGCGTTTGGACTCCATTTGATATTGATTTCCTGCGAAGTAAAAAACAAGCAAAAAACAGCAACTGGCACTGGGCACTATGTCAATAGGTTAGTCCCAAAAAATGATATAGATTTGCTATAAAATGATTGTAAAACATCCAAGAATGATAATATAACAACATGAATACTTCATAAATTATAGATACATTGGAGATGTATCAACACGTACGCTGGGCTTTGTCAACTTAGTCAACAAATGATTCTAGCAACAGTGACCGTTGGATGTTAATCCAATGGTCGCGCTGCTTCTTCAATCTCTGATCTTGCTCCAGCCGCCCAAACCAGCGCCAGCGGGACCTCCTGCTCCTACCTCCCGTGGCCGGCTGTGCTGCCACCAATGACCATGCCATCCCTCTACTCACCCACACCTCCTGTTATTCTCCAGCGACGGTAGCCTCACACCGCAGTGGAACCAGTAAACCCTTGTACTCCCCTCAGCGTGGGCAACCACTGCCGCGTCTTCCACGGCTCCTGGTCATTCCCTTCCTAGGTCTCACCGTCGTCCATCGCCTTGGTGCTCTCGGTACGGCGTCATCAACGCGGTCAATGAACGACAGCCATCGGAAGAGGACTGCCCTTGGAGAGGCTGACAGCTGGGACCCACCAGCTACATGTTCGCATGCAAGGAAGTGCGTCCTTATTTGGGGCAAAAAAGTGAGTCCTCCCCCTGACAGCTGGGACCCACCAGCTACATCTTGGCACGCAAGGAAGTGCGTCCTTATTTGGGGCAAAAAAGAATGAGTCCTCCCCCTGACAACTGGTACCCACCAGCTATATCTTCGCACACAAGGAAGTGCCTCCTTATCCTCCCTGACAGCTGGGACCCACCCGGTCGAACCGTATGTACGGTTGTCTGTCTAGTCACGAACATGTATGTACGGTCGATCAGTCTCTTTGCAAGGATGAACCGTGCCGAGTAAGGAGCGGTAGCAGTTCACGCAGTCTCGTCTAAATCGTGCACACATACGTACAACCACGCTGCAAAAAAGATGGTCACGTAGGTACATACGGGCGTGTTCTCGAGCGCGTACAACGATGATGTCTTGTTCATCGGCAACCAATCGGCTGGGTCAGAACGGAGGAAACAACCTCATGTTCATCTGGAGCCAAGCGGCTGGGTCGAAACGCGTCCTATTCGTCGGGAGCCAACCGGCTTGGATGGAACAGCCAAAACGGGGTCCTGTTCATCGACTCGAAGTCTCACGTACCACAAAATGGAGGAAAGGGAGTTCTCTTCGACCGCCTACGGTCAAAACAGGGTCCTGTTCATCTGGAGGGGTCTAGCGTACTGCAAAATGGAGGAAATGGACTTCTGTTCAATCGCCTATGGTCGAAACGGGGTCCTGTTGATCGAGAGGGGTCTACCGTACTGCAAAATGGAGGAAACTGACTTCTCTTCGAGCGCCGACGATCGAAACAGGGTCCTGTTCATCAGGAGGGGGTGGCGTACTGCAAAATGGGACTCCACGGGCTACTGTTCATCCACCGTCGACTTCCTCCAGCCTTCACGTGCTACTGTTCATCCACCGGTGAGTTCCTCCAGGCTCCATTAGGCACTGTTCATCCATGGGATACTGTTCATCCAACCTCCACCGGCTCCTGTTTAACCAGCCTCCACGGGGTCTTATTCATCCACCCCAACCGGCTGGGGTGTGTGGCGTCCTCCTCGGTGTCCCGTTCATCCAACGGTAACCGCCTACTACCACGGGGTCCTGTTCATCCAGCGGCAACCACCTACTACCACGGGGTCCTGTTCATCCAGCGACAACCGCCTACACACGACCGGGGTACTGTTCATCGAAACCCCACCGGGAACTATTCATCCACAGCCAACCAACCGGCTGCTGGACTCAGCATGTCTCGACTCGTTGTACGTACCGCGTGTGCGTCAACAATGGGCACTGTTCATCAAGAGGCAACCCAACCGGCCGGCTAGCTCTACGTCTCGCACATGGGTTTGATCGGCTTGAGTAAGCAGTAGCAGAGATCGATCGGGTTCAGTTAGCAGTGAAGGAGTTGGTCGGCTTCAGTTAGCAGTGAAGGGATCAATCAATTGGCTTCGGTACGTAGTAGTGCGATCACTCGGGTTCAGTAAGCGAACACCTCGCTCGGGTTCAGTTATAGCGAACACGGCTCGCACCACGCGTGCTTATGAGAGAGAAATGCGCAAACCACGCTGCATCGCTTGGCCCCGACCACCCACCGTAACCGGGAACTCCGCGAAAATTTCCTTGCCCTCACTTCTACCATAATTTTTTATGTCATGGACGGCCCAAAGAATGTCATGCAGGTGCGTCCCCGGCCCGCCCAGGACAAAAAGCCCATTTTCTGTCATGATTTTTTGTCATAGAAGTAGGATCCCACCACATCTATGATGATACATGTTTTTGTCACAATTATCATCATAGAATTGTCATAACCATGACAAAAAAATTCGTTCGGGCCATAATGTCACGGATGTATCTTTTTTTGTAGTGAGATATGCATTTTTTAAATGAGGGTGGTCCATTACATAGACCAAATGGCAATCTACGATATGCATATATACCGTATGGGCAAGTGAAGGTAGTCTTTTCTTGGTCTTCAGGTCTGATTTGTATTTGAGAGAATCCAGAATACCCATCGAGGTAACAAAAATAAGAATTGTTGGGAAATCTCTCCAATATCTCATTTATAAATGGCAACGAGTAGTGATCCTTCTTCATATATTTGTTTAATTTCCTGAAATCAACACACATTCCATATCCAATAACCGCCCTAGTAGGGACTAGGTCATTGTTTTCGTTAGTTACTAAGGAAACCCCTCCTTTCTTTGGAATGTCGTGGACCGGACTTACCCATTTGCTATCTGATATGGGATATATTACCCCTGCATCAAGGAGACGTATTACTTTTTTTCTTACCATGTTCCTGGATGCCGGATGAAGTCTCCTTTGGCTCTCAATAACTGGCTTAGCCCCTTCTTCAATAGGTATTGCATGAGAATATATAGAAGGATGTATTCCTTTTACATCCCAGATTGAATAGCACAAAGCTTTTTGATGCTTACTTAGTACTGCTAAGAGCTTTTCTTTCTCTTTACCTGACAGGTCAGCATTAACAATAATAGGAAATCTTTCTATATTATCCATAAACTCATACCTCAACCCCTTGGGTAGTGTTTCAAAGTCGGAGGAGGTAACTCCTCATCTCCTTTTCTCTCAAGTGCTTCATAAACTTTGTTAAGGCGCGGGTATACTATTGGTGTAGCATCCATTATCATTTTGGTCTCCTATTTCTCTTCATCTTCATATAAGGATCTTGGACTCACCAATACCCGCTCAACTTCATCCTCTGGTGTTTGGAGATGGATTTCAGTCAGTTGATTTAATTCTTGCTCCTCATTATCCCGAGCTTCCTCTTCATACGGCTTATTTAATACAGAGGAGAATGGAAACTTTACTATCTCATCTCCCCACTTCATGGAGATGGATTTCTTCTTAATGTAGGCTCCTGCGACATTCAAAAAGGAGGTTCCAAAAACAATTGGGCAATCTTTATCCTTAGAGATCATTAGTACATAAATGTCAATGGGATATGAGAGAGCCTATTATTATGTTGACATCTTTGAGGATGCCATAGGGTTTCCTTTCGGTTTTATCTGCAAGCTTGATAACCCACAAGTATAGGGGATCAATTGTAGCCTTTCTCGATAAGTAAGAGTGTCGAACCCAATGAGGAGCTAAAGGTAGAATTAATATTCCCTTCAAGTTCTATCGACCACCGATACAACTCTACGTGCACTTAACGTAGCTTTACCTAGAACAAGTATGAAAATCCTTTGTAGGTGTAAGGATAAGTTTGCAAGGATAAAACTAGATGTACTTAGCGAGAATAAAACTAGGAGTAATTTGCAAGACAACAAAAGTTTTAGTAGAAAGATTTTTGTAACACAAGAGAATGATTTGTCCATAGGCAATCGATAACTAGACCGGTAATCATTATTGCAATTTTATATGAGGGAGAGGCATGAGCTAACATACTTTCGGTACTTGGATCATATGCACTTATGATTGGAACTCTAGCATCCACAACTACTAAAGATCATTAAGGTAAAACCCTACCATAGCATTAAGTATCAAGTCCTCTTTACTCCCATACGCAACAACCCCCTTACTCAGGTATAAGCTTCTGTCACTCTCGCCACCCACTATAAGAGAATCATGAACATATTGCAACACCCTACAGCGGGGATCCCCCATGCTTGCGCGACTTGGAGGGCACCATAGGACAACACCAAAATAAAACATACAACTCAAACCAATCACGATCATCAATCAACCCATAGGACAAAATGAATCTACTCAAACATCACACTACAAAAAAAAAGACACGGCCGTGACATTATGGGCCGAATGAAAAAAATTCTGTCATGCTTATGACACTTCTATGACGATAATTGTGATAAAAACACGTATCATCACAGATGTGGTGGGTTCTACTTCTATGACAAAAAATCAAGATAGAAAATGGGCTTTTCTTCCTGGGCGGGCCGGGGACGCACCTGCATGACATTCTTTGGGCCGTCCATGACATAAAAAATCATGGTAGAAGTGAGGGCGAGGAAATTTTCTCGGAGTTCCCGGTCACGGTGGGTGGTCGGGGTCGAGCGATGCAGTGTGGTTTGCGCATTTCTCTCATACGCGTGTGTGTATGTGAGGCGTTCGCTAACTGAACCCGAGCGCGATGGAGAGGTGTTCGCTTACTGAACCCAAGTGATCGATCTCGCCCTCGCACCACCTCTAGCCACTGAAGCCGATCGATCCTTCGCTGCCTAACTGAAACCGAGCGATTCCTTCGCTGCCTAACTGAACCCGATCGATCCTTCTCGCTACTTACTGAAGCCGAAGGCACCCGTACGTGCGAGACGTGGCCGGTTGGGTTGCCTCTTGATGAACAGTGCCCGTTGCTGCCTCACGCGCGATACACACGTAGACATGACTCGAGACACATCGATCGATCGAGCCGGTTGGTTGGCTGTGGATGAACAGTTCCCGGTGGGGGTTGGATGAACATGACCCCGAGGAGGCCGCCACAGCCCAGCCGGTTGGGGGTGGATGAACAGGACCCCGTGGAGGGGTGGATGAACAGTTGCCGGTGGAGGCTGGAGGAGGTCGACGGTGGATGTATAGTAGCCCGTGGAGGCTGGAGCGAGGCAGTAGACGGTGATGAATAGTAGCCCTGGGAGTCCCGTTTTGCGGTATGCCACACCCCTCCCGATGAACAGGACCCCATTTCGACTGTAGGCGCTCGAAGAGTAGTCTGTTTCCTCCGTTTTGCGGTACGCCACACCCATCCCGATCAACAGGACCCCGCTTCGACCGTAGGAGGTCAAAGATAACTTCGTTTCATCCGTTTTGCGGTACGCCAGACCCCGAGCCGATGAACAGGACCCCGTTTCGATCGTAGGCGGTCGAACAGAAGGCCGTTTCCTCCGTTTTGCGGTATGCCAGACCCCTCCCGATGAGCAGGACCCCGTTTTGGCTGTTCCGTCCAAGCTGGTTGGCTCCCGATCGATGAACATGACGCGTTCCGACCCAGTCGATTGCCTCCCAATGAACACGGTGCTGTTTCTCTGTTCTGACCCAGCCGGTTGGCTACCAATGAACAGGACGCAGTTGCTGTACGCGTTCGAGACCCCGCTCGTATGTACGTACGTGGCTGTATTTTTTGCCCTGTGGTTGTACGTACATGTACACGGTTTAGACGGGACTGCCTAAACTGCTACGTCGGGGGCTTTACTACGACACATGGCGCTGCTTGCTCGGCCACGGTTCATCGTTGCACAGAGACCGATCGACCAGTATGTACGTACATGTTCGCGACCAGACAGACAACGCTATGTATGCTTCGACCGGGTGGGCCCCAACTGTTAGGGAGGATAAGGAGGCACTTCCTTGCGTGCGAAGATATAGTTGGTGGGTCCCAGCTGTCAGGGGGAGGGATCATATTTTTCACGCCTAATATGGAGGCACTTCCTTGTGTCCGAAGATGTAGCTAGTGGGTCCATCTGTCAGCGTCACCGCTTACAGTCGTCTTCCGATGGCTGTCATTCGTTGACCACGTTGACCATACCGCACCGAGAGCACCAAGGCGGTGGACGACGACAAGGCCTAGGAAGGGAACGACGCAGAGCCGGGGAAGACGCGACAGTGGATGCCCACGCGGTGGGGAGTATGAGGGTTGACTGCTTCGGCTGCGGTGTGAGGCTGCCATCGTCGGAGAATAACAGGAGGTGTGGGTGAGTAGAGGGATGGAATGGCCAATGGTGGCAGCATGGCCGGCCATGGGAGGCAGGAGCAGGCGGTCCCGCCGGTGCTGGTTTCGGCGGCTGGAGCAAGAAGATCAGAGATTGAAGAAGCAGCGCGACCGTTGGATGTTAATCCAATGGTCGCTGCTGCTAGAATCGTTTGTTGACTAGGTTAACAAAGCCCTGCATACGTGTCAACTTAGTAGGCCCACAAGTCAGCCTCCGAATCAGGTGGGTTCGAGCTAGCATGGGGGAATCATTTTTCTTGCGCGTAATAAGGAGGCACTTCCTTTCGTGCTAAGATGTAGCTCGTGGGTCCAACCTGTCTGGGGGAGGAATCGTTTATTCCCGCATAATAAGGAGGCACTAGCTTTCGTGCGAAGATATAGCTGGTGGTTCCCAGCTGTCAGACTCTCGACGTACTCCATGTTGGCTTTCGTTGTTGACCACGCATCATCGAGCGGATCACGGCGGTGGACGGCGGTGAGGCCTAAGATGGGAATGATCTGGAGTCGTGGAACAAGGGGCACTGGAGTCCCTGGCGGAGGGGAGTACGAGGGACTGGTTCGGCTGCGGGGTGAGGCTGCCATCGCCGGAGAATAATCGAAGGTGTGGGTGAGTACATGTATGACCTGGCCACCGTTGGGAGTAGGGTGGGGTGACGAGGCCTGCGCGACAGCTCAGCCGACCACGGGAGGCAGATGCAGGCGCTCCAGCCGGTGATGATTTTGGCGGCTGGAGCAAGAGCAACTAGATCAGAGATTGAAGAAGCAGGATCGCCGTTGGATGTCAATCCAACAAATACATACGTCAGAATAATTTGTTGACCTTTTGTTTTAGACCATTAAATTGTTTTGTTCACTAAATGGACAACACCTTGCGCAGGCTTCGTCCTTGTGGGCCGACAAAGTCAGCTTCGAAAGCACTGGCGGAATGCAGCCCATTTATTTAGGTTTTACAGCCCATTTCATTTTGTTGGCCAATACATCTATTTCCTGGGCTTTGACTGAAAAAATAATCTATATTCTGGGCTGGGTAATAATAATAATAATAGCTGATTTACTATGTATGGTAATTTACCGCATATTTGATTATTTATTCGAATACATGTATTTACTGGGCTGGGTGAAAAAATAATATTGCGTACATGCAGTCCATTTATTATTTCTGATAATTTACAACCCATTTGATTTTAGTAGAAATGGACCCATTTTCTGGGATGGGTGAAAAAACAATGATGGTCTGGACTGAGCAATTCGTATAAAATAATAATATTGAGATATGAATATTATTAATAGAACTTAAGTTGGGCTTGGTAATCTTATTATATAAAAAATGAACTGAGTTGTGCATTTTATTAAAAGAAACATAGGCTAGGCTGCGCTTATTTTAGGATCTTGTGTACAATTGTCGGCCCAGTTGCATTGCTGATGTTCAACGAAAAAGGCTTGTGTAGTAGTACAGTACAACTTTACATAGCTACTCAGCCCACATTCAATGACGCCTAAAAAGGCCCAAACAAGGCTTGTGTACAACTGTTTTAAGTCACTGAGCTCAATTTATAACTTAAGAAAAAAGTTAAAGTACAGTGAAACCTAATTAAAAGCTGTCACGAGCGAAGAAATAATTCAATGGGTTCCATTTGTGTGTGTGTGAGCGCGCACGTGTGCGTGTGTGTGTGTGTGAGAGAGAGAGAGACCCATCGGTCGATGCTCATGAATACATCTTTCAGCCATATGCATTGCTGATGCTCAGTAAAAACTTATATAGTTGACACAATCATATACAATATCATAGCACATTGAATTTCATACAAAAATTTCACGCAGGCGTCACAATCAGGGTGGAACCAGTGGATCGCTACGGGTAGGGCTATGTTGAAACCAACAAACTCATATATAACCGTTCATCGTATTTATCAATGACGGGGAAATATCTTGAATGCTGTGCAAAGAAAACAGACAGACAACACAATAAGTTCTGCTAGCACATTAAGTTGACGTACACCCCTTTCTAAAAAAAGTTCAGGTACAAAAATAGAACATGTCACAATCAAATGTATTGGCACATCATTGCTTCACACTGATAGCTCGGATTTAACTAGTATCTAAGAAGATTCAATTGTTACCTCAAATTAGAGCACATCCAGGCAGCCAGCCCTGCCTCTTCTCCCAAAGAAGTAGTGGCCTCCGCCGCGCGATGGAGTAGGCCCTGTGCCATCCATCGTTCTGAGCAACACGGGGAAAGTCTGACATTGACTCCTGTAATGGACGTCGTCGACGGACCCTGGCACCAGCGGCGGCGGCAGGACTTCGATTGATGGATTGACCACTTCTTCGACATGCATGAACACTCGTTACAGGTACATGCCTAACGTGGTCCGCGGCGGCCTTGGTGACGACGAATAGTACAACCCCGGTTCCTGCACCGGTATCTCAACACCAATCACCTTTGGTATGGTGGACGGCTTCTTCATCCATGCCATAACCGTCATAGCCCAGCTGTCTAGAGGAACAAACATACTTATGAGCTCACCTCCTAGGTCGTTGATAAGCTCATTCATGGACTCGTTGTTCCAAGCACGTCGAGGCATGCCGTGCAAGGTAAGCTTTGTTAAAAAATCAAGCTCGGAGAGCATCGAGCCCCATCCTGGGTGCCACCGATCAAAGCTCACCAGCGCACCATCGCAGAACAAATGCCGGGAAGATTCAAACACACGACTGCAGTCGAAAGTTGTCCGGAACTTGACGAAGAAATAAGTCGGTGGCGGACAGACTTCGACAAGCAAGTCGCTTATTTGGATGCCGTGTGCAATGCCAAGAGCTTTGAGAAGGTCGTCTGGTGAGACGGGAGGCCGGTCGCTGTTGATGGTTACCATCAACACTTTCCCCGCAAATTGGTCGTCAAGCGCCGCCATGCCACTATTGAGCGACAACACGCATCGCCCGAAGGTAGGACAGACCTCAGGATCTCTGGCTTGGAGATCCGCGTTGACCAGCGACATGATAGTGCGCTTGAGTACATGGAGTACAGGAGGGGGACTTGGGGGAACTGGAGTAGAATCGAGATTCCAGAGGTGGGGAGGGGCAGGAGATTGGGGATGAAAAGGTAGCATGAATTTCGAACACGCGCCAATACGCTCTCAGCGCGCAAGCGCACGAAAACACCGATGGTGCCCACATGTCGGCCTAAGAGTCCTTTTCTTTCTTTTTTGAGAGCCTGGCCTGAGAGTTCATAATTGGCCTATTTGGCATTGCGTTACTACTCGGCCCATATTCAACGACACCTCACATTTTCCCAAACAAGTGTACATCATCGAAAAGACACTGAGCTCAAATTATAACTTGAAAAAAAGGATATATACACTGAACACTGGAGAATGGTGATGCCCTCATTTAGGCCACCAGCAGTTCGAGACAATAAACAGTTCAAAACAACGATATATACAACATTCAAACACTGACTAGTGACTACTACTGACATAAACAACAAGACATGATAGTTCATAAGAAGTCTTGCTACACCACCAAAACGCACCCATCTACAGCACCCAGACTCTCGTGATTCAGACAAGAATGACATTCTAAAGAGAGGCAACTATTACATAGTAAGAGTGACATAGACGAGGATGATCAAATGACAAGGAGTCTGCATAACAAAAGAGATAACTACCCATCTAGAACAAGCAGCAAAGACAACAAGTCATTCGAAGAGGGATGATCGAACACCATCATAATTTGCAGCCCCGCTTCAGCCACCAGTGATTGATACGTCTCCATCGTATCTACTTTTCCAAAGTCTTTTGCCCTTGTTTTGGACTCTAATTTGCATGATTTGAATGGAACTAACCCGGACTGATGCTGTTTTCAGCAGAATTGCCATGGTGTTATTTTTGTGCAGAAATAAAAGTCCTTGGATTGACCTGAAAATTTACAGAGAATATTTTTGGAATATATAAAAAAATATTAGCGAAAGAATCAACCAGAGGGGGCCACCAAAAGGCCACAAGCCCTGGGGGCGCGCCCACCCCCTGGGGCGCGCCCTGCAGGCTTGTGGGCCCCCTGGAGCCCCTCCGACCTCAACTCCAACTCCATATAACCCTATTCGGGGAGAAAAAAATCAGAGAGAAGGATTCATCACATTTTATGATACGAAGCCGCCGCCACCTCCTGTTCTTCATCGGGAGGGCAGATCTGGAGTCGTTCGGGGCTCCGAAGAGGGGAATTCATCGCCATCATCATCACCAACCTTCCTCCATCACCAATTTCATGATGCTCACTGTCGGGAGTGAGTAATTCCATCGTAGGCTTGCTGGACGGTGATGTGTTGGATGAGATTTATCATGTAATTGAGTTAGTTTTGTTAGGGTTTGATCCCTAGTATCCACTATGTTCTGAGATTGATGTTGCTATGACTTTGCTATGCTTAATGCTTGTCACTAGGGCCCGAGTGCCATGATTTCAGATCTGAACCTATTATGTTTTCATGAATATATTTGTGTTCTTGATCCTATCTTGCAAGTTGTAGACACCTACTATGTGTTATGATCCGCATACCCCAAGGTGACAATAATTGGGATTCTTTCTGGTGATTACCGTAGTTTGAGGAGTTCATGTATTCACTAAGTGCTAATGCTTTGGTCCGGTTCTCTATTAAAAGGAGGCCTTAATATCCCTTAGTTTCCAGTAGGACCCCGCTGCCACGGGAGGGTAGGACAAAAGATGTCATGCAAGTTATTTTCCATAAGCACATATGACTATATATGGAATACATGCCTACATTGTATTGATGAATTGGAGCTAGTTCTGTGTCACCCTAGGTTATAACTGTTGCATGATGAATGCCATCCGACATAATTATCCATCACTGATCCGTTGCCTACGAGCTTTTCACATATTGATCTTTGCTAAGTTACTTTTCCGTTGCTACTATTACAATCACTACAAAACTGCTACTGTTACTTTTGCCACCGTTACCATTACTTCCATACTACTTTGCTACTAAATACTTTGCTGCAGATATTATGTCTTTCAGGTGTGGTTGAATTGACAACTCAGCTGCTAATACTTGGGAATATTCTTTGGCTCCCCTTGTGTCGAATCAATAAATTTGGGTTGAATACTCTACCCTCGAAAACTGTTGCGATCCCCTATACTTGTGGGTTATCAAGACCTTTTTCTGGTGCCGTTGCCGAGGAGCATAGCTCTATTCTCTGAGTCACGTGGGATTTATATCTGTTGATCACTATGAGGAATCTGAAAGATAACAAAACCATGATTTTTCCCTCTACTACGAGGGGAGGTAAGGAACTGCCATCTAGCTCTGCACTTGATTCACCTTCTGTTTTGAGTAAGCTTGCGATGCCACCACCTGCTATTCATTCTGATATGTCGCAAGTAATTGATGATGCTACTTCTGCAATGCATGATGCTTATGATGATACTACTGCTTTGCTTGATAATACTGTGCCACTGGGTGATTTTCTTGATGAACAACTTGCTAGAGTTAATGCTGAAACTGATGATATTTCTGAAACTGATGAAATTATTGAAACTGAACACTTTGAAACACCTGCTAGACCTAGCTCTCCTAGATATGAATTGCCTGATATACCTGAGGGTTATGTTATGGATGGAGAGGTAGCTAGGGACTTTCTTGCTTGTAAGGATAGAGATGATCTTAAGAAATTACTATGCAAGTGGAAAGAAAAATCTTTGAATGCTAGAATGCAATATGATCCTAAGTTTGCTACTTCACCCATCTTTGTTACTGATAAGGATTATGAATTCTCTGTCAATCCTGAGTTAATTACTTTGGTTGAATCTGATCCTTTCCATGGTTATGAATCTGAAACTGTTGTGGCACATCTTACTAAATTGAATGATATAGCCACCCTATTTGCTCATGAGGAAAAAATTCATTACTACTATATTCTTAAGTTGTTTCCTTTCTCATTAAAGGGTGATGCTAAGATATGGTTTAATTCTCTTGCTCCTGGTTGTGTGCGTAGTCCCCAGGATATGATATATTACTTCTCTGCAAAATATTTTCCTGCTCATAAGAAACAAGCTGCTTTACAGGAAATATTTAACTTTGTGCAATTTGAAGAAGAGAGTCTCCCACAAGCTTGGGGGAGGCTTATCCAATTACTTAATGCCTTGCCTGATCATCCTCTCAAGAAAAATAAAATACTAGATATCTTTTATAATGGACTAACCGATGCTTCTAGGGACCACCTAGATAGTTGTGCTGGTTGTGTTTTCAGGGAACGAACTATTGAACAAGCTGAAGTGCTATTGAATAATATATTGAGTAATTATAATGATTGGACTCTTCCCGAACCACCTCCTAAGCCAACTCCAAAGAAAAGAGGTGTTCTATTTCTCAGTCCTGAAGATATGCAAGAGGCAAAGAAATCTATGAAAGAAAAAGGTATTAAAGATGAAGATGTTAAGAATTTACCACCTATTGAAGAAATACATGGCCTTAATATTCCAACACAGGTAGTAGAGGTAAATTCTCTCTATAGATTTGATGAAGGTGATATTCCTCATAATAAGTCTGCTAGTCAATGCTTGGATGAATTTGATAACTTTATTGTTAAACAAGAAAATTTCAATGCTTATGTTAGTAGACAATTGAAACGAAATGCTTATATGCTTGACTGCTTGGGAGACTACATGTGTAGAACTGTTAATGATCTCAAAATTATTAGTAAACATGCTTCCATGGTAAAAACTCAAGTAGAACAAGTTCTCAAGGCACAAAATGATTTTCTCAATGAGATGAATAATAAGGTGAATGATAATGCTGTTAGAGTTATGACTAGAGGTGCGAAAATGACTCAGGAACCTTTGTATCCCGAGGGCCATCCTAGGAGAGTTGAGCAAGATTCTCAGGGAATTAATACTGATGCACCTAGTCCTAGTAATAAAAAGAAAAAGAAAACTGATAGGACTTTGCATGCTTCTAGTGAACCTGTTGTAGACACACCTGAGAATCCTAATGATATTTCTATTTCTGATGCTGAGACACAATCTGGTGATGAACATGAACCTAGTGATAATGTTAATGATGATGTTCATGTTGATGCTCAACCTAGTAATGATAATGATGTGGAGATAGAACCTGCTGTTGATCTTGATAACCCACAACCTAAGAATAAAAGATATGATAAGAGAGACTTCATTGCTAGGAAGCATGGTAAAGAAGGAGAACCATGGGTTCAGAAACCCATGCCCTTTCCTCCTAAACCATCCAAGAAAATGGATGATGAGGATTTTGAGCGCTTTGTTGAAATGCTTAGACCTGTCTTTTTGCGTATGCGTTTGACTGATATTCTGAAAATGTCTCCTTATGCTAAGTATATGAAAGATATTGTTACAAATAAAAGAAAGATACCGGAAGCTGAAATTTCCACCATGCTTGCTAATTATACATTTAAGGGTGGAATACCAAAGAAACTAGGAGATCCTGGAATACCAACTATACCATGCTCCATTAAAAGAAACTATGTTAAAACTGCTTTATGTGATCTTGGAGCCGGTGTTAGTGTTATGCCTTTCTCTTTATATCATAGACTTGATTTTAATAAGTTGACACCAACTGAAATCTCTTTGCAAATGGCTGATAAATCAACTGCTATACCCATCGGTATTTGTGAGGATGTGCCTGTCGTAGTTGCAAATGTTACTATTTTAACAGACTTTGTTATTCTTGATATACCCGAGGACGACAGTATGTCGATCATCCTTGGTAGACCCTTTTTGAATACTACAGGGGCTGTTATTGATTGCAACAAGGGCAATGTCACTTTTCATGTCAATGGTAATGAGCATACAGTACACTTTCTGAAGAAACAACCTCAACTTAATAGCATCAATTCTATTAGAAAAATTTCAACTATAGCTATTGGAGGTTTTGAATTCCCTATTCCTATTGTCAAAAAGAAATATGATATTCTTATTGTTGGGGACATGCATATCCCCGTTGAGGTAACCTAGTGTTATTCAAAAATTCTCCGGTTTCATGTCATTCGGAAGAAGTTTGTTAATAAGACTTGATCAACCTTGTTAATGGATTCCTTTTGATGGGCATGAGATGGATGAATTTAGAAAGCACAACTTTCTGTACCCACTTTTTACTTTCTGTTATTTAGAATAAATAAAGCAAAAATACTATTATTTGTCTGTTTTTTGAATTATCCGTGCAATAGAAAAAATGCCTCGAAAATAAAAGTTCTCCAAATGCCCTGAAAATTTAGTATGATTTTTTATAGAATATTTAAGAATTTTTGGCACTGAGAACACACCAGGGGGCAGCACCAGTGGGCCACAAGCCCACAGGGCGCGCCCACCCTCCCTGGGCGCGCCTGGGTGGTTTATGGGCCCCACGTGGGTCCCCCTCACTTATTCCAGCACCCATCCACTTCGTCTTCCTCCAGAAAAAATCATCCCGTTGCTCAAACCCGTGTTCTAGCTCATTTTGCTGCCATTTTCGATCTCCTTGCTCAAAGCTCCATTCGCAAAACTGTTTTGGGGATTGTTCTTCGGTATGTGACTCCTCCAATGGTCCAATTAGTTTTTGTTCTAGTGCTTTATATATTGCAAATTTTTGCTTCTGTGGTGACCTTGTTCTTGAGCTTGCATGTCAAATTTATATGGTCCAAAGTAGTTTTGATGCATGATATAGCCTCTAGATACTTGTATGAGTAGTTGCTATCAATCTTGTTGAGTTTTGTTCACTTTTATTTTGAGTCACTAAAAATTTCAGAAATTTTTCAGAGGAAGAAAAATGTTTAGGAAGATATACCAAGGGGGTTCCTCGACGAAGAAGGCCCC
This sequence comes from Thinopyrum elongatum, assembly GCA_011799875.1. Taxonomy (NCBI): domain Eukaryota; kingdom Viridiplantae; phylum Streptophyta; class Magnoliopsida; order Poales; family Poaceae; genus Thinopyrum; species Thinopyrum elongatum. The sequence goes on along the minus strand of CM022298.1, from coordinate 433,769,762 downwards.
AAGGCTCGCAGTACATGAGCCAGACCTTGAACCACCGAGGGAAGCTCTAGTGCAGCCTTGTGAATGGCCGTCGGATCAATATATGGTTCATGTAGGTTTTAAGGAGGAATTTGACGCATACGCACAAAATGCTGGCCTTGAAGACTTCATGTCAGATAAGTGTCGGCAACACTATCACCTCACTGATTCATTTGTGCGAAGATTTAAGTTTACTTCCCAGTGCAATACTCATTCTGTTCTATTTGATATTTATGATAAATCTTATACCATGAACCTAGAAGATTTTAGTGTTGCATGCAAAATTCCACAATGGGGCATTTATAGTGAGCCTCGTAAAATTGATTGTTCTGAGTTCCTTGCTAGCATCACCAGAGGAGAAACTAGAAATGTAACACAAGCTACTATAGGGAGCGTTCACTTTCCTGCTATACATTATTTTGCTCTCTTTATAGGTAGATGCATTAATGGTAAACATGAGCATAGCCACCTTTGTGCATCAGAGCTTAGTGTCCTCAAGTGCACGGTAATGGGTGATAAACGATATAACTTGGGGGCTATTATTGCAAGGAGGTTACATAATAATGCTAAAGATGGAGATTTCTTTGGTGGGATTTATGCCACCCGGATAGCTAATTATCTTGGGGTACCTATAAGGGAAAATGACATTGAGTTACCACCTGCTTTCCTTGATTATAATGCTATGGTACGCTATCAGTTTCTTGAGAGGAACGAACAAGTCCCTCTTGTACCGACTAATCTTTAACAGGGAGCACGTCTTCTTTATTGCGCTTCCCGCTCCTGCCTTCTTTAACTTTCAGGTAAAACAGAGATACTTTATAACCAGAGAGGAGGCAGACGATTATGAGAGAGAGGGGGAGGTTGTTCGCCTCCACGCTGCAGCCCTTCAGGCAGTGGCAGCAGCAGCTCAGTACAACCCCAACTACGATTTTGGATACTATCCAGACCAGCCGTGGCCCTAGACCAACTTAGGCCAAAAGCCTAAGCTTGGGGGAGTACGTATTTCTCACCGACATTACATTCATGTTCACACACTCATTTCAATTGTCGGTGTTCATACTTTTTCATTGTATCATCCATGTTAGTTTATTTCTTTTTCTCGCTTTCTTCTTGTGTGTTTAAAAACTTTGAGAAAATCCAAAAAAATTAGTTCTCTCTTCTTTTTAGTTTTTCTTTCTAGTTTAATTTAGTAGTAGTATTAAAAGAAAACCCAAAAATATTTCTCGTTCTTCTTTTGCTTGTTGGGAGCTTTCCCGTGTAAATAGTTTTTCTCGTTCTTGTTTTACTTTCTTCAGAAAAACAAAAACTCCAAAAATATTTCGGTGTGTTTATTTGAAATTCTTTTCCTTTTCCTTTGGGTCGTAAGGAGAAGACCACGATGAAAATGTTGAGTGGCTCTCTGTTGGTTCTATATCTGGCATATCTCGTAGTAGGGGTCCTAAGCTAGGCGTCTTGGAGCGATGGTAACACGGACAGAGGATTTTACCCAGGTTCGGGCTCTCTTGAAGAGATAGTACCCTACGTCCTGCTTTTGATTGTATTCATATGGGGTGTTGTACGTAGTACATGGGTCTACCACGAGATTGTTCTAATGAATATGAGTTGATCTATTGAATAGCCTGGCCTTGGTTTATATAACACACCGGAGGCCTAGGGTTTTATGAGAGTCCTTGGCTTGGGCTCCAAGTCTCATGGAGTATTCCTTGTATGCGACATGGGCTATCCGAACTGGCCCAATAATGAACCGCCATGGGGGTCCTCGGCCCGATCCACCTAGTCGGGAGACGACATGGTGAATACCCCCTAGTCCAGGACACCGTTAGTAGCCCCGTGAACCGGTCTTCAAGTTGGGGATGCTCCTCGGTTCTTCCGAACTATTCCTTGTCTTCGGTCGTCGGTCTTGAAAACTGGTTCAACAAATCTTCCCATCTTCGATCCTGAGGATTGCCGAGCTAAATCCGCAGAGTTCACACATCGGGCATCCGAGGAGCCCTTTAAGTCTTCGGCCTTTATCAATGCCTTATTATTTTTTACGCCACACCTCGGGTTTCAAGTGCTTCCCATGCGGCGGTGTCCTCTCGCGTCCGAGCTCCAACACCGAACTGTATCCAAGGTCCAACGCCGGACTATATCAGAGGTGTCTTTTTGCAGCCGAGCTCCAACGCCGGACTGCATCCAAGCTCCAACGCCGGACTGTATCCGAGCTCTAACGCCAGACTGTATCCGAGCTCCAACGCCGGACTGTATCCGAGGTGTCATAGATAACCATGGCTTGAAAAAGTCGAAGGAGTTTAGCCGAGCTTAATGCCGGAAATGCCCTCTACGGGGCCAACCATTGTATCCGAGCTTTATGCCGGACTGCATCCGAGGTGGTGCACCACCTCGGTCTTGGGCTGATTGTTTGCGGATTTTATTTCCGATTGGTGCAATTTATTTGCTGACAAGATGCCCTCTATGGGGCCAACCATTTGTATCCGAGCTTTATGCCGGACTGCATCCGAGGTGGTGCACCACCTCGGTCTTGGGCTGATTGTTTGCGGATTTTATTTTCGATTGGTGCAATTTATTTGCTGACGAGATTTATAGCCAGTAGCCCTCAAGGTGTGTGTCGGCCTAAAATCCGAGATGCACATTAGAGGAGATAGTGATAGGCGGATGGGCCCTTGAGAGAGGGTTTTGAGAAGTCGCCGTAATATATTAGCTTGATGCCGGATAAGTCCCAGATGGTACCTATTGTCGTCCGAAGACGCGTTTGCCCATAGTTCGGTCATGCCGAACACTAGGTACTTTGAATTTTCTGCATTGAATAGGCAATGCAGTAGCCCCCGAGCCACTGGTCGGGTGGCAACACCAGATCAGGGGATCGATGTGCCCTTTAATATTTGTAAATGATAAGCTCGAAGCTCAGTAGCCCCCAAGCCTTAATGTGGGCACGGGTGGCCGAATTAAGGATCGATATCCGTTTGACAGAAAATTTTGTTGTGTTTAACACAAACTTCTCAGAAAGAGAATAAAGATTTCTTAAAGGAGCTTAGAGCTGGCGAAATCCAAGCTCACCAAGGTTGTCCCAAGGGGTTTAAAAGATGGGTTGCAGTAAATGGATTTTGCTTGCAATTTTTATGTGTAATGATTCTATGTATCCAAGTACTTTACTTTACATCATTAATGCTCGGATCCGCATTATACAAAACTTTGTTGACCGACCATCGGCTTCAACCTCCTCGGCCAGTAGCCGGGGAGTGTTTGTCCTACTTTATAAAGCCTTTATGAGGGTGAAGATTTACGGCAAATAAGGCAATCCGGCCATATGGTTTTATAAACAAAGGTATATGGAGAGATATGTTATATTACTATTAACGTAAGAAACATCTTCCAAAGAAAATAGTCCCGCTATCGGTTCCTTTCTTTGGGTTGTCATGCTGACCATGATCATGAAACCTCACCTCCGGTCAATGTGGGAGGAAAATATTGAGGATTTAGTTTGGGGAAAGTTCCCGGACTCTATGGTCTAATGAACTAAAATTTTCACTTCCGTCATTGCCGACCAATTATATCCTTTAAGATGGCTAGCTTTCGGCTTCACCTAGTCTGAGGTACTAACCCGGATGACCCGGTAGTAACAATCACAGAGGTGCTCCCTTTACCGCCTAGCCGAACAATCGGGAATGTAGGGGTAAGCACAGGAGCCAGGCAACCCAGCTTGGCCAAAATCTTAAGTCAAATTGATGCATATTTATGGTTTTATAACGATAATTATGGAAGGCAGCGCTCGTATATTGAATACAAACACTGATGATATATTTTTTTATTTTGACTCCGTTGCGACTGTTTATAATCTGAAAGTGGCCCATCGTCGGCTTCTACCCCTTTGTAGATGCTACGCAGGGTGTTTCCGTACTAACAAGACAACCCTTAGCCGACGTCTCGAAGCCCGGAGGCGGTTGTGTTAGCGGAAACAAGGCAATCAGATATCTAGGCTTTATAACTTTCACTTAGTCATAGGAGCTTAAAGTTGGGAGGCCAGTTACTAGCCCCCGGTTAGTGTTCAGCACTGACCGAAGTCTAGCCATTAACACTTCGGCCGATGTTATGACAGGCCCATCGTTTAACACGGGGTAATTGCTATCGATCTATAGTTTGACACCGTCATCGGATCGCTGACCAGTTTACGCCCATTGAGACAGTCAGTTTTCGGCTTTCTCCACTGAGGTGCTTAACCATTCGAGCTGGAAGCACAATCGCTGTGGTTCTCCCTTTGCACACCTAGCCAAACAAAGCGGAACATAGGAGGCAAGCACGGGAGCCGGGCAACCCAACTATTGACCGAAGACACAATTCGAAACTGATGCATATAATGCAATATCCGAGAATGTTTTGCCGAGGAGTCCATGGAGTATCTTGGCTTTTGGTGGGTTCGGCTCTAGTCGTAGCCCCCTGATAATATTGTTGATGCTTTAAAGGTGTCCAACGTTGCACTCCTCGGGAACTAGTCCAGATATGGTGTGTGTTTTGACAACGCCGAGGTGGAGGTCGGCAGGAAAGATGCCGAGCTGCGGGTCGGAAAGGATTTCCCGAGCTGAATTATTACACCGGGCACCTCGGTCATGAGGATGTCACGCCTCCTAAAAGGAAAACACACAAATAGCTTGAAAGTGCAATAAGCTTGAAAAGCCAAAAAAAACTTATGTAAAAACTGGACATCCGAACTAAATCAAGTTTTCTTTTGGTGCCAATCCGAAAATTGGTCTTAAAATTAGTATGTACTTCTGTCGTTCTTTAACATGATACGTCCGATCTCCAGACTTCAGGTGGGTCAGCCTTCGGCTTCAACCTCCTATCTCGAAGGCAGAGTGTTTCTCAGGCTAGTTTAGCAGACTAAAGTCGAGCGGTTTTTAGAGAGAAACCAGGCGACCCGGCTATTGACCACACACTTGCGTCGGAAAAAGGAGTAATAGAACAAGACTTTGCAACGACAAAGATGAAAACACTTATTATAAAATGGTTCATGTAAATTTAGGAGCCCCTAGTTAACGTGGGCAAAAGGAGTGTTTTTTAAGAAACAACATTTTTAACAAACAGAGTTTTTTGTTTAAAAAAATATAATGCTTGGTCGAACCGAATGAAAATTAAACATTAAAAAAAATTGAGCATGAAAGCGACTTAACTGGTTAATGTGCTCGGTGTTGATGACGCAGTCCGGGTTTGTGGCGGGACGAAGACACCCATTGATCATTGACATATTCGACATGGTGCGTAGTCCTCGGCCTTGCCGAGGCCCCAGCCCCCAAGCCGGTTCCGAGGTGCCCGAGCAAAGAGTTCGGATTGATGACGCACAGTCCGGCAGATGTGTCGAGGCGAAGCCCCCGGTCCAACCGAGGAGACAAAGTAGGTCGGTAGGGTGATGCAGAAGTCCCCAAAGTAGATCGATGAAACGATGGTAAAGGCTCTGGTCCAGTTGAGGTGACGCGCCAAGGTGACAATACAACTTGGTCGACGGAGGCGGGACGACGACGTCGGCACGCCGAGGTGACCGCGTGACACAGCCAAAGTCGACTACACAGGGACGCGCGTTGAGGTGACGCCACAAGTTGGTCGACGCAGGCAGGATGACGACATCGGCTTGCCGAGTTGTTAGCGCGGCCCAGCCTAAATAGATTTCCTGCACACACAAAGTAGTGTAAGCAAGAAATAATAATAATGACAAAAAAGGGTGCATAATTAATTTATACGAAGTGAAAAAGTTTGGTAAATATGGCCTGAGCGCTGAGGCTAGCTCAATAGCGCGATGGCGTTGTGGCACGGCGATGTCGACGAAGGTCGGCCTGTCCAGGTGACGGGAAGAGGCTGGCCAGACCGACGCTAGGTACAAACATCAGTAGAATACTCTGCCAAAATAATGCAGTACACGCCAACAGAAAATATTCTTTGTATAATAATTTTACATCTAAAAGAATAATTTGGAAAAATAAAACCTGTTCGCCGACGGCGACGACTGTAGCAGATCGAAGCAAATGGACGAACTGATCCGTACTGAACGTGCTAATGTGTGCTCGGAGATCCTTCTCTCCACATGGTCATTTGGGGCCTGCTGCCGCCGCATCATGCATGTACTGCTGCGCGTGTGCAGCTGAGAGGCCCTCAAGCCGGGGCTAACTAGACCATCGCGTGGTCGCAATAACGACCGGAAAAAAAGAATATTGAATTAGTAATCCAAGATTAGCTCAAAAAAATTAGTAATCCAAGACGGATTAGTAAAACCAAACAAAAAAAGGCATAATATCTATCAATGAGATACGACAAACATGCCCAATTTAGCACAAGTAGTACTTCCCTTGCTAGTATATTCATGCTTGCGCTTTTACTTTGCTAGCTCAGTTACGGTACTTGCGCGGGGATCATCTCCTCCTGTGACTTTATTTCTGGATGGGGCCTACATGGTTGCGGTCGCGTAGACAGTCTCAGGATTGATCACCAGACGTGCTTTGAGTTTGTTGCTGCTTCGCCGGCGCGCCCTTGATGGATTTTACCAAGGTCCCCGATCAACTGCTAAATTTTGCAGATCGTCCGCGACCGTGTACGGAACATTGCATGACCTTTCTTTTGACCTATCTGCTAACAAAATTATGCAAGACAAGAGTAATAATTCACAAAGAAAAGGTACATATATGACTTGTGCCGTCAGTCGAAATCCGGTCAAACCACGAGGATCAATTTTGACATGGATAGAAATCCACAGGACGACGACGTCGGCCGTTCGATGACGATTGCGCCGTAAAAAAAGTTTCCGCGGTGTCAAGCAATACAAAACTAGCCTGTCCACCAACTGATCTTCCTGGATGCCAGGAGGACCATCCTGACTAGGCGCGGTCACTGGAGACCGGATTTACTGCCGTATTGAATACGCCCGCAGGATCATGGAGCAGCAGCAGTCCCGAGAACTCCCACATGTAATCCGATGTTTCGACATCGCCCATGTCCGGTACGCCATTAAAATATTCCCTCGAATCCCGGTCTACAGTGAGACTCAAATTGTTCTGCGAATAAGCTAGTACATAGCAGTCGCAATAATCTGCAAAAAAGGATAATTTGCATGGAACAGATCTAACTGAAAAATATCACCTGATCATCCCACCGATCCGTGGCGATCACCCAGCAGGCTCTCAATGAAAGCACGAATGTCGGTTCTATATCCGACATATCTCGTAGTAGGGGTCCTAAGCTAGGCGTCTTGGAGCGATGGTAACACAGACATAGGATTTTACCCAGGTTCGGGCTCTCTTGAAGAGATAATACCCTACGTCCTGCTTTTGATTGTATTCATATGGGGTGTAGTACAGAGTACATGTGTCTACCACGATATTGTTCTAATGAATATGAGTTGATCTATTGAATAGCCTGGCCTCGGTTTATATAACACACCGGGGGCCTAGGGTTTTATGAGAGTCCTTGGCTTGGGCGCCAAGTCTCGTGGAGTCTTCCTTCTATGCGGCATGGGCTGTCCGAACTGGCCCAATAATGAACCGCCATGGGGGGTCCTCGGCCCGATCCACCTAGTCGGGAGATGACGTGGTGAATACCCCCTAGTTCAGGACACCGTCACTCTCATATGCATTATTGTTGATCTAACAGAGAGCCCATATTACCTTGTCTTCTCCTTTGAATAAATGTTTGCAGATTCTAGCTTAGTCTAATGCATGTGCACTCTTATTATTATTCACACCGTTCGGTCGTGCAAGTGAAAGGCAATAATGACGATATATGATGAAATGATTGAGATGGAGAAAAGCTGGTACGAACTCGACCTATTTTGTTTTTGTAAATATGATTAACTCATCGTTCCTGATTCAGCCTATTATGAATGAAACATGTTTGCAATGACAATTAGAGATTATAGTTACTCATGCCATGCTTAATTAGCTAGGATTTTATAATGGTTTGTCTTGAGTGCCAACATGCAAATTAAAATGGTTATGATGTAGTATGATAGGATGGTATCCTCCTTTGAATAATTTAAGTGGCTTGACTTGGCACATGTTCACGCATGTAGTTGAATCAAAATCAACATAGCCTCCACGATATTTATGTTCATGGTGATTTATATCCTACTCATGCTTGCACTCAATGTTGGTTAATCCCAATGCATGTTTATGACCGTTGTTGCTCTCTAGTTGGTCGCTCCTCAATCTTTTGCTAGCCTTCACTTGTACTAAGCAGGAATACTGCTTGTGCATCCACTTCCTTAAACCCAAAGTTGTTCCATATGAGTCCACCATACCTACCTATATGCGGTATTTACCTGCTGTTCCAAGTAAATTTGCATGTGCCAAACTCTAAACCTTCAAATAATAATCTGTTTTGTATGCCCGAATCGCTCATGTACTGACTGGGGGCTGTCAGTATATTCCATGCTAGGTGGGTTATTCTCACGATGAGTGTTGATTCACTTGTCATTCACGAGAAAGTGGCTGGCAATTGGGATGCCCAGTCCTATGATCAAAAGATCAAAATCAAAATTGCAATTAATAAAACAAAACTCCCCCAGGACTGTTGTTGGTATGGATGGTACCCGTGGATTCGGCTAGCCGTGGAGTGTGATTGTTGGTGGAGGGGGAGTAAAAACTTTACCATTCTGTTTGGGAACCGCCTATAATGTATCTAGCATGGAAGATACCGAGATCTCTTGGTTGTTATGTTGACAATGAAAGTATACCGCTCAAAATTATATTCCCCTGTTTTAAAAGCTCCGAGCTCTGGCACCTCTGCAAATCCCTGCTTCCCTCTGCAAAGGGCCTATCTATTTACTTTTATGTTGAGTCATCATCCTCTTATAAAAAGCACCAGCTAGAGAGCACCACTGTCATTTGTATGCGTTGTTATTAATTGATATTGAGTATGACTGTGACCGGATCTCTTTTGCCATGAATTACAATGTCTAGTCAGTCCTTGATCTTCAGGGGTGCTCTGCATTTATGTTTTGCGGTCTCAGAAAGGGCTAGCGAGATACCATTTTGTCATATTATATCATAATTGTTTTGAAAAAGTGTTGTCATCCGAGATTTATTATTATTGCTCGCTAGTTGATTATGCCATTGATATGAGTAAATGTGAGACCTAAATATTATTGTGAATATGGTTAGTTCATAATCTTTGCTGAAAACCTGAATGCTGGTTATACATATTTGCAACAACAAGATCAAACAGAGTTTGTAAAAGTTTTTCTTTGTCACTTTCAGTTTGTCAACTGAATTGCTTGAGGACAAGCAATGGGTTAAGCTTGGGGGAGTTGATACGTCTCCATCATATCTACGTTTCCAAACTCTTTTGCCCTTGTTTTGGACTCTAATTTGCATGATTTGAATGGAACTAACCCGGACTGATGTTGTTTTCAGCAGAATTGCCATGGTGTTATTTTTGTGCAGAAATAAAAGTTCTCAGATTGACCTGAAAATTTACGGAGAATATATTTGGAATATAAAAAAAATATTGGTGAAAGAATCAAACAGAGGGGGCCACCCAGAGGCCACAAGCTCTGGGGGCGCACCCTGCAGGCTTGTGGGCCCCCTGGAGCCCCTTCGACCTCAACTCCAACTCCATATAACCCTATTCGGGGAGAAAAAATCAGAGAGAAGGATTCATCGCGTTTTATGATACGGAGCCACCGCCACCTCCTGTTCTTCATCGGGAGGGTAGATTTGGAGTCCGTTCGGGGCTCCGGAGAGGGGGATTCATCGCCATCATCATCACCAACCTTCCTCCATCACCAATTTCATGATGCTCACCGCTGGGAGTGAGTAATTCCATCGTAGGCTTTCTGGACGGTGATGGGTTGGATGAGATTTATCATGTAATCGCTTTAGTTTTGTTAGGGTTTGATCCCTAGTATCCACTATGTTCTAAGATTGATGTTGCTATGACTTTGCTATGCTTTATGCTTGTCACTAGGGCCCGAGTGCCATGATTTCAGATCTGAACCTATTATGTTTTCATGAATATATTTGTGTTCTTGATCCTATCTTGCAAGTTGTAGACACCTACTATGTGTTATGATCCGCATACCCCAAGGTGACAATAATTGGGATTCTTTCCAGTGATTACCGTAGTTTGAGGAGTTCATGTATTCACTAAGTGCTAATGCTTTAGTCCGATTCTCTATTAAAAGGAGGCCTTAATATCCCTTAGTTTCTAGTAGGACCCCGCTGCCACGGGAGGGTAGGACAAAAGATGTCATGCAAGTTATTTTCCATAAGCACATATGACTATATATGGAATACATGCCTACATTATATTGATGAATTGGAGCTAGTTCTGTGTCACCCTAGGTTATAACTGTTGCATAATGAATGCCATCCGACATAATTATCCATCACTGATCCGTTGCCTACGAGCTTTTCACATATTGATCTTTGCTAAGTTACTTTTCCGTTGCTACTGTTACAATCACTACAAAACTGCTACTATTACTTTTGCCACCGTTACCGTTACTTCCATACTACTTTGCTACTAAATACTTTGCTACAGATATTAAGTCTTTCAGGTGTGGTTGAATTGACAACTCAGCTGCTAATACTTGGGAATATTCTTTGGCTCCCCTTGTGTCGAATCAATAAATTTGGGTTGAATACTCTACCCTCGAAAACTGTTGCGATCCCCTATACTTGTGGGTTATCTGTGATTTGGAGACACCAGGACTCCACCTTTTCAACGCAACAACCCATTTACCTATCAACCTGAAGGCTTGAACCACATCACTGCCTGTCGGAGTTGAGACATCCAAGGTTCAAAGTTAATCCAGATACCTTTGTCATTCTCACCTTCTTTTGGCTACAGGCTGTATCGTTGACAATCAGGGGAGTTTGCTCCCGAAGTCCTAGGGCTCGCCGTGTAGACACAGTTTTCCCTAACAAATAGAGCCTCTTTGCCATCAAGGTCCTTGCCAACGGTGATCTCCTAGTTAATCGGATAATTGAGTCTGAGAAATAGAGAGTGTGAACCAAGGTTGTTTACCCGCCTCCAACTCAAAAATCCTGAAGGCCCCAACATGCTGGTATCCTGCTCATAGACATAACAACCACTCTCTGGATACTCACGTATTTCACGGTGCTTGTACACAGTGGGTTTTTTGCAATATAACTTTGCCGGCTCATGTGTGCAAATGATCATCAGTCTTTTGCCGTCGTCTGATCGAGCGAGGAACCAGTTGTGCTTCCCTGTTTTTGGGAAAGGTGGTGTGATTACAAAGGGCAGTAACTATAGGGACACTACATCATATAAAAAAGGACATGCATTGTTAATGTAAGATCAGCATTGTTCAGAGTATGAGTAGGATAATGCAAGAAACAACATTGATCTATCCCTGTTGGAACTGAGAGGAAAATACAGGGAAATGTATACTGGGTTTGAAAATATAGAAGTGCCATTTATGGTTATACCCATGTTATCTCGCAATCGATTCTTCACAGGAAACTACCATGCCATGCATGTTATGTAATCATGTTCTGTCCTCACAAATAAATTCTTCAAGGAAACTAACACACCATGCATTGTTATATACTCATGTTCTATGGGCAAAATTCTTGTGAGGATATTATTCTAGCCATTTATTGCTGAAGGGCGAATATAGGTATGTACACATGGTAAGCATTACAGGATTTCATTACTTCCAAATATAGAATTCTCCATATGCACATTTACTTCCCTAATGTATGGTTAGATGAAACCAACAATGTGATGCATGTTTCTACATCATGAAAATATGGAAACTAACATGGCTATTGATACACACTCATATTTAGTAGTATATAGATTACTATAAAGTTAGGAGAATATCCATATCTTCCTAACCGTTTGATTATTCAAGGGTACAAATTGGCTGTAATGACATGGTCACAATCGCATGAATTAACTCATTCCAAATATAGCTGATTTACAGCGTCTCTAATACATTGCCATAGTTCTACTCAAATTCTGCTCAAACAGGGATATGCCAATCATCACAAAATTTCAAACAGTGTCATGGCATTATCATTAAAATCAGACGAAAACAACTTACACACGCCGTCCCAGCAATACATGGTGCCATCTGCTTTGTCGATCGCGTAGATGATGCCATTGTGTTCAATAGCATCACAGAAGTGTGTATCAGCTTTGACGATCCACTATGAGGTGAGTTGTCTCCAGCTAAAGAAGAACCGGCGGAAAGATAGGCGAGTCCACGGTCGAACAAGGCAATTAGCTTGAAGTCTGCGTAATCCGCATATCAAGTGGCACTTGGCAGATTACAATCTTCTGCAAAACAAGGTTCGTCCAACTGACATGGTAATCTAGATGACTTGGACCATGACAGTAAAACCCTACATAATCCAACAGAGGAAGGATAATCTCATGGGAGGTGTGGAAGTTCGTGAGCACCAACTTTTTCCGATCTTCTCTGATGGCAGCCATCTAGTGGGAGTTCATGCCGGCCCAGTACATACCTGCCAAGAAGTTTCAGGCAATGGTGACCGGATCGAAGTCGAGGGGCATGATGTACGGCGACCCAGGACATACCTGCAAAGAAGTTTCGGCTAATGGAGGTCGGAATGAAGTCGAGGGGCATCATGTATGCCTCCGTATCATGGTGAGCGCATCTCGTAAGAGCAGATAGCAACAGGGTGTCTTGAAAAGCTCAGGCCTCGCTTCGACGATGGCCACGTGCATGTCCCTCGAGCATGCAGCCAGCCGCACGGCGCTCAACATATCCATACACGAACAATAGAGGTCAAGGATGTCACTGGGGAGATCGCTCCAGTCGTGGCTCATATGGATGCTGCGCAGTTCGCGTTCAGCCACGGTGGAGTTTGGAAGGTGGGGTTTTTTGGGGCTTGATTTACGGGGGAGAAGGCTCTCGGTGCTGGAGCGGCTAGCGAGGGAATAGTGGTACTGGGGGAGGCGAGCGAGGCGAGGGTACGCGGGGGCATAGTGAGATGATGAAGGGTGACCTCAGGATCTTCGGCGAGATGGAGATGGAGATGGAGTGGTGCCAGGGGAGAGGGAGACGAGGCGAGGCATGCTATACAACGGCAGTGACAGTGACTGCACAGTGCACAAGGTGAGGCTGACTTTGGTAACCCAAACACGCCGCCTGGATTAGTGTCACCTCGGGCGCAGGGTCTTGTCACTTCACTGTGAGGACCGGATGAATAATATTTTGACCATCAAGTGTACTACAGTTGTACTACTACTAGTAGTAACATACGAAGTAGTACTGTATAGCGGAAAGAGGTCTCTCGTGCTAGCATGCCTCTGGGTTCACTTCATCCTCCAGGTAGCATCCATATTGCAAGCAGAACCAAATTCTTGTGCATGCGAAAGCGCGAACAAGGGCTTTTTCTTTTTTAGGATAACCACATATTCCTTAACCAGAAAAGGTTGTGTCTCACAGGCACGCACCAATATCCATCCGAACCAGCTATGACACATTTTTTGTGTGCAAAGATATGGATATGTTTGTATATATGTTCGTCCACCCAAGTGGGTTTTGTGTAGGTCCCACCTGTCAGGAGGGGTGCAGAAATAAAAAGGAATCATAAAATGTTTCGCCATGGTGATTTGAAAGAGTGACCTCAACTAACCAGTGGCACATGTAGCGATAGAAGGATGGGCACGTACACGGACATGTACCACTTCTCAGTATGCTACCCGCATAGCCTTTTCATTTGCAGGTTGGTCTACCTAGTCATCTAATCAACTGCCTGCATGCCACTTCTCCCATTTACTTCTCCATCGGGATACGATTTCCCTCGGCTTCTTCACCTCTCCTTCATTTGCATTCAAACACCACTGGATTCACATTGTTTTAACTTCTTCAGATACTCCTGGAGTAATTCCGAAGCCCCTTTAAATAATTATTTTCTTCAGTTAGACTAGCCATCTTAATCCTAGTTCTCCAAACCATAGCCCTCCGGTCCAGCGGTTCCAAATGGCGAAAGAGATCCCTATGCAGGTTTTTAGCGTCAAACATGTCCTCGTTGAGCATAATTTCCACCGTCACCGACCACCCAAGGGTTGTTCGGGAGTGGATCAACAATGTATCCAACTCCCTCGAAAAGTGGAGATGAAGGTCATCGATCTCGACGCAGAGTACATGGAGCGTGCCACTGGGATGATCCAACGCACCGCCGTCCTTTAGCTGTTCCTCGAAGATGAAGTTTTGGTGTATCACATCATACACGCGCCCTCCATACGAGGTGAGCTCCACAATTTCATGTCTCGAGAGGACATATGCTTCTGTGGGGCAGCCATCGAAGGGGACAAACAGAAGCTGGCGCCGTACAACCTTGACTTGAAAAACATCGCTGACCTACAAACCAGAATTCCTGTAGACGATTGTGATAAAGAAACACCATCCCTATTCGACCTAGCAAATTCTATGCTCGGAACGAATCTTGAGAAGGGTGCCGAGACACTGGGATTAAGGTCTTCTGGATGGGTGAATTATCCCTTGACCTACGAGCGGATAAAATATGCTGCCCTCGATGCCCGTGTAAGTTTCGAGATAGCTGCAAGGTCGAAAGAGCTTGTTCTGAAGCCGTCTCCCACAGAAAATGAGAAGAAGAAGAAGAAGAACAAGAAAGAAGAAGAAGAAGCTGCACCAGCAGCAGAGCATTATAGATGGATGAACTATTTCCTCTCTTGTAATTTTTTTTCCTCTCTGTGTACATTGATATAGATTGATATAGATGAACTATTTCGCTGGTGTGCATGTCTTTGGAACAAGTGTAGTAGCGTAGGTTAGCTTGACTATAATTAGCTATTTATCCGCCTAGTTTTCTCTACTACTCCTTGCAGTGATCGATATGCAATGCATGTGTCAGTAGACATGACAACTTGTCCATGGAAGTTGAACTACGACGACCATCATGTTTCTATCACTACCACACGTGATTCCCATGACGCCACTCCAACCCACGGCACCACGTCCCCTGACGTGCGCCTCACCCCTCTCGGCCCACCACTCCTTTGCCTTTGTGTGCATGACATGTGGGCCGGCTGAACTGCGGCGACCATCAAGTTTCTACCAGCCACACGCGATTCCCACGATGCCGCTCGAACCCACGACACCACACGTCCCCCGACCTGCGCCTCACCCCCTCTCGGTCCCACCGTCCCTCTGCCTTTGTGAGAATGACATGTGGGCCTTCCACCTGTAGGGTCCACATGTCATTGACTCAAAGGCAGGTGCACTAAGCCACTGAAGCTCGGTCTTGTGGGCCAGGCCTTGTGGTGCTCCCGCTGTACGAACTCGTGCCAAACTTGAAATTTGTTTCTTACTACTACCAATGTGCTGGCCCGTGCGTTGCAATGGATCCAAAGTAGTAGAATAATACTTGTTCACAAAATTGAAATATAAACACTCTAGTTTTGCTATACATATATCAGTAAAAATAAATTATGCTTCACTCAAGACATATTCCTCGGGCTGTTTTGGTGAGGTGAGGGGCGGGTGTGGCTGGTTTCAAGATAATAATATATTTTTTAAACATTGGAGCAGATTTTTTTTCCTAACATTTTGTAGCGTGGCACGACATCTGTTGCACCTAATAGTCTGAAAAAAAGTTGATTGCACTCTAAAGATATTTACATGCTCCCATGCAGTGGAGTGCACTCTAAACACATTATCTATTTATTTTTCTCTAGCCTTTCCTAGCCATCCAACCATGCCACATAAGCTAGTTATGCATGCAATCCATAAATTGCAATATACTTGTGTTACTCTCCAGCATGCAATGCCGCCACATCATCTATTTATGCCTGATAGTCATACGTTGTTTTTTGCATTAGTCTTGATCCTTTATAGTTTGGTAGAGGTATGATTAATCCAAATATTAATGTTCCATGAAACTAAACTCCAAAGGTCCGCCGGGGCCGAGGCAGAGGACGTACGACAGGGGCGGTGGAGGCATCTTTGTAAGAGGAGGAGAGCTCGAAGGATAATCTTGCACGTCAGCCGCCACTTGCATATCGGCGCAGGACTCCTCGAGCGCCCACGGAGCTCGCGCTCCTACAGGGAGCGGCAAAGTCACAATATTTTCCTAAACCACAATGGGCACCATGCAATACTCCTCGTAGCCGGGGGCGTGGTGCTCGCGTCCCGACTCCTGGGGTACTGTTTGGAGCACGCGCTCAACCACCTCGTGAGCCACGAGGATGCCATGCTCGCGGCCATGCTGTTGGAGCACACGCTCGTGCCTCTGAGCGGCAAGGATGCGATGTTCACGGTCGTGCTGCCAGAGCACGCGCTCGTCCACGTCGAGAGCGGCGATGATGCGATGTTCGCGGGCGTGCTCTCGTGCACGTCGAGAGCAGTGATGATGCGATGCTCGCGAGCATGCTGCTGGAGAACGCACTTGTCCACATTGTGAGCGGCGAGGATGCGATGTTCGCGGGCGTGCTGCCGGAGCACGTGCTCGTCCACATCGAGAGCGGCGACGATGCGATTTTCGCGGTCGTGCTCTCGTCCATGTCGAGAGCGGCGATGATGCGATGCTCACGGGCATGCTGCTGGAGAACGTGCTCGTCCACATTGTGAGCGGCGAGGACGCGATGCACCTCCTCGTGACCAACCAGGGCGTGCTGCTGGAGCATAGCTACCCCTCATGGCTGACGAGGGCGAGCCGGTAGATCACACTGTCCTCCGTGTGGCCAGTCAGCGCGCGCTACTCGTGTCTGTTGAGGGCGTGCTCCACCTCGGCGATGTCAGAGACTCCAACCTCTTCCCAGGCCGTGGTGCCGTCCACTTCGGCAACGGCTGCGTGCTTCGGTGGGTGTTGTGTCCGTATGGGAGCTTCGAGCTACAGTACTAGTGGGGGCGGGAGGTGACCTTTTCGTGGTTTCACATGGTCTGAGGAGAAAAATAGAATCTCAAGTAGCACAATGTGTTGGAACGTGTCGGAGGAAGGCTGGCAGGAGCAGTACAACAAACATCACATGCGCACCATATTTTGAGAAAGGTTTAATGTAATTTGTGTGAAATGGGTTTGTGTGGATGAACGAGTAGTACATCCATATCACTGACATTCATGCACCCAACAAACATTTGTGTGCATGATTTCACCCTATTTTCATATTCTGTTTGGGAGTGGATTTGATTTTTGTAACCGGAGCTCATTTTTGTAGTTGGTGTGAATTTAGACTATGCATGTATTATTGTGAGAGATAGATATAGAGACAATATTTGTGTGACAAAGAGGGAGGGGGCAGGGGTAGCGATACTTAATGAGAGAGGGGCATATGCGTGTTCGAAAGACTGTGTGTGTTGTAGAGAGAGGAGTGTCCAAAAGGGAGAGAGAGGGTGTGTGCGTGTGCATGTGCGTGTATGTGTTAGAGAGAGAGAGAGAGAGAGGTGCGTGTAATGTCGGGATCGACAAGGTTACGAGGTTGGGGATATGGGAGAGAGATAGTGTGTGTGCGATGAAGGGACACGCAGACAACGTCTATTTGCGTGTGAGAGAGCTGGATAGACCTCGACAGCACGGCTGGCTAGGGGGGGCGAAGGTTATGTGTGGGAGAAAGAGATAGTAAAGAGAGAGATGAATGCTTGTTTGTTGCAAGGAGACCTAACTACATAGACGGGGGTAGCAAGAAGAAGAGAATGGTGGTGTGCCTTTTTTTCATGGGATGGGAGAGAGACCAAGAGACACGCGTCGTGTGGAGAGGTGTGTCTGTTTCAAGAGAGAGAGGGAGGCGTGGACCTGGATAGTGAGATGGGTGCTCGTGTGTATGCTAGATGGAAGGAATTGTCTAGGTGGTAGTCTTATGATGGCGACCCAATCTTTCAATGAGAGTCAGGATAAGTATCGATTTGGTCGATTTTGACGCTGACGATCCAGCTATATCGTACTCGGTGATACAAATCGACAATCATTACTAAACCAATCTTCGATGGTCGATGATCTTATCGTATGCACAAAATCAACCTGAATAACGAGATGGAGTTCCTCCAAGCAACCGAAGAACCGACTAGAACTAAGATAATGCAATCTTAATTGCCAATATGATTTAATTAAGGATAATGGTGGGGTTGCTGGTATAGGATCTGAACAAGGTGATAGTCCTACACACCCTGCAAATGCAAATTATAGCGAAGCAAAACAATGTGTACATAACAACGCAAGTTCTAACCTAGAAAAAAAGTAGTAGCCTTATCTATATCTACAGACTATATTACTATATTTTTTATTTGTATAGTTATATCTATATCTATTCCACTCCCTCCGTTTGTAATTTACTCCGCACATAGCTTTGACTGCAGCCAAATTTTATAAAGCTTGACCAAATTTGGTGAAAACAATATGAACATTTACACAAACAAATTTACATGATGTGGAAATAAAAGCAATGATGAATCAAATGATATATAATTGGTAGTGTATATGTTAATACTTTTTCCTACAAACTTGTTGAAAGTATACAAAGTTTGACTTTAGAGAAATCCAATATGCGGTATTATGTATTATATATTCTATATTCATTATATTTCTAAATTCAATGCATGTATTTGCACGTACGATATAAACCGTTCATTGATGTTGATCCAACGGTCCAGGTGGCTGTGATTCGGATCTACTATAACCTAATTGTACCCATACATTTTCTCCTCGAACGAGCAGCACAACAATGTGATCGATCCACACAAGAAGGTCTCAATAAGACCTCAGATGTGCCACGTGGCTTCATTGGTGCCCGCCACATCATATTATTCATACTACGTTGACTGAAAAAAGGATAAAGCACCCAAAACAAGATCTTCCCGTTTTTGTTCCTACGATGCTGTGCCGTGCACGTGCCTAGTTGTATAGTGGTAGTAGTAGTACAAACTTCGTAGTAGGAGTAGTACGGAGTGCTCCTACTCTATCAACGAGTCCCATCTGACACCAAATTTCTTGGCTTCTGTGCTACAGCTAGATCTTCCCCTCCTCTTTTCTGTTTTCCAACGCGGCGGGTGGGGTGCAGTTTGCCAATAGTCGGTTTGCTCAAATGCCGTCCCACATGGAAGTGAAAATGCTAGGCAACATGCCTTCCCTAGCTATGTGGTGTGCTGGACGGACTGTGGAGTACTCCCGATTCCCGAGCGTGTGGGGGTGCGATGCGAATGCTGCAGGACTTTTCCTTTTAAACATGTATATAAATTGTAACATTTGGTTCTGCTCCTTAGCAAGATCGATAAATAGAAATAACGATTGGAAACACTAGGGTGGGGCTTTTCCCGCCCGATAAGCAGGGTACAGTAGTAGCTACATTGGCGCATCGTCGATTTGGTCACATGCAGTCCCACATGTTGTAGTGATATAAAGCCTAGCCAATGCGCGTTGACTGGGGGCCGGAACGACAGTGTGGTATGCGACGTGGAAGGGACATACTTCATGTACGTGTTCCAGTTTCTCATTTTGAACTTGCGAACGTGACAGGCGTGCTGCACAAGTAGTTTTGAATTTATAAGTTCGGTCTCAGTTTTTGAATTTACGAGTAGTTCGTAGGTCGGGTCAAGCATCATACTTAAATTACGAAGTTGATGCAAAAGGTAAGCACAACTTATAAATTGATGGAGGGAGTACTAGTTATAGTGATGCATATAAGACGCCAAATGTGAGCAAAGGGATCACACATGTCTTTATCGACTGGAATGGCAATGCAATAGTACAATAAGAATTAAGGACATGAGGACACGATCGCAGTGGTGATTACAGGAGGCAAGAAGAAAGATGCATCCATCAACGACCTCCTCCTCCTCGACTCCGTGTGCCGGGCCACCGACCGGCGGCTGAGGAGCGGCGGCTTTTGTGGCGAGGTCAAGGTGCTTCTCAACAAAGGCGTCCAAGGCTTCCAGCTAGTTGACAAAGGCAACATCGTAGCATCCTCACCGGACTTGTAGATGCCTATGTACATGACTTCCTCGTACACGTGGATGTGTAGGTTGATAAATTCTTGCAGGGCGAGGCGCCTAGCCGCGAGCGCGACCTCGAGGTGGACATTCTTCGTTGCGTCGGCGGGCAGACACAGGGCCACCAGTGCTTGAAATAGTTTCTCACCGAGGAGGCCGATTAGGGTGGCAGGCAATGAGGAGCCTGGTCGCGCAGGCTGGAGGAGTACGGCAATGTCGTCCGCGAGCTTCTTCACGACGGTGAACTTGTTGATGCTGGCAACGATCATCTTATCCAACAGAGAGTCGTAGCTGGCATCGATGATGGCCATGAACCAGCCGATAGCCAACACCCTCTGGAGACGACCCTCGGTGCCATGCTGCAGGCTGGCATCGTGGACCATCTGGCACAGCCGCTGGTCGGTCGATCGCATCGCCGCCATGGGTCTGAAGTGAGCACTATTGCGCTTAGTGTAGGTGCGTAGGGCTTAGCGTAGGTGCGTATGTGCGTACAATGTGGTGGATGCATTGGAATGGAGGGGGCCCTTTATATGAGTGCAAACTGCGTTGCATTCACATCGTGCTACCTCCTTTCTGCATCCTCCTCCCTACTTCCCTCAGCATGCTACTAATTGAAGGAGGATGCATCATTGGCCGTTCAACATTTCGGGAACCGCTACCCTCTCCCTCGTCTGCATTAAAGCCGTATCGGGAACTGTCCTGGTTTACTAGTTTATCGTCCATTTCTCAATTTATTTTTACCGTCGTACTCCCTCCTTTCCGGTTTATAGGGCTCATCTCAAAAAGTTTGTTTTTCCATTTTATAAGTCCCAATTCTACTACTTACCATCACATGTTCAGATTTCAAGGTGTATTAAATCACTGCATGCAAGGATGAAGAAAAAACTCACCAATGCATGTAGAAGTTCTTGGTCATTAAGTGGTCATGCATGCATGTGGTGTAATTAATGCATCAGTATACACAAATTTTTGAGAAAAACAAGAGTATTAATTAAGTATTTTTGCATACTACGGAATTAATTCCACCATTCATCATCTACCTTGGTTGAAGAGATTTTCAAATTAAGCACTATAAACCGAAAAGGAGGGAGTATTTTACTAGTACTGTCAAATCAAATAGTACCGCACTGCCCACTGCACGCCCGGCTAAACACGCCTCCTCGCCTCCATCAAACACCTCCATTAAACCCGCATGCAAACCGAGAAACCTACTCCGGCCACACGTCCGTTCATGAGCGGGCCGGAATTAAATGCAACGCCAGCTGAGCTCCTCCTGTTCGCCCTCAGTTTAAACGAGGCCAGACGCCGGCCAAGATGCTACCGTCCGCCCTCTATTTAAACAAGGCCGGACGGCGGGCAATTAGAATCACACCCCTCCGCCGCTTCCCCATCTCCTCCTTCACCATTTTCTCCACTCTTCCGATGGCTTCCGAGGATCCGTTCTCCGGCATACTAGCCGGCTGGGTGGCCCGCCGAGCCCTCCGTATACGAGCGAGGCCGCTCGATGCTTCACCTACCTTGCCTGACCCGACGAAGCCAGTTGCCGCCCCAAGCCGGCGTGTGGTTCAGCAACTCGCCGCTCTAGTTCGACTCGATGAGGAGTGGCGAGTTTCTCCACGCCGCCATGGTGTCGAGCACGGCGGCACGGGCGTCGTCGCTGCCGCGTCGTACCACGCCACCAATGTCTGCGGCCACGCCTCCCGTGTCTACAGTGGCCGCGCTTCCCGTGACTGTGGCTGCGCCTCCCGTGCCTGCGGCAGCACCATGCAGGCAAAGACAGAAGCCGGGCGCATGGAGAGCAACGAGTCGGTGGCCAGCTTCTCCATGTCCGCCGCCATCATTGAGGAGAAGTAGAACACGGGAGGCCGCCGCCACTTGGGTCCCATGAAGGCCACCGCCGAGGCCACGACTGCGTATACAGGTGGTCTCTTGGCTGGTCCGTCTCTTGCGAGGGCCTTCGTCGACCCCGCAAGTGTCTGCCGGACATGAGGAAGACAAAGGGATCCACATGCGGCTATTTAGATTAGGTATTAATTATACCACGAGAGCTGGATTAGCACCGCTTAGTTCATGTAAATGTAATGAAATCCGTCATGTTTATAGGAAGATCTGGCTTTTTTATACGAAATCCTTCATGCTTATATGAAATCAGTCCGTGTTTGCATGAATTTCATCTGGTTGGTTAGAGTTGTGAAAATGTATGCCGTTGGCATTGGATGTCGTCCTCTGCGGACGGAAGCGGGAGGAAATTTGCCGGTTGCCGTTGGATATGCTCTTATGCTGGAAATAATAGTCACATCCAATCCATTTTAGTTAATTGCGTGTATGATTCTCAAAGATAAAAAGTTAATTGCATGTACAGTGTACATGACTTGCAGGGTGGCTACAGATTCATACAGAAAGTTAAAAAGAAACAAATCAATCCTTAATCTTGTATTCTAAGTACTCTGTGGGTTCCACTGTCAGTACAGTAGCGAAAGAAGTATATACTAGAAAAATATAAAAATCTAAAGTTTAAGACAGAATTCAAACTCAGGTCATCGCGTTGCGAGCATCCAGCGCTAACCAGTCCACCAGATATTCTTTGTGGACGATGCAAGAGATATATTTCTTTTTAAATAGTTACTGCGATAATTGGTTTGAAGTGATATATTTTATGTTTGCCCCGAATGATCTCAAATTCACTAGTAGTAACAAAGAAAAGGTTGCCTTGTTAATTAACAGAAAACAGGGCGAAAACTATCACATGCGGCCGGTAAAAACAAGGCACACTGGGTTCAGTGTCATCATCACTACAGCTATGCGTGTGCGAGAAATCTACATATCGAGGGGGGTTACGGAGAGAAAGATGTATTGAGTGTGTGTGAGCGAGGCACAGAGACACAACTAGCGAGTGTGTGTGTGTGTGTGTTTAAGAGAGAAGACAATGGATAGATTAAGATCAAGATCAAGGTGTCACCCTTCTGCTGTCATTGTTGGGGGGGAGGGAGAGAAAGACGTATCGAGAGTGTGTGCGCGGTAGGTACAGAGGCACAACCAGCGAGTGTGTGTGTGTATGTGTTTGAGAGAGAAGCCAGTAGATAGATTAATATCAAGATCGAGGTGTCACCCTACTCCTTCGGTGTCGGGAAGTGTGTGTGTGTGGTGGTGGGGGGTGCCAGTGATACTTAGAGATAGGGAGAAGGAGTTTGTGTGTTACATATCTATATTAAGGGATAGGTAGATACCATGTGTGTGAGGCATACTTAAAGCATCACGGAGATAAACAAGCGGTGTGCATGCAAGTGCCAGAAAAAAATGAAGAGAGAAACAATGTGTGCGCGACTGAGTGTGTGTGTGTGTGTGTGAGCAAAATCTCAAAACAAATGGTGCTCTGCTAGAAACCCATTGTATGTATTCATATAGTTCCGGGACTCGAGTTAACCTTAGGGATATGTGTGCGAGACATAGTTATACTTTGAGACATGAGTGGTGGTGGGTGGGCGGAATTAAAGGGGTGGGCGTGTTCGACAACGAGTGTGTGTGTGTTTTTGTGTGAGAGACTTGTAGGACAGGGTAGAAAGACGAATACTAACCTTGATGGAGGGAGAGAAATACACAAAGTGCGCGTGTGTGATTCAGATGCCCACGCAGAAATGAGATATGTATCGGTGTGAGAGAGATTGCACAATTCATTCACGTATCACTATCTAGCGATCATGGACGTGCATCGCTTCGCTTGAACATGATCAATATCTACTTTGTATCATGGCCAAAGATACAATATCGATTCAACGCTATAAATATTGGACACTCACATATCACATTCTTTTCCAAATAGTCTTTTTCAATCATGCAAGCCAAAGTTATAGTGATATTTTCTTCAAACAACCACTGTAGTTATCATGTACATGCACCGTTGTTAGTTTTGCATTCAAATTCATTTGTCTTGGATGATTTAAGATTCTAGTATGAAGTAATATATGTAATACTTATATATGAATTCAACGGGTACTACAATTTATGAAATGGAGGCCATGTAATCATATGAGTAACACTTTTAAGTAGCGGACTACAATATCCCTTTCTTTTGTGCATCTATATTATCCATTTGTTACTGTGCAATATAATTAAAATTAACACGTCAATGCATTGTGTTTAAAATAAATAATGAATGGCACTAAATTGTATATTTACATGAGAAATACATAGGCTGAGCGTTTGATCCGTTTTTTGTGAACGCGCCTCTACGCCCGTATGATTGGCCGCGCCCGTGTGATCGTAAAAAGTTATCGTTGCATCATCCCGAGTTATTGTCTTTTTTTCTGGGGTGGACTTCATACGAGTTATTAACTGCTGACGTGTGCGGGCGGCAAAATTAGTTATCGCATGACCTTCCCGCTAACACTGTCCAAAATTAGTTGAAACTGGATACGAATGATCCTGCAGGGGGCAAAATCTCCCGCTTGCTTCTAAAATTTCTACGACCAAGTCTGTAGCATGCGAAATTCCCCTTTTGTCCTTGGTGCATAGAGAACAATACGACCCTCATTAACATAAAAGGTCGGGGTTGCTTTGGTAACTTCCGGTTCCCCCCACCACACGACACCCCCATTTCCTCTTCCCTCCCGCAAAAATGACTACTCCACAACACCAGAGCATCTTACATCACGCCGTCCGTACTTCATCGGCAATTCTACCCCTTCCCTCTCGAAACCCTAGACTGCTCATCCACCGGCGTACCAGAGCCCATTCACTGTCGGTGTCATCCACCTCGCCGGATCTGCTTCTGCGGCCGCATCTACCGCTCCCACCTTCCCTAGAAATAGTAGACTATTCATCCACCATTGTACCACAGCCCATTCAGTGCTGGCCTTGTCCACGGCCCCAGATCTGGTTCGCCGGTCCTCTCATCAACCGTAGCGCATCTGCAGCGGCTCCTTCGTACATCGGAGCCGCTTCGTCCACACCCCCAGAGCCGTCCCACCGACGCACCCGTCGATGGCCTGTGCTCCTCTTCGTCGACACCGTCCTCAACCCTACCGGAGCTGCTTCACCGAAACCATCCTCAACCCTACCGGAGCAGCTTCGCCGATAGCATTCTCAACCCTACTGGAGCCGCTCTACCAACGCCCAAGTCCACGGCCTTAGATCCGCTTCGTCGACACCCTCGTCCAACCTACCGGAGCAGCTTCTGATGCCCTCGTCCACGGCTGCAGATCCGCATCGTCGACACCATCCTCAATACAACCACCGGTGCAGCTTCACTGACGCCCTCGTCCACGGCCTCAGATCCGCTTCGTCCACACCGTATTCCACCGTACCGGAGCCGCTTCACAAACACCCTCCTCCACGGTCCTAGATCTCCTTAGAGGACCCAGACAGCCAGCACAGCGTCATCACCCTTGAGGTTTCTAACCTGATTCCCACCGTCTGGCACGATGCCAAGCACCCGCCGCGGCCGAGGCACTGTCACCTTTAAACCTGTCCAGCATCACCTGCCAGATGTACTTCAAATATACTAACAGGTCGCTGTTACATGTTATGGAGCTTGCAAGAGCTACAAGGATGATGTTTCTTCTAGATCTAACACCTTGGCCAACCAAAATCTTGTACTGAGGCATTGATATGATCTTGAAAGTGCATCTATCTCTTGTATTGTTGTGTGCCTGCCAGTGTGCTTTGCTAGGACATGCAATGTATTATCATGTAGAGATATCTCTAATTAGCCGTGTCAACTTGCAGATTGGGTGCCGCAATGAAAAAGTACAAGATTTCTTAGTACAAGATGTATGTGGCATTTTCATGGAACATCACAAAAAAAGGAGGGGCAATGGTGAGCCTATACAGCATGGTATGGTAGGTCACTCCATTGCAATCATCGTGACATGTTATTTGTATGTCAGTGTTGTTGGCCAGGGTTCTTAGGGACAGTTATTTGTAGTTATCCTAAGAAAATAAGCTCCTTTGAATATAAGCTCCAGATAATCAGCCAACCACTTCTTTTCATTGCCTGCTTTTTCAACTTATCTGTGGTATGATCAGTGAAAAGTCTAGATTGCATTATATTTTGTCATTTTTCTGCCCATATAGAAATTAATTTGACTTGCAAACATCACGAATTGAACCCATTGCAGTAATTAATTTGATATGAAAATAGACCATCATTATTTGTTCAAAATGCAAATACAAAGATACCATCTACTTGGCACAATCTATTTTGGTCAATGTCTTCCAAACAGAGCCCATTGCCTAAATTTAAATGAAGAACCCATTGCCTAAATTTAAATGAAGAACCATGATTTATCAAAATTCCATGGTCCAAGTGGCTGGTTATTATCATATAGCAGCACCACCTGAAAGCCTCACATAGCAGCGGCAACAGCTCATAGCAATTCATCATACAACAGTAGCTGCAGCTCATCGCAATTCATCATATAACAGCAGCAACTCATAGCAATTCATCATATAGTAGCAGCAGCTGCCGCCGCCGCAGCAGCAGCTCATAGCAATCCATCATATAGCAGCAGCAGCTCATAGCAATTCAGCTTACAGCAGCAGCAGCTCATACCAATTCATCATATAGCAGCAGCAACAACTCATACCAATTCATCATATAGCAGCAGCAGCTCATAGCAATTCATCATATAGCGGAGCAGAAAGAAAATTTTGCTAAAAATCAGAGGAGATCCTCACCTTGTTGGATGAGCTCATCCCGCAACAGCACCTCAAGGCGATGGCCTAAGAGGAGGGGAGGCGGAACGAGGTACCTTCTGCCAGAGTGGGGCGTCGGCCGTAGTTGTGCGGCGATCGCCGGAGTAGAGCGTTGGACGGACCACAACGGAGCAGCTGCTAGACATGATGAAAGTGAGGGGCGACGCCGGAGGGAGGAGTAGCCGGGGAGACACCGGCCATGTAGCCTAGCTGGAAAGAGCATCGTTGAGTAGCAGGCCTGATGGGACCTGTTGCGGCGGCTCGCTTGCTGAACCCTAGCGCTACAGGTAGGGGATCGAGGTAGAGGGAAAGGGGAGAGGAGATGCGAGCGGGCAGGGCAATGAATGCTTGCGTGATTGTTTTTACTTGGGGGTCAGGTGTGACGCGGGCGTGAGCAGTGGCATTTGAGTGTAATATAGGCACACAATAGAGTTATTTCGCTATTCCCCTTGCCTTCAATTTTAAGTGAGCTTCCATGGGAAGCACCCCCCAAGCTTTTTCTCATTGTGAAGGAATTGGTGGTGAAAATAAGTTAAGCCCATGCCCATAACTCAAAAACATGTTTTTTTTACATATTTTATGGCTTATTTTGACAATAAGCTCTCAGAAGGTGGAATAGAACTGGCCCTTAACCTGCAATTCCATTCTGCATGCAATGATGAATCACTCCTGCCTGCTATAGTGTAGATTTAGGCATCATACATGGCATAACCTAATACATGTGCATTTCATTATAGAATCTTAAATATGCAATGTTTATGTTAGTTCATACGTTGCACATGATGTTTAAATGCCTCCTAAATCTGGTCAGTCAAGTGATGGTCTTTAAGCCTCCTTCTATGCTTGTTTTCTTGATATGTAATTCAGTGTTGTGCAAGATTTGCTCACACATGTCTTCAATTGCTTGTTTCCATCAGCCAGCCATACTAGAATTGTTTGCTTTGATTACTTGTTGTTCTTGATCTAACAGAGCGTGTCAACGATTTAAACACTAAGGTCTGCTGTAGTGGGGGCTTGTATAACTCATAGGTGACAAAAAGGTTTGCCTGTACACTAAACTAGGCTCTCCAAGAGTACCTGGAGGTCCAGTTCAAAGGTATGCCTAGTTTTTACATACCGCACACATAGTAAATGCTCATTTTAGTGTGTGCAAGAGATGTGGCATGTTTCATTATGTGGTGTCATTTTGTTATAAACTCATGCTTTGGTGTTGTTCAGAGACTAGAAAGTATGCATATTTATCTTCCATGTAAGGAGACCAGTAACTAGTTTGTGTCACCTTGCAGAGGGGGTGCAATGAAGCAAAGATTCAGGATTTCCAAGTACAAGATGTTAAGAAGGAGCCTTGCAAGAGAAGGAGGAGCAACGCTGAGCCTGTACAACCAGTTATGGTAAGTCACTGTATTACAGTTACCAGGACTTCCTATTTGTCTGACACTATGCTTGCGTAGGGTTCTTCACCTGTAACTGATGACCCACAAGTATAGGGGATCAATTGTAGTCCTTTCGATAAGTAAGAGTGTCGAACCCAACGAGGAGCAGAAGGAAATGACAAGCGGTTTTCAGCAAGGTAATGTCTGCAAGCACTGAAATTATAAGTAACGAGTAGTTTGGTAGCAAGATAATTTGTAACGAGCAAGTAACGGTAATGGTAACAAAAGTGCAGCAAGGTAGCCCAATCCTTTTGAGGCAAAGGACAGGCCAAAATGGTCTCTTATGATAAGCAAAGCGTTCTTGAGGGTACACGGGAATTTCATCTAGTCACTTTCATCATGTTGGTTTGATTTGTGTTCGCTACTTTGATAATTTGATATGTGGGTGGACCGGTGCTTAGGTGCTGTTCTTACTTGAACAAACCTCCTACTTATGATTAACCCCCTCGCAAGCATCCGCAACTACGAGAAAAGTATTAAGAATAAATCTAACCATAGCATTAAACTTTTGGATCCAAATCAGTCCCTTACGAAATAGCGCATTTACTAGGGTTTAAGCTTCTGTCACTCTCGCAACCCATCATCTAATAACTACTCCACAATGCATTCCCTTAGGCCCAAATATGGTGAAGTGTCATGTAGTTGACATTCACATGACACCACTAAGGGAATCACAACATACATATCATCAAAATATCGAACACATATCAAGTTCACATGATTACCTGCAACAAGATTTCTCCCGTGACCTCAAGAACAAAAGTAACTACTCACTAATGATAACCATGCTCCAGATCAGAGGGGTATTAAATAGCATAATGGATCTGAACATATAATCTTCCACCAAATAAACCATATAGTAATCAACTACAAGATGTAATCAACACTACTAGTCACCCACAAGTACCAATCTATAGTTCTGGTACAAAGATTGAACACAAGAGATGAACTAGGGTTTGAGAGGAGATGGTGATGTTGAAGATGTTGATGGAGATTGCCCTCCCCAAGATGGGAGAGTTATTGGTGATGATGATGACGATGATTTCCCCCTTCAGGAGGGAAGTTCCCCCGGCGGAATCGCTCCGCCGGAGGGCAAAAGTGCTCCTGCCCAAGTTCCGCCTCGAGACGGCTGCTTTCGTCCCAAAAGTCCTCTCCTTATTTTTTCTAGGTCAAAATGACTTATATACCAGAAGAGGGGCACCGGAGGTGGGCCGAGGAGGGCACAACCCACCAGGGCGCGCCTGGGCTCCTTGGCGCGCCCAGGTGGGTTGTGCCCACCTGGTGGGCCCCCTCTGGTAGTTATTTGCTCCAATAATTCTTATTTATTCCATAAAAATTCCTCGTGAAGTTTCAGCTCATTTGGAGTTGTGCAGAATAGGTAGCCTGACGTAGCTTTTTCAGGTCCAAATTTTCAGCTGCCGGAATTCTCCCTCTTTGTGTGAACCTTGCATATTATGAGATAAAAGGCATTAGAATTACTCCAAAAAGCATTATTATACATAAAAACATCATAAATAATAGTAGGAAAAAATGATGCAAAATGGACGTATCAACTCCCCCAAGCTTAGACCTCGCTTGTCCTCAAGCGAAAACCGAAATCGAAAAACATGTCCACATGCTTAGAGAGAGAGGTGTCGATAAAAACAAAATACAGACATAGAAGCATCATGTATATTATTATAACAGCAACAAACTTTAATATAAAACTTTACCATAGAACTTTGGTCATATAACTTCTCATGAACAAGTAACAATTCATCACAACATCGAAGTATAAAGCATAAACTCTATTGAAAACCAACAAACTCTGTTCTCAGTCAACTTTGCAACTACAGTTCATCATCTTTTCAGGAAGGGTCATGTATCGGAGCCTTTTTGGCAAGTCCACATACTCAACCATCATATAGTCTTCTATGGTTGCTAACACTCACCACATACACATGAGCAAAATGTTTCAACCGGACACATAGAAAGAAAGATAGGGGCTTATAGTTTCGCCTCCCAACATACTCACCTCGAGGGTGATGTCAACTATAATAACTCATGCTACTCATATCCAACTGGATATATGTGCCTAGATCTTTCCTCACCACATGATGCTTGCCAAAAGAGAAAACAAAAAGGAATAGAGAGAAGAACTTTGACTCTTGCATAAAAGTAAATACATAAACATAAAAGATAGGCCCTTCGCAGAGGGAGGCAGAGGTTGCCATGTGCTTATTTGTTTATATGCTCAATCCCTTAATGCAAAAGAACGTCATGTTATATTGCCCCTTATGATAGCAACCTTTATTATGCAGTCTATCGCTTTTATTCTTTGCCATCACAAGTTTGTACAATGCTCAATTTTCTCTTACACTAAATGATCTAACACTTTTAGAAGCAATTTTTATTGCCTTTTTGCACCGATGACAACTTACTTGAAGGATCTTACTCAATCCATAGGTAGGTATGGTGGACTCTCAAAATAAGATGTGGGTTTAAGGGTTTTTGGATGCACAAGTAGTATCTCTACGTAATGCGGAATTTTTGGCTAGCAAAGATGGGGGCAAGCACCACATGTTAAAGGATCTATGACAATATAACTTCTATGTGAATATGAACAAACATAAATCATTACGTTGTCTTCCTTGTCCAACGTCAACAATTTTGGCATATAATATTTTGATGGGGGCTCACAATCAGAAAAGATGTCCAAGATGGTATATTTGCATGTGAATCTTCTCTTCCCTTAATAATTCTATCATGAATTGCATTATTGACCAATGCTATGTTTGTCAATCTCCAATAAAAGTTTCTACTTATACTCTTCCTTATGTGATGTCATTACTTACCATAAAATTAGCATATGATCTTTTTCATTTATTTCCTTTCTTTTTATTGAACATGAAAGTAAAGAAAACAAAACTCAAACTAAACTTTATTATATATATCTCGCACACGATTACAAAGATAGATCACTAAGCAAACACTCGAAAAGAAAGGATCGAACTAAACTTTTATTCATCTAAAGCAAAAGATAACTATGGACCGAACTAAGATAAGTAAAGGCAAAAGATAGTGGAGGTGATACGATACCGGGGCACCTCCCCCAAGCTTGGCACAAGCCAAGGGGAGTGCCCATACCCGATACTCAATTTTTTTTTGTTGATGAAGAAGGAGGTGGTGGTGATGAAGTAGTGGCCCTCTCCAACAGCTTCTCCAATCTACGGATGATGCTCCGGAGGGCAATGATGTGCTCTTGCAATAGAATATTTTCACGGGTGAGATATTTATTTTGCACATGAACCGTTTCGATGATCCGAAAGGCTTCAATCTCAGTGGGGGTAAGATTATCATAGTAAGGTTTAAGGATATCTTCTTCGTCCTCCTCGGCAGGCAAAGCTTGCTCGACCACTGGTGCTTGATCTCCGGTGGCCTCCTTGCTCTTGTCCCCTTTGATGACTTCTTCAGGCTCTTCTCTCTTCAACTCAATCTTCATCAACCAAGCCTCCTCTTCTACGTTGTTGGAGGAGGGAGAAGACGTGATGCCTGGCTTAACAGATCTGACCGAAAACAACAAGAAAAGAAAACAGAATATTTCTCTGCGATACGATGGTTAATAGGTTCGGGGGGTATATAAGGATTTTTTATCTTGGGAAACAAGCAAACGGAAGAAAAACGGAGTCCGGAAGGTACCCGAGGTGGGCACAACCCACCTGGGCGCGCCTGGCAAGCCAGGCGCGCCCTGGTGTCTTGTGCCCACCAGGAGTGCCTTCCTGGTCGTTTCTTATTTTCCTAATTTTTGTTATATTCCAAAACGGACAGAAAATATTTTTGTGGATTTTTCGGAGTCCGTTTACTTACCGTATCACGTACCTTCTCTTTTTTTCACGATTCTGGAGTGTTCCGAAAGGTTTCCTTTATGTGTTCTTCCGGTGTCATGGTTTGGATAATATTGCTTTCAACATTAATGGGCCTACTTGAGATATAATGTTTTATTCTTTGCCCATTGACAACCTTCGGGTTAGTACCTTCGGCATTATTTATCTTGATGGCTCCGGATCGATAAACCTCCTCGATAACATAAGGTCCTTCCCATTTGGAGAGGAGTTTTCCTGCAAAGAATCTGAAACGAGAGTTGTACAAAAGAACATATTCTCCAACTTTGAACTCACGCTTTTGGATTCTTTTGTCATGCCATCTTTTAACTTTTTTCTTTAAATAACTTGGCATTTTCGTAGGCTTGGGTTCTCCATTCATCTAGTGAGCTAATATCAAATAACCTCTTTTCACCGGCAAGTTTGAAATCATAGTTGAGTTCTTTAATTGCCCAATATGCTTTATGTTCTAATTCAAGAGGCAAATGACAAGCTTTTCCATAAACCATTTTATACGGAGACATACCCACAGGATTTTTGTATGCTGTTCTATAAGCCCAAAGTGCATCATCTAACTTCTTAGACCAATTCTTTCGGGACCTATTGACAGTTTTTGTAATATTAATTTTATTTCTCTATTTCTAAGTTCAACTTGACCACTAGACTGAGGATGATAAGGTGATGCAATTCTATGGTTAACATCATATTTAGCAAGCATTTTACAGAAAACACCATGAATAAAATGTGAACCACCATCAGTCATTAAATATCTAGGGACTTCAAACCTTGGGAAGTTGACTTCCTTAAGCATTTTAATAGAGGTGTTGTGATTAGCACTACTAGTTGGAATAGCTTCTACCCACTTAGTAACATAATCAACAGCAACCAAAATATGTGTATACTCATTAGAGGAAGGAAAAGGTCCCATGTAATCAAATCCCCAAACATCAAATGGTTCAACAGCAAGAGAATAATTCATAGGCATTTCCTGACACTTACCAATATTACCAATTCTTTGACATTCATCACAAGATAAAACAAACTTACGAGCATCCTTAAAGAGAGTAGGCCAATAAAAACCAGATTGCAATACCTTGTGAGCAGTTCTATCTCCCGCATGATGTCCTCCATAAGCTTCGGAGTGACATTTCCGTAGGATTTTTCCCTGTTCATGCTCAGGTACACAACGTCTAATAATACCATCTACTCCTTCTTTATAAAGATGTGGGCCATCCCAAAAGTAATGTCTTAAATCATAGAAGAGTTTTTTCTTTTGTTGGTATGTGAAGCTAGGAGTGTTATGAGAAACATTTATTGCAGCTAATTGTTCATCAGGAAAACTACCATTAATAGGTTGTGGGTCATCAAGAATATTTTCTAACCAAGACAAGTTATCAGCCATGGGGTTCTCAGCTCCCTTTCTATCAGTGATATGTAAATCAAATTCTTGTAGCAAAAGAACCCACCTAATGAGTCTAGGTTTAGCATCCTTCTTTTCCGTAAGATATTTTACAGCAGCATGATCGGTGTGAACAGTCACTTTAGAATCAACAATGTCAGATCTAAATTTATCACAACCAAACACCACTGCTAAGAATTCCTTTTCAGTAGTAGCATAATTTCGTTGAGCACTGTCTAGAGTTTTACTAGCATAATGAATAACATTTAATTTCGTATCGACTCTTTGTCCTAGAACAACACCAACAGCATAATCACTAGCATCACACATAATTCAAAAGGCAAGTTCCAATCAGGTGGTTGAACAATAGGTGCAAAAATCAAGGCTTTCTTAAGTGTTTCAAAGGCTTCTACACAATCATCATCAAAAATAAATGGAATATCCTTTTGTAAAAGATTTGTAAGAGGCCTAGAAATTTTTGAGAAGTCTTTAATAAACCTCGTATAGAAACCAGCATGACCAAGGAAACTACGAATACCTTTGATATCTTTAGGGCATGGAGTTTTCTCAATTGCATCAACTTTAGCTTTATCCACCTCAATACCTCGTTCGGAAATTTTATGTCCCAAGACAATACCTTCATTAACCATAAAGTGGCACTTCTCCCAATTCAAGACAAGATTAGTTTGCTCACATCTCTGCAAAACTCGATCAAGGTTGCTCAAGCAATCATCAAAAGAAGTTTTGTAAACGAAAAAATCATCCATGAAAACCTCAACAATCTTTTCACAAAAGTCAGAGAATATAGCAGTCATATATCTTTGAAAGGTAGCAGGTGCATTGCATAAACCAAAAGGCATACATCTATAAGCATAAGTTCCAAAAGGGTAAGTAAAGGTGGTTTTCTCTTGATCAGGTTGTGAGATAGGTATTTGAGAAAAACCGGAATATCCATCATGAAAGAAAAAAATGTGTGTATGCTTTGATAGTCTTTCTAACATTTGATCAATAAAAGGCAGAGGGTAATGATCTTTTCTAGTAGCTTTATTTAGTTTTCTAAAATCAATTACCATTCTGTAGCCAGTGACAATTCTTTGTGGAATAAGTTCATTCTTATCATTAGGAACAACGGTAATACCTCCCTTTTTAGGGACACAATGAACGGGACTTACCCATCTACTATTAGCTATGGGATAGATTATACCTGCTTCTAGAAGCTTCAGTATTTCTGTTCTTACCACTTATTTCATTTTAGGATTTAAACGTCGTTGGTGATCAACAACGGGTTTAGCATCAAGCTCCATATTAATTTTATGCTGACAGAGAGTGGGACTAATGCCCTTTAAATCATCAAGAGTATATCCAATGTCAGCTCGGTGCTTCTTCAGAACCTTCAATAATCTTTCTTCTTCATGTTCTGAAAGGTTAGCACTAATAATAACAGGATATATCTTGTTCTCATCAAGATAAGCATATTTCAAAGTGTCTGGCAATTGTTTTAATTCAAACATAGGATCACCTTTAGGTGGAGGAGGACCTCCTAGAGTTTCAATAGGCAAATTGTGTTTAAGCAGAGGACGTTGTTCAAAGAAAATCTTATCTATTTCATTTCTTTCATGCAGATGCATATCATTTTCATGGTCTAGCAAATATTGTTCTAGTGGATCGGTAGGAGGCATAGCAATAGAAGCAAGACTAATTATTTCATCCTTACTAGACAACTCTTTATTATGATGTTTTCTACTGAACTTGGAAAAATTAAACTCATGAGACTCATCACCAAAACTAACACCGACAGTTTGCTTCTCGCAATCTATTTTAGCATTAACGGTATTCAAGAAAGGTCTACCAAAGATAATGGGACAAAAGTCATCTTGTGGGGAACCAAGAACAAGAAAATCAGTAGGGTATTTTATTTTCCCACACAAGACTTCAACATCTCTAACAATCCCAAGTGGTGTGATGGTGTCCCTATTAGCAAGTTTAATAGTAACATCTATGTCTTCTATTTCAGCGGGTGCTATATCATTCATAATTTCTTGATATAAGGTAAAAGGAATGGCACTCATGCTAGCACCTATGTCGCATAAACCATGATAACAGTGATCTCCTATTTTAACTGAGACAACAGGCATTCCAACAACAGAAGTAAATAACATGCCCATCTATATTTTCAACCAAGAGATCTTTAACCATAGCAACACTAGGTTCTACTTTGTTTTGTTCAGTAGGTTTGGAAGTTCTAATATAACTTTTGTTGACCACAGTTGAGACTTTAGCCTGTTCCTTTATCCTAATAGGGAAAGGTGGTTTTTCAATATAAGCAGTAGGCACAACTGGATCAACATTGTAAATAATAGTTTCATCTTTAGCTATTACTGGTTCTTTAATTTCTTCTTTGATAGGTGGGTGATATTTAAACCACTTCTCCTTAGGGAGGTCAACATGAGTAGCAAATGATTCACAAAAGGAGGCTACTATCTCAGAATCAAGTCCATATTTAGTGCTAAACTTTTGAAAAGCATCGGTATTCATAAAAGATTTAACACAATCATACTTGAGCTTAATACCTGACTCTTTACCTTCGTCGAGTTCCCAATCTTCAGAGTTGTGTTTAATTCTTTCTAAAAGATCCCACCGGAAGTCAATAGTCTTCTTCATAAAGGAACCAGTACAAGAACTATCAAGCATGGATCGATCATCATGAGAAAGCCGAGCATAAAAATTCCGAATAATAATTTCTCTTGAGAGCTCATGATTGGGGCATGAATATAACATTGACTTAAGCCTCCCCCAAGCTAGAGCGATACTTTCTCCTTCACGAGGCCAAAAATTATATATATAATTCCGATCA
Source organism: Thinopyrum elongatum (assembly GCA_011799875.1). Lineage (NCBI taxonomy): Eukaryota > Viridiplantae > Streptophyta > Magnoliopsida > Poales > Poaceae > Thinopyrum > Thinopyrum elongatum. Next base: position 433,733,587 of record CM022298.1, on the reverse strand, counting down.
CGATGAACTAGATGCATAGGATAATTTTTTGGTGAAATTCCAATTTCAATCGATTCCAATTCCAAGATCCAATATCATCGCATAGCCTATACCATGCCAATGCTTTTCCCTTCAAAGATAAAGGGAAAACCTTCTTCTTAGCTTCATCTCCGGGTAAACCTGCAAGCTTAAATAATCCACAAATTTCATCCACATATATCAAGCGCATATCAGGATGTTCAGTTCCATCTCCAGCTTAAGGATTAGCTAGCAGTTTTTCTTTTTCACTTTCAGTTTATCAACTGAATTGCTTGAGGACAAGCAAAGGTTTAAGCTTGGGGGAGTTGATACGTCTCCGTCGTATCTACTTTTCCTAACGCTTTTCCTCTTGTTTTGGACTCTAATTTGCATGATTTGAATGAAACTAACCCGGACTGACGCTGTTTTCAGCAGAACTACCATGGTGTTGTTTTTGTGCAGAAATAAAAGTTCTCGGATTGGAACGAGACTTCGTGAGGATTTTTTGTATAATAAAAGAGAATTTCTGGAGCCAAGAACCACAGGAGGGGGGGCACCTAGGTGGGCACAACCCACCAGGGCGCGCCCAGGTGGGTTGTCCCCACCTGGTGGCCCTGCAGACTCCAACCCTGACGCTATAAAGTCATATTTTCAGAGAAAAAAATCAGGGAGAAAGAATTATCGTGTTTCACGAGACAGAGCCGCCGCCACCTCCTATTCTTCATCGGGAGGCTAGATCTGGAGTCCGTTTGGGGCTCCGGAGAGGGGGATCTTCGATCTTCGTCATCACCAACCCTTCTCCATCACCAATTCCATGATGCTCCCCACTGGGAGTGAGTAATTCCTTCGTCGGCACGCTGGTCGGTGAGGAGTTGGATGAAATTCATCATGTAATCGAGTTAGTTTTGTTAGGGCTTGATCCCTAGTATCCATCACGTTATGAGATTGATTGTTGCTATGACTTTGCCATGCTTAATGCTTTCACTTTGGGCCTGGGTGCCATGATTTCAGATCTGAACCGTTTATGTTATCACCATTATACCTATGTTCTAGATCCGATCTTACAAGTTATAGTCACCTACTACGTGTTATGATCCGGCAACCCCGGAGTGACAATAGTCGGGACACTTCCCGGTGATGACCGTAGTTTGAGGAGTTCATGTATTCACTATGTGTTAATGCTTTCTTCCGGTTCTCTATTAAAAGGAGGCCTTAATATCCCTTAGTTTCCAATAGGACCCCGCTGCCACGGGAGGGTAGGATAAAAGATGTCATGCAAGTTCTTTCCATAAGCACGTATGACTATTTACGGAATACATGCCTACATTATATTTATGAACTGGAGCTAGTGCTGTATCGCCCTAGGTTATGACTGTTATATGATGAATATCATCCAACGAATTCACCGATCCAATGCCTACGAATTTCTCTCATATTGTTCTTGCTAAGTTACCACTGCTATTGTTACTCTTGCACTTGCTACAAAATCATTGCTATTACTGTTACCGTTACTATTGTTGTTGCTACTACTATCAAAACTACCATACTACTTTGCTACTGATCACTTTACTGCAGATAATTAATCTCTAGGTGTGGTTGAATTGACAACTCAGCTGCTAATACTTGCAAATATTCTTTGGCTCCCCTTGTGTCGAATCAATAAATTTGGGTTGAATACTCTACCCTCGAAAACTGTTGCGATCCCCTATACTTGTGGGTTATCAAGACCTTTTTCTGGCGCCGTTGCCGGGGAGCATAGCTATATTTGTTGAGTCACTTGGGATTATTATCAAATTATCACTATGAAGAATCTGAAGGATGCTAAGACTAAGATTTTCCCTCTAAGACAAGGGGAGGTAAGGAACTGCCATCCAGCTCCACTTTAGATTCACCTTCTGTTATAAGTAGACTTGCAACACCACCACATGCTATCAATTCTGATATGTCACAAGTTATTGATGATGCTACTTCTGCTATGAATGCTACTCATGATGATGCTAGTACCTTGCTTGATGATAATGTGCCACTAGGTGAATTTCTTGATGAACAACTTGCTAGAACTAAAGCTTTTGAGAATGCTGAAACTGATGAAATTGTTGAAACTGATGAAGAGCTTGAAACTGAAAATCTTGAAACACCTATTAGACCTAGTTCTCCTAGATATGAATTGCCAAAGGTACCGGAAGGTTATGTTATGGATGAGGTGACAACTAGAGACATTCTTGCTTGTAAGGATAGAGATGATCTGGAAAAATTATCATGCAAGTATAAAGAAAAGACTTTGAATGATAGAATGAAATGTGATCCTAAGTTTGCTACGTCACCTATCTTTGTTGATGCTAAGGATTATGAATTCTCTATCGACCCAGAGTTGATTACTTTGGTTGAATCTGATCCTTTCCATGGTTATGAAACTGAAACTATTGTGGCACATCTTACTAAGTTGAATGACATAGCCACCCTATTTGCTCATGATGAGAAAATTCGCTACTATTATATTCTCAAATTATTTTCGTACTCATTAAAGGGTGATGCTAAGACTTGGTATAATACTCTTGCTCCTGGTTGTGTGCGTAGTCCCCAGGATATGATTTATTACTTCTCTGAAAAGTATTTTCCTGCTCATAAGAAACAAGCTGCCTTACAGGAAATATTTAACTTTGCGCAAATTGAAGAAGAGAGTCTCCCACAAGCTTGGGGGAGGCTTCTCCAATTGCTTAATGTTTTGCCTGATCATCCTCTTAAGAAAAATGAAATACTTGATATCTTGTATAATGGACTAACCGATGCTTCTAGGGATTTCCTAGATAGTTGTGCTGGTTGTGTTTTCAGGGAGCAAACTGTTGAATAAGCTGAAGAATTATTGAATAACATATTGAAAAATTATGATGATTGGACTCTTACCGAACCACCACTCAAACCTACTCCGAAGAAGAGGGGTATCTTATATCTCAGTCCTGAAGATATGCAAGAGGCAAAGAAATCCATGAAGGAAAAAGGTATTAAGGCAGAGGATGTTAAAAATTTACCACCTATCGAAGAAATACATGGGCTTGAAACACCACCACCACCTAAGGTGGTAGAGGTAAATTCTTTACTAAAGTTCGATGAAGGAGATATTCCTTATAATAAACATCCTAGTCAATGCCTTTATGAGTTTGATAATTACATTAGAAAGCAAGATCACTTCAATGCAAATGTTATGAAACAATTGAAATACAATTCTGATATGATTGCTCGCTTAAGTGATTTGTTATTTATAATCTCAAATGATGTTAGAGGTGTGGGAAAACATGCCTCTATGGTTCAAACTCAATTAGAACAAGTTGCTAAATCTCAAAGAGAGTTGCTTGATGAAATGAATAATAATATCAATGATCATGCTGTTAGAGTAATGACTAGAGGAGGTAGAATGACTCAGGAACTACTTTATCCTGAGGGACACCCAAAAAGAATTCAACAAGACTCTCAAAGAGTTGACACTGATGTACCTAGTCCTTCTAAAAAGAAAAAGAAGAAGAAAAATGATAGGGCTTTGCATGCCTCTAGTGAACCTGAAGTTGAAAAACCTCCTGATAATGATAATGAAGTCTCTATCTCTGATGCTGAAACTCAATCTGGTAGTGAACACTCACCTTCTAATAATGAAAAATACAATGATGAGGTTTGTGAAGACACTCAAACAAATAATAAAGAACTAGATAATGATGTTGAGATAGAACCAACAGCTGATCTCGATAACCCACAAACCAAGAATAAAAGATATGATAAAAGAGACTTTGTTGCTAGAAAACACGGTAAGGAAAGAGAACCGTGGGTTCAAAAACCTATGCCCTTTCCACCTAAGTCAACCAAAAAGAAAGATGATGAAGAATTTGAACGCTTTGCTGAAATGCTGAGGCCAGTCTTTTTGCGTACTCGCTTGACTGATATCTTGAAAATGCCTCCTTATGCAAAGTACATGAAAGACATCATCACCAATAAGAGAAAAATACCGGAAGCTGAAATCTCCACCATGCTTGCTAATTATACTTTTAAGGATGGAGTACCTAAAAAACTTGGAGATCCGGGAATAACAACTATACCTTGCTCCATCAAAAGAAATTATGTGAAAACTGCTTTATGTGATTTAGGAGCTGGTGTTAGTGTTATGCCTTTCTCTTTGTATAAAAGACTTGATTTGAATAAACTCACACCTACTAAAATATCTTTGCAAATGGCTGATAAATCAACTGCCATACCTATCGGTATTTGTGAGGATATGCCCGTTGTTGTTGCTAATGCTACTGTCTTAACTGACTTTGTTATACTTGAGATTCCCGAGGACGACAACATGTCGATTATCCTCGGTAGACCCTTCTTGAATACTGCAGGGGCTGTTATTGATTGCAATAAAAGCAATGTCACTTTTCATATCAATGGTAATGAACATACGATGCACTTTCCGAAGAAACAATTCCAAGTGAATGGTATTAATGTTTTTGAAAAATCTCCGGCAATCACTATTGGAAGTTTTCAACTACCTCTACCTACTGCCAAAAAGAAATACAAAATGCTTATTGTTCGGGATATCCATATCCCCATTGAGGTAACTTAGTATTTTACGAAAGTTCTTCGGTTTCATGCTAATCGGAAGTGGTTGTTAATAAAACTTGATCAACCTTATTAATAAATCATTTTTGAGAGGTATGAAGTTGATGAATTCAGTGAGCACTACCTTCTGTTCCTACCTTTTGTTTTCTGTTTTTATTAGTTAAATAAAATAAAATGCCATGCCTTGCCTGTTTTCTGAGTTTTTCGTGCAATAAAAAAAAACTTGACCCAAAAATAAAAGTTCTCAGAATGCCCTAAAAATTTAATACGATTTTTTCTGAATATTTAAGAACTTTTGGTGCAAATAACATTAGAGGGAGGTGCTCCAGGTGGGCACGACCCACCTGGGCATGCCAGCACCCCCAGGCACGCCCTGGTGGGTTGTGGTCCCCACGTGGGCCCCCTCACTTATCTCTTCCTCCCACATCATCACCTACCTCCAGAAAAAAATCACCATTGCTCTCTCTCTCTCTCTCTCTCTTGTGTTCTTGCTCTCAAACCCGCGGATTTCGATCTCTTTGCTCGAAGCTCCGTTTCCGAAACTGTTTCGGGGGATTATTGCTTGGTATGTGCCTCCTCCATTGGTCCAATTAGTTTTTGCTTTAGTGGTTTATATTTAGAATAATTAGTTGCTCTTGGTGCTGCTGTAGATAAGCTTGCATGTTAAATTCTTAGAGTTCTAAGTAGTTTGAATGCTTGATATGGCCTCTATGCATCCCTATGAGTAGTTGCTATCAATCTTGTGAAGTTTTGTTGAGAAAAATTTTGTGAACTAAAAATTTCAGAGTTTTGTTCATAGGAAAAAGATGAGTATCTTTAGGAAGTTTGCTTCCAAGAAGAACTCCAAGGGTGTTATTGGGGAGTCATCTGACAGTGATCTCCGCACCCGGAGAATGGCGGAGGTACGGCCATGCGAATGGCCGCATAACCCATTCATGGAAGGGGCCGGAATCCTTCAAGAGTTTGCACAATATGCTGCTAATGCCGGCCTCACCGACTTCATCGCAGCTGAATGTGAACAGTATCATCTCCTCACAAATTCCTTTGTGCAAAGTTTTCATTTCTTGAGTAGGAATAATCCTCCTGAGGTGCAGTTTAACTTATATGCTGAACCCCATCAGATACCACTTTCTGAGTTTTGTGACATATGCATGATCCCTTCTGATGGGGATTTAGTAGAGCCTAGGCCCGCAGAGTTTGATGGTTTTTACCGCACTCTTACTGTGGGGATGAGAGAGGGGTATCGACTGTCACTGCCACTAGCTTACACTTTCCGGCTGTGCATTATTTTGCTCTATTCATTGCGAAGTGTTTGCTTGCTAGAGAGAAGGTAGGTGCACTCAGTGCGCCTGACTTTGCTGTTTTACGTCGTGCACTTTACGACGACGACACTTATAGCTTGGGAGCTATTGTGGCATGTCGCCTCCACATTAACAGATCCAAGGGTAAAATACATGGTGGCATTTATGCTACTCGCTTGGCAAGTCACTTTAACATTCAGATACGCCAGCATGATTATGCTTTACCCAAGGTTTATTTAGATCGCTCGGCTATGGCACACCACCAATTTATTGATGGTGAGAACACTACTAGTGATTTTCCTTATAACCTTTTTTTTAGTGAGGACATTCGTGATATTATTCCGTTGCCTGCACCTGCTTTGTTTGATCCTATTGCGAGGGGCAGATACAGGATTATGCCTAAGGACATTGTCGCCTACCGGAACAACCTGGCTGCGGCACAGGTGGAGCCTCAGGAATGGGACCCTCAGGTGCCCGCTCCCCAGCACTTCAACATAAGACCCCATGGCTTCTTCGAGTGGTGATTACCAAGTTAGGCCAAAAGCCTAAGCTTGGGGGAGTACGTATTTCCACCGACATTACTTTCATGTTCACACTTTTCATTCCAGTTGTCGGTGTCCACACTTTTTCATTGTATTATCCATGCTAGATTTATTTTCTCGCCTTCTTCTTGTGTGTTTAAAAAACTTTGAGAATATACAAAAATATTTCCTGCTTTTCTTTTATTTTTCTTTCTAGTATAATTAGCTGTAGTGTTTAAAAAGAAAACCCAAAAAGATTTCCTTGTTATTCTGTTGCTTGTTGGGAGCTCTCCCGTGTAAATAGTTTTTCTTGTTTTTGTTTTTCCTTTCTTAAATTTGCTTTCTTTCAGAAAACCAAAAACTCCAAAAATATTTTAGTGTGTTTCTCTGAATTTCTTTTTATTGAGTCATACCGAGGATAAGACCACGATGAAAATGTTGAGTGGCTCTCATATGCATTGTTGTTGATCTAACAGAGAGCCCATATTATCTTGTTTTCTTCTTTTTGAATAAATGTTTGCAGATTCCAGCTTAGTCCACGACACTCTTGCACTATTATTATTTTCATATTGTTCGGTCGTGCAAGTGAAAGGCAATAATGACGATATTTGATGAACTAGCTATGGCAGAGAGAAATGAGTATGAACTCAACTTGTTCTGTTTTAGTAAATATGTTTAACCTAGTATCCATGATTCAGCTCATTATGATCAAACATGTTTGCAATGACCCTTAGAGATTATAGTTTCTCATGTCATGCTTAAGTAGCTAGGAGTGGATAATGTTTTATCTTGGATGTCAACATTGCGTTAAAATAATTGTGATGTAGTATGATGATATGGTATCCTCCTCTGAATGTTCGAGTGGCTTGACTTGGCACATGTTCATGCATGTAGTTGAATCAAAACCAACATAGCCTCTATGATATTTATGTTCATGGTGTTCATATCCTACTCATGCTAGTATCCAATGTTACTTATGCATAATGCATGTTCATGACCGTTTTTGCTCTCTAGCTAGTCGCTTCTCAACCTAATTGCTAGCCTTCGCCTGTACTAAGTGGGAATTCTGCTTGTGCATCAAAACCCAGAAACCCACGTTATTCCAGATGAGTCCACCATACCTACCTATATGCGGTATTACCCTACCGTCCTAAGTAAATTTGCATGTGCCACCTCTAAAAATTTCAAATAAAAATCATTTTTTGTGTGCCTGGATTGTTCATAGAGCGACAGGAGGTAGTCAGTATCTTCCATGCTAAGCGGGTTATTCTCATGGTGAGTGTTTATTCACTCGTCCTTGCACGAGAGGGGCGGTAATAGCGATTCCCAGTCCCGAATTCAAATTGCAAATAATTAAACAAAACTCCCCCAGGAATGTTGTTGGTATGGACGACACCCGTTATTTCAGACAAGCCGTGAAGTGTGATTGTTGGTGGAGGGGGAGTAAACCTTTACTTTTATCGCTTGGGAACCGCCACTAATGTGTTTAGCATGGAAGATACCGATAACTAATGGTCGCGAAGTAAATAAGAGGGGTGCATTTCTCAAAATTTCATTTACCTCTGTTTTAAAACTTGAGCTCTGGCACCTCTTCAAATCACTGCTTCCCTCTGCGAAGGGACTATCTATTTACTTTTATGTTGTGTCATCACCTTCTCAAATAAGCGCCAGAACCTGAGAGCACTATCGTCATCCTCATGCATTGTGTGTAGCTAATGTTGGGTGCATCATGACTAGATCTTTTCTACCATGAATTACAATGTTTAGTCGCTGCTCAGACTTTGGAGGTGCTCTGCATTTATGTTTTGCGGTCTCAGAAAGGGCTAGCGAGATACAACTATTGTCATATTATATCATGGTTGCTTTGACAAAGTGTTGTTGTTTGAGATATCTTATTATTGCTCGCTAGTTGATTATGCCATTGTTATGAGTTAATATAATTTTTAAGAGTTATTGTCGACATGGTTAGTTATAATCTTTGCTGAAAACCTGGGTGCTACTTAAGCTTATTTATGTAAACAAGAGCAAAAGAGTTCGTAAAAGTTTTTCTTTTTCACTTTCAGTTTATCAACTGAATTGCTTGAGGACAAGCAAAGGTTTAAGCTTGGGGGAGTTGATACGTCTCTGTCATATCTACTTTTCCTAATGCTTTTCCTCTTGTTTTGGACTCTAATTTGCACAATTTGAATGAAACTAACCCGAACTGACGCTGTTTTCTAGCCTTCCCCAAGTTGCTTTCCACTCAAATCCTTCTTCCACCATAGCCAAATCTGTGTGAGAGAGAGTTGAGTGTTGGGGAGACTATCATTTGAAGCACAAGAGTAAGGAGTTCATCATCAACACAACATCTATTACCTTTTAGAGAGTGGTGTCTCCTAGATTGGTTAGGTGTCGCTTGGGAGCCTCCGACAAGATTGTGGAGTTGAACCAAGTAGTTTTTAAGGGCAAGGAGATCGCCTACTTTGTGAAGATCTACCCGAGTGAGGCAAGTCCTTCGTGGGCGATGGCCATGGTGGGATAGACAAGGTTGCTTCTTCGTGGACCCTTTGTGGGTGGAGCCCTCCGTGGACTCGCGCATCTGTTACCCTTCGTGGGTTGAAGTCTCCATCAACGTGGATGTACGATAGCACCATCTATCAGAACCACGCCAAAAATCTCCGTGTCATCATTGTGTTTGCACTCTCCAAACCCTTCCCTTTACCTTCATATACAATGTGTTACTTTCTGCTACTATACTCTTAGAATTGCATGTGTAGGTTGATTGCTTGACTTGTATTAATTGCTAAAATCTGACCACAACTAAAATTGGGAAAAGGCGAGATTTTTATTTGGTAAAGTAGTCTAATCATCCCCCCTCTAGACCTACTTTCGATCCTACAAGTGGTATCAGAGCATTGGTCTCCATTTGCCTTGATTTCCATAGCATTGGTGATCATAGCCTTGGTTTCACAACCTAGGAGAGTATGGCGTCTAGCGAGGGAAATTACCACCGTAGAGGTCCTTACTTTGATGGTACTAATTTTGCTAGTTGGAAGCATAAGATGAAAATGCATATTCTTGGTCATAACCCCGTCGTTTGGGCTGTTGTGCGTATTGGCTTGCAAGGTGATTTCTTCGAGGATGGAAAAGAACCAGATCGTGAAGCTACAACGGAAGAAATGAAGATGTTGCAATACAATGCTCAAGCTTGCGATATCCTCTTCAATGGATTGTGCCCCGAAGAATTCAACAAAATCAGCCGCCTTGAGAATGCGAAGGAAATTTGGGATAATTTGGTTGATATGCATGAAGGTACCGAGTCCGTCAAGGAATCCAAATTGGATGTGCTTCAAAGTCAACTTGACAAGTTCAAAATGAAGGATGGTGAAGGAGTCGCCGAGATGTACTCTAGGCTTGCTCTCATCACAAATGAGATTGCCGGCTTAGGAAGCGAAGAGATGACCGACAAATTCATCATCAAGAAGATCCTAAGAGCCTTGGATGGAAAATATGATACCGTGTGCACTTTGATCCAAATGATTCCCAACGACAAAGATCTCAAGCCCACGGAAGTCATTGGTAGAATTGTTGCTCATGAGATGTCACTCAATGATAAGGAAGAGCTCCACAACAAGTCAAGTGGTGCTTACAAAGCTTCATGTGATGCTCCTACTACATCAAGTGAGAAGCAAGTCTCCAACGAAGAATTGAGCTTAATGGTGAAGAACTTCAACAAGTTCTACAAGAATAGAAGCAAAGAGAGAAGCTCCAGGTCAAGATCCTACAATGACAAAAAAAATTCGAGTCATGATCGCAATTGCTACAATTGTGGAAGACCCAGACACTATTCCAATGAGTGTACGACTCCCTACAAGAAAAGAGAAGATTCACCAAAGATGAGAAGTAGAAGAGATGAATCACCTACAAGAGAGAGAAGGAGTAGAGATGATCGTTATGAACGAAGACCCTCTCATAGAAGCAAGGATTCGGAAAGGAAGGACAAGTCATCAAAGAGCTACACAAGACGAAGACATCAAGCTCACGTTGGTGAATGGGTATCCGGTTCCGAAAACTACTCTGAGAGAAGCTATCACTCCGACTCCGAATATACTCAAGATGAAGGTGTTGTCGGTCTTGCACTTGTGTCATCCAACTCCTATGACATATTTGACTCACCAAATGAAGGAATTGGAAGATGCTTCATGGCTAAAGGCCCTAAGGTATCACAACCCGAGTATGTTGATTTCAATAGTGATGAAGATGATTTGCTAGGTGATGATGATTTACTTGTTGACAATACTAGTGATGAAAACTATGATGAACTTGCTAATAATCATGCTAATCAAGATGAATTGAATGACAATGATAAGAAGGAGATTGAGCGTCTAACTAAAGAACTAAACACTCTTAAGTTAGCTCATGAAACAACTCTAGAGGATCATAGAGAGCTCCTAAGAACTCATGAGAAGCTACGCTTCGAGAAGCTAAATTTAGAGCAAGAGCATGGGTTTCTAAAAGCTATCAATGATGATCTTCGAAAGAAGAGTTCTTCTTACATTGCCAAGTGTTTACTCTTGTCTACTTACATGCCACAAGTGAAATCTAGCAATAAGAACAAGAAAGATTCTTCTTCTAGTAGTAACAATAACAATGTGAAATCCAATATTGTTGCTTCTAGTAGTTCTCTTGATTCCACTAATGATTCTCTTAGCCAAGTTACACTCGAGCAAGAAAATAGTTTATTGAAGGGAGTTATAGAGAAAGATGTTTACAAGAGCCTTGCCGGGAGTAAGCAATTTGAGGAAATTGTACGCAAGCAAGGAAGGCACCGGAAGAATCAAGGTGGTGGTTTTGAACGAAAGTTCAATGCCAATGGAGTTGAGTGGGAAGAAGATCAATACCCCAAGACGAAGTTTGTTCCTCAACATGAGAAGTATGATCCCACTTCTTTCAAAGGAACACAAGCTCAAGATGATCTTTCACCACAAGACCACAAGCTAAAAGGCAAGGACAAGCTTCAAGAAGAGATTGATTCATTTGAAGAAGCTTCTAAGGCCATGGTCAAGTGGGTTCCCAAGACTACGTCAAGTTCTACTTCATCAAGTACGACTAGAACTCCAAGGATTCCCATCAAGTTGATGTGGATCCTGAAGAAGAAGAACTAGAGTGTTCTTGAGGGTGATTTCGCCAACACACTTCACTCATATCCATTTTGGCAAGGACTTGTGCAATCAACTTCCATATCTTGCACTAGTTCATGGAGTCACAAACCCTCTTGTTGGTAAGACAAGCGACAAGGTAACCTAATGCTTTCATGGACATCATCATATTTGTGTTTCACTCTATGTCTCTGGATATCCTTGCATGTTCCTTGTGGGACTAACCCATGTATGTATTGAAAGTGCAAAACACTCCAATGAATTGCTCCAAATGATCTACATCAACATTGAGCATCCACATCTTCACTATCTACATGAAGTCATCATCGACAAAACCCAAGGTTAGTTCATCCCTCTTAGGAAGGATATCACATCTAGGGGTAGCTTTGCTCTAAGAATTGAGCTAAGGCAACTCTAATGGTGTGAACACAACAATGCTTTATGTAAAAGTGGTAACCCCACTTGTGCTTAAACGATGAGTATGACCTATGATCAAATGTTCTCATTTGACTCCTAAGTCAATATACTCATATATAGATGACCTAGTCATCGCCGATTGCTTGATAGATGCTAGAGTGTTTGTGCATGCTTTGTCACATGTTTCATTTGCTATCTTATTGTGTGAGCATGTTGGATGCATAATTTTCTCCATTCGAGGACATCCATTTGTAGTTTTGATTGTTTGGTTTTTATTGGCCAAATGGATGAACAAGAATGCCTAAGTACTTCCTCTAGCTATCTATGCTCTTCTTGTCTCAAATTCTATTCATGCTACATCACAAAATTTGAACAAGTCTTTTTCGAACCCTCCGGGTGAGGAGCACTCGGAGCCACCGATCCGTCAAGGGCTGACTTCCAAAACCTCTTAGTGAATTTCGGTCAGACCAACTCATTCATATTCGGTCCCATCGAAACCACTAGGTTGATCTAGGTTTTTACCTCGGTGCCACCGATTAGAACAATTCGGTCTCACCGAGTTGCAGCAACTGCAAGCAGTTTTGCATCTCGGTGCCACCGAACCATTCCACTCGGCACCACCGACAGCTAATGGGTATATATACCGCGGCCCGGCGTTTGGAAATTCCTTCAAATACTCGAGCCCGCACCTCCCCATTGCTGCCGCTATTGGTCTCCGGATCGTTGCTGTCTCCACCTGTGCGCCGTCGTCGCAGGTCTCCGCCGTCGTCAACGGGAATCACCTCCGCCGTTGCCGCCGTAGCGAACCACCACCAAGTTAGGGTATGGTTCGACCCCTTTGTGCTATTTCCTTACTCCGATTCAATGCACAAAGTAAATGCCTATATTCTTGCCACAATTGAAAGCTTCTTATCCACACAAAAATTCCTCTAGATTAGTTTTGATACAAAATCTTAGGGTTAGGTTTCCGCCGAACTCATCTCGGACTGACCGAATTGAATTTTTCGGTCCCACCGATTGGCTCAGGCCATTGCACTAAGTACAACTCGATCTGACCGAACGTACTGATCGGTGAGGCCGAAAGCAATTTCTCAGTGAAACCCTAGCATCTCGGAGTCACCGAACTGCAACTCGATCTGATCGAAACTGCATGTTTAGACTCTGTTAGTGCTTCGGTGTCACCGAGATTATCAAATCGGTAGTTCCGAAATGCTTTCTGCAGAAAACTAAAATTAAGATTTTGAATCAATGTTTTCAAAAACCAGTTGTCTTTTGTGATGCTCATCACACTCTACATATATCCATCTATTCACAGGGTCAGTTGCAGAGATGTCAGAGGCCAGTGATAGTCAGAACAGGTCAGAAGAGCAAGTTAACCTCAGTGAGGGATCTGATCAAAGCAGCAATTATGATGATGGGAGTAGAAGAACTCCTAGTAACTTGCCAAAAGCTGCTACCAGACAAAGGAAGAAAAAAAATTCTGAGAGTGAAGATGAGGATTTTGTGGTTGAGGAGGACGTGACCTCCAAGAAGAAAGTAGTGAAGAAGGAATATGTTGGTGCTGCTGCCACCACCAAACCAGGTCTCAAGCAGAAGCAACCTGCTAGGAGGAATCCAGTTTTAAAGCCTAGAAAAGTTCCAAGTCAAGAAACTATGCAGTTCACACTTGAACAATCTGATGATGATGAGGCTGTTGGTGATGGAAAGAAAAAGAAGAGAGCCAGAACTACTACTGCTAGAGTTCTTGGAAGACCTTCTATGAGAAGAAGTGATGAGGAGGAGGAAGAGCAAGCAGAAGCACCCCTGCCAAGACACAAAAGCTCATGAGTGATGCTATGAAGTCTGCTGCTGCTCCCTCCAAGCCCAAGACAAAACCTCCACCTGCTGCACCCAAGTCAACTGCTCCAAAGAGATCCACAAGAAATATCCCAGCTGCTGAGAAGAACAAGGCCCCAGTACCTGAGGTCCAAGAAGATGATGAGCCACTAGTGCTTAGGAAATTGAAGCCCAAGATCCCAGATCATAATGATGATCATCTAGTGGCTGAAAATATGAAGTTGAGGAAAGATGCAGGTTTGAGACTATGGAGGAAGACAGATCCATATGCCACAAGGAGGAGGACTGCTGTGGACTATCATTTCCGTACCAGAGAACATCAGGACTTCTATGAGACTGTGTTGTTGGACAAGAAGCCCATAGTCTGTGATATGAAATGGGTTGATTGGGAATACATTGATGACAATGAAGACTATTTTCCCCATGTTCATGAGAGCTTCAGGCTGAATGGTGTTGATGCTTTTGTTGTACAGAAGCTCACCAAGTGGAACAATGACATGATAATGCAATTTTACTCCACTGCTCATTTTTACCCAGATAGAAAGATTGTCTGGATGACTGAGGGAACCAGGTACCAGTCAACAATCTCTGAATGGGCTGAGCTCATCAATGCTCCAGAGGAAGAAGAAGATGATCTTGATGTTTATGGAAAACCCAAGAAGGATCACAACTCAATGGCTAACATGTACAAGCCTATTCCTGATGCAGCTCTGGAGACACACAAGCTAGGTTCAATCTACTATCTGCTTGTTGGATTGACCACCATGAACACCATCTTGAGGCATACTTTGTTGCCCAAGTCAGGAGATCACAGGATGATACGTGGTCATTCTATCAACTTGCTACATTTGTTTGATGTTCCCCAGAAGTTTAAAGTGATGAGCTTGATAGTTGAGATAGTGAAGAGGACAGTAGCCGACCAAAAGAGGTCTTGTGGATATGCCCCACACATTCAGATGTTGATCAACTCCAAGGTTGGAACTGGGACATATCTGCTTGACAAAGAGCATCTACCTCTTAGGCCTGATTTTGAGGACAACAAGGTTGTCATGGATGCATCACATCCTACATGTGCCGAGGCCCAGGAGAAGATTGAGAGAGCAAAGGCTGCAAAAGCAGCAAAGGCAGCAAGTGCTACAGATGCTTCAATAGTGAATCTCAAGACCAAGCAAGATCAACTCACTTATCTACTAGAAGCCACCCTGAGGATTGAGAAGAGTCTCGCCAACTTGACTAAGAGAATCAGAAGAGCTTAGAGAGGATTGTTGAGAGCAAGATGTATGACCTAGATGTGAAGGTCATAGAGATTCAGACCATAGTGGAGAACCTGAGGGATGATGCTGAGGACAATGATGACAGACCCACTATAGACAGATTCCAGTCAGTGCCAAGGGCACAGAGGTCTTCTGCTGAGCCAGTTGCAGATTTGAGTCCTGCTCATTCTGCTCCTGCCACCACAGCTACGGTTGCTCCTCCACCAGCTCCACAGACTTCAGCAGAGGCATTTGCAGATGGACTCCTCTCCACGTCGTCTACGCACATCAGAGCTACAAGCCAGAAGACTCCTTTGGCAGCTCCCGGAGATCGTGCTAGAGTGCCGTATAGCACTATACATTTTTGAACTTTTTGGTAACTTGTTGCCAAAGGGGGAGAAAGTGTATAGATCATAGGCTTCGAGAGAGTCTTTTGCTTTTGTTGGTTTTTTACTTGCCTTGCTATTTGCTACTTTGGTTTGTTTGGTTGTTGCTACCTATGCTACTACTTGTGTTATGCTCGTAAGATACTTTTGTGATCATGCGTTTGATCATACTATGCTTAATGTGTGCTTGCATGTTTATCTATATGATTATTTGTGTATGATCAATCACTTGTATCCTTGGTGATGAGTGCATGTTATAATATTCTTATCATTTTGTGCGCTCCACCAAGATGTATGTGACATGGAAGAGTGACCCATGATCCTAATCGATTGTGCATTTGCATTCAAACGCAAATTTTTAATAATGCAAAAATTTAGGGGGAGCTCTTGCTTATCACATACTTCTCAAAGAGACAATGTATTCCATTCATATTATCATTTGCCGAAGCTTTGATCTATATGTTGTCATCAATTACCAAAAAGGGGGAGATTGAAAGTGGAACTAATCCCCGGGTGGTTTTGGTAATTTATAACAACATATAGCTCATTGAACTAATGATCATTCAAGTTAATATTTCAGAAAGTTCAATGGATGGCATGGCATGGACTAGGAATGTGGACCCTTCAAAATGCTAAGGACACATATTGGCAAAAGCTCAAGACTCTTCATTTTACTTTTAGTGATCCAAGATCACATTGAGTCCATAGGAAAGCCAATACTATTAAAAGGGGATGAGGTGTTGTTTAATGGCTTGCTTGCTCAAAGTGTTAGTGATATTGCTCCAAAGCCCTCAACCACTTTCTCATTCCAAATATGTCCAAAACCCAAAGTCAAACTCGGCCCCACCGAAACATCCTATCCGGAGCCACCGAGTTCATATGACATAGCCACTGCCAGAAACCCTAACAGTTCAGTCACACCGATACGGATCTCGGTCTCACCGAGATGGCCTTGCCAGCGCTCTCTGACTTGTTGCATTCATTTCGGTCTCATCGAGTTATGCAATCGGTCACACCGAGTTGGCTTGACATTCGCTCAATTGCTTATTGCTTCACTTCGGTCTCATCAAGTTGATGCAATCGGCGCCACCGAGTTGATGTTTGCCCTAAGCCCTAGCACATCGGTCCCACTGAGTTGTTCCAGTCGATCCCACCGAGATTCCTAACGTTCACATTTTGAACTAAATTGGTCTCACCGAGTTCTTCTATTCGGTCTGACCGAGTTGGGTCGAATGTGTGTAACGGTTGGAATTTGTGTGGAGGCTATATATACCCCTCCACCCCCTTGTCCATATGTGAGAGAGCCATCAGAACATGCCTACACTTCCATCATACATTTTCTGAGAGAGAACCACCTACTCATGTGTTGAGATCAAGATATACCATTCCTACCACAAGAATCTTGATTTCTAGCCTTCCCCAAGTTGCTTTCCACTCAAATCATCTTTCCACCATATCCAAATCTGTGAGAGAGAGTTGAGTGTTGGGGAGACTATCATTTGAAGCACAAGAGCAAGGAGTTCATCATCAACACAACATCTATTACCTTTTGGAGAGTGGTGTCTCCTAGATTGGTTAGGTGTCACTTGGGGGCCTCCGACAAGATTGTGGAGTTGAACCAAGTAGTTTGTAAGGGCAAGGAGATCGCTTACTTCGTGAAGATCTACCCGAGTGAGGCAAGTCCTTCATGGGCGATGGCCATGGTGGGATAGACAAGGTTGCTTCTTCGTGGACCCTTCGTGGGTGCAGCCCTCCGTGGACTCGCGCAGCCGTTACCCTTCGTGGGTTGAAGTCTCCATCAACGTGGATGTACGATAGCACCACCTATCAGAACCACGCCAAAAATCTCCATGTCATCATTGCATTTGCACTCTCCAAACCCTTCCCTTTACCTTCATATGCAATGTGTTACTTTCTGCTGCTATACTCTTAGAATTGCATGTGTAGGTTGATTGCTTGACTTGTATTAATTGCTAACATCTGCCCACAACTAAAATTTGGAAAAAGGCTTGATTTTTATTTGGCCAAGTAGTCTAATCACCCCCCTCTAGACCTACTTTCAATCCTACAGCTGCTAACTCAACAGTTAAATTCCTTGTTTGCTTCAGGCATAGTTAAATTGCTCTTTTCAATTGCTTTATTTGTCCTCAGTTAATGAGATGCCCAAACAATGATGCCTGATGTAGGGTTATAACTATTAGTTGACATAATTAAATGCCTTACCATTTCATTACTCTGGCGAAGTGTGCCTGAAGCTTTTGAAGTCTATTCACCAACTATTACTGCATGAGGCTTACAATCTAGTTTATACGAGGCTAATGATTGCATAGTTTTGCTTGCTGTAGTTGGTTTGTATGAATCCCTCTGCAGTTCATTATGCTCCCTAAGACTCTTTTGGAACATGGCACACAATGTTCCAACTAGTTAATATGAGCTACAGAATGGCTAACTGCTTGCTTACTTATACACAAGATATATATGAATTTGTGACTTGTCTGTGTTTTGAATTTGGCCCCAACATCATGCTCCATTGGTGAGCTACGAGGAGATCTCTGTATGCGGGCTGCACAGACTACCATTTTTATAATTTTCAAAATATCACCTGCTTATGCTTCATGATGTGTACATTATTGTTAGTCCTGTTTTGCCATGTACAAGATAGTCTATCTTGCTCGCTTCACTGTTGTAACTATATTTTTGCCCTAGTCATGTGTACTTACAGAAACATTTCAGGATGAAGTGATATCAACACAACGATCTCAGAGCAGTGCAGCATGGCCATTACCAAATGATTATGGATTGGAATTGGAATGTGCTGATGTTCTAGAGCATCAACTAGAGGTGGCAAGACAATGTTCATATGAGTCTCAACATGTAATCAACAAAGTTGAGATAGGAGGTGCAGATATCAGATGCATGAGTCAAAAAAATGAAACAAGACATTGAGGTAACCACAAAGGAGTTGGAGATTTTGCAGACTGAAATTTGTGCTATCTGAATCCAGCCAATCATATTTTCTGAAGAGACTATAGTTCAAATGGTAAGTTCTGTTGATGCACGTCCATGATGTATGAGCTTTATTTGCCCAGTGTATGTAATTTGTTGTTTGTGTACGCTTTATTATCACTGGTGGTGAACTACGATGGTCAGTGGATGTAATATATTGTAATTTCTTTATTATATAGTGTAGGATTATTCTTTGTTTCTATGCTTTAATCTCTTTATTGTATAGTGTAGGTTTTTGAGAGGGTATAGTGTAGAGTAGGATAATTCTTTGTATATGCTATCGTTGAAATGGTGGCCAACACGCCCAAACATTACCTAGACTCCATCCGAAAGAACAAAAGTGGGTAGTCGAAGCGGGCCTTAAATGGGCTTGTCAACTAATTAGTTAATATCTTAATCCATGCGGGCCCAGATGGCCCAATCAACTCGGCCCATTAGAAATAATGGATTTCATCTTCGAATGTGGGCCCACCGTAAAAAGGGCTCCTACCAGGCCATTAACAGGCCAAAAGCTCGATAGGGCTGCAGTAATGGAGACGGCCCACGGGCCTGTAGCAGGCCTAAATAAGCGTTAGTTTTGTCTCGGCCCATTTCCATGTCGGGCCATAAAGAGGCCTAAAGCGTTTTGAGCCAAAAGTGGCCCAATGTACAACATAGGCTTTTAACAGGCTGAAAGTCGGGTTGGGCTGGAATTGTGCCACGGAGAATGTGGGACGCTAATGGACCGAAAGTCAGTTGCGATTTGTCACGGGCCCAACTGTTGTGGGGGCTGTTAACAGGCCGAAAGACAAAACGGGCTAGAAATTTGCCCAAGTACCGAATGGGCCGACAAAAGGCCGAAAGACGTACCTGTGGGGATATTGGCCCATCTCTTTAATGGGCTGCTAACAGGTCGAAAGAAACTCAAGCCGCAATTGAGCCCAAAGACATAGCGGCTATTAATGGGCTGGATCTGACGATGGCCCGGGATGGTGTCAAATCTATAATGGGCCTTTGACGGACCGATTTTGCATAACTTGTATGGGCCGTGGTTGTGAATGGGCCAGACACAAGCAGGCCGGTAATGGGCCGGCCCGCTTATTTTGACAGGCCCGACCTTTTAACCTAAATGAGCCACTGTTGGGCCTGGCCACGTGTCGATGTATCATAGGCGCCTCCTGTGCATTGGGCAGCTGACATCTGTCGCGCTGAGGAGCTGACACGTGGTTCCTTCGGCCAATGAGAATTTTACATGTGGAAAATCGCCATTGGTCCGGGCTGTTAATGGGTTATCGGATCCAAAACCAGACCCGATAGCTTAACGGCGACCCGTTACGGTGGATGCCATGTGTCGGTTACCCTTGACGAAACCACTTCCATGACGCGCCGAGTATCATCATGGAAGTGGACACTTCCGTGTTGATAATTTGAGTATTGTCATGGAACACTTCTACGATAGCACAGGTATGACTATCTTGATTCCTTCATAAAATCGTCATGGATGTACATGCATGACAGAAAACGTGACCTGCTGTGACAAACACGTAGCATCACAGAAGTGTTTTTTTGTAGTGTCATAGGATGGCAACACATCATTGGATAATAATATGTAGCATTAAGAACCATGTTTAAGTAGAGATTACAGTGGGGAGAAGAGGTGTTACACCGCTGCATAGAGGGGAGAGAGAGTTGGTGTTGACGGCGACAAAGTTGTTGGCGTAGATCACCGTCACGATGATTGCCCCGGCGGCATTCCGGCGCCACTGGGTGAGAGAGGGGGAGAGAGACCCCCTCCTTCTTCTTATTCCTTGGCCTCCCACCTAGATAGGAGGAGAGTTCCCCCTCTGGTCCATGGCCGCTATGGCGGTGGAGGGGCAGGAGCCCCTCCAAGATTGGATCCAAATCTCTGTTCTCTTATGTTTCGTGTTCCTGTTTTCCGGCCTTTCATCGTTTCTTAAATTCCCGGAGATTCATAACTCCGACTAGGATGAAATTTTGAGGGGATTTTTATCCATAAATTATATTTCTTGCGGCGAAAGAAGGGCGTCAACCGACTTATGGGGTGCCCACAACACACCTGGGCGCGCCCTGGTGCCTTGTGGGCTCCCCGAGCATCGTCTTGCATTGATTCTTCTTCCCAAAAAATCACATATATTCCAAAATAAATCTCTGTAAATTTGTATTGTGTTTGGACATTGTTTGATATGGATATTCTATGAAAGAAAAAACATGCAACAAACAAGAACTGGCACTGGGCACTGGATCAATATGTTAGTCCCAAAAATAATATAAAATGTTGCGAAATGTATATGAAAGTTGTAGAATAATGGCATGAAACAATAAAAAATTATAGATACGATGGAGACATATTGATGACCCACAAGTATAGGGGATCGATCATAGTCCTTTCAATAAGTAAGAGTGTCGAACCCAACGAGGAGCAGAAGGAAATGATAAGCGGTTTTCAGCAAGGTATTTTCTGCAAGCACTGAAATTGTCGTCAACAGGTAGTTTGATAGAAAGATAATTTGTAACAAGAAAGTAATAATAAGGGTAACAAAAGTGTAGCAAGGTAGCCCAATCCTTTTGAGGCAAAGGACAGGCCGGAACGATCTCTTATAAGAAGCAGAGCGTTCTCGAGGGCACACGGGAATTTCATCTAGTCACTTTGATCATGTTGGTTTGATTCGCATTCGCTACTTTGATAATATGGTATGTGGGTGGACCGGTGCTTGGGTGCTGCTCTTACTTTAACAAGCCTCCCACTTATGATTAACCCGCTCGCAAGCATCCGCAACTACGAAAGAAGAATTAAGATAAAATCTAACCATAGCATTAAACATATGGATCCAAATCAGCCCCTTATGAAATAGCGCATAAACTAGGGTTTAAGCTTCTGTCACTCTAGCAACCCATCATCTAATAACTACTCCACAATGCATTCCCTTAGGCCCAAAGATGGTGAAGTGTCATGTAGTCGACGTTCACATAACACCACTAAGGGAATCACAACATACATACCATCAAAGTATCGAACGAATTTCAAATTCACATGATTACTTGCAACATGACTTCTCCCGTGTCCTCAAGAATAAAAGTAACTACTCACACAACATATTCATGCTCAAGATCAGAGGAGTAATAAATATCATAATGGATCTGAACATATAATCTTCCACCAAATAAACCGGCTAGCGTCAACTACAAGATGTAATCAACACTACTAGTCACCCACAGGTACCAATCTGAGGTTTTGATACAAAGATTGAACACAAGAGATGAACTAGGGTTTGAGATGAGATGGTGCTGTTGAAGATGTTGATGAAGTTTGGCCTCCCAAAGATGAGAGGGTTGTTCTGTGATGACGATGGCTTTGATTTCCCCCTCCCGGAGGGAAGTTCCCCTGGCAGAATCGCTCCGCCGGAGGGCAAAAGTGCTCCTGCCCAAGTTCCGCCTCGAGATGGCGGTGCTCCATCCCGAAAGTCCTCCTCTTATTTTTTCTAGGTCAAAAGACCTTATGTACCAGAAGATGGGCACCGAAGGTGGTTCAGGGCCCCCACTACCCACCAGGGCGCGCCTGGAGTGGCGCGCCCTGGTGCCTAATTGGCACTTGGGTGGCCCCCTCTGGTATTTCTTTATTCCAATATTTTTTTATATATTCCAAAATAATTCTCCGTGAAATTTCAGCTCATTTGGAGATGTGTAGAATAGGTATCTCTGACGTAGCTTTTTCAGGTCTAGAATTCCAGCTGCCGATATTCTTCCTCTTTGTGTAAACCTTGCATATTACGAGAGAAAATGCATTAGAATTACTCCACAAAGTGTCGTAATGCATAAAAACACTATAAATAACAGTAGGAAAACATGATGCAAAATGGACGTATCACGTATCAACATGCCCAAGATTAATTCCTGCTCATCCTCGAGTAGGTAAATGATAAAAAAAGATAATTTTTGATGTGGAATGCTACCTAGCATAATCTTGATCATGTAATCTAATCATGGCATGAATATTAAGACACGAGTGATTCAAAGCAATATTCTATAATTTGATATAAAGACATCAATACTCAGGCATCCCAACAAACAATCATGTCTTTCAAAATATCAACACTAAAGAACGTTATCCCTACAAAATCATATAGCCTTGTCATGCTCCATCTTCTTAACACAAAGTATTTATCATGCACAACCCCGATGACAAGCCGAGCAATTGGTTCATACTTTTTAATGCGCTTCAGCTTTTTCAACCCCCCCGCAATACATGAGTGCAAGCCATGGATATAGCACTACAGGTCAAATAGAGTACGGTGGTAGAGATTAATATTGAGAAGACAAAAAAAGAAGAAAGTCTCACATCGACGCGGCTAATCAACAAGCTATGGAGATGCCCATCAATTGATGTCAATGCGAAGAGTAGGGGTTGCCATGCAACGGATGCACCTAGAGCTATAAGTGTATGAAAGCTCAATATGAAAACTAAGTGGGTGTGCATCCAACTTGCTTGCTCAAGACCTCGGCAAATTGAGGAAGCCCATCATCGGAATATACAAGCCAAGTTCTATAATGAAAGATTCCCACTAGTATATAAAAGTGACAACATAGGAGACTCTCTACATGAAAAACATGGTGCTACATTGAAGCACAAGTGTGGAAAGGATAGTAACATTACCCCTTCTCTCTTTTTCTCTCATTTTTTACTTTTCTTTTTCCTTTTCTTTATTTTTTTCCTTTTTTTTTCTTTTTCGTCCGGGGTCTCATCCTGACTTGTGGGGAATCATAGTCTCCATCATGAATTCCTCACTGGGAAAATGCTCTAATAATGAATAATGATGATCATCGCACTTCTATTTACTTACAACTCAAAATATGACTATATGAATGCCTTTGGTGGTGTACCAGGATGTGCAATGATCTAGCATGGCAAAGATATAAAAAAACAGACAAGCCATGAAAATATCATGCTAGCTATCTTACGATCATGCAAAGCAATATAACAATGAATGCTCAAGTCATGTATATGATGATGATGGAAGTTGCATGGCAATATATCCCAGAATGGCTATGGAAATGCCATGATAGGTAGGTATGGTGGCTGTTTTGAGGAAGATATAATGAGGCTTATGTGTGATAGAGCGTATCATATCGCGGAGCTTGGATGCACCGGCTAAGTTTGCACCGACTCTCGAGGTGAGAAAGGGCAATGAATGGTACCAAAGAGGCTAGCAAATTGCAGAAAGGTGAGAGTGTGTATAATCCATGGACTCACATTAGTCATAAACAACTCACATACTTATTGCGAAAGTTTATTAGCCCTCGAAGCAAAGTACTACTATGTATGCACCTAGGGGGATAGATTGGTAGGAAAAGACCATCGCTCATCCCCGAACGCCACTCATAAGGAAGACAATGAATAATAAATCATGCTCCAACTTCTTAGCATAACGAGAGACAATATGTGCATGTTTCGGGAATCACAAACCTACACACCAATATTCTTACTAAACCACAATCATTCACTAGTACCTCCCACATATTACCATCTCTATATTGCAAAACTATTGCAAGGAATCAAACATATCATATTAAGTGATCTACAAGTTTATGTAGGATTTTATGACTAACCATGTGAATGACCAATTCTTGTTGGCTCTCTAAATAAATATAAGTGAAGCATGAGAGTTTAATTATTTATACAAAATACTTGTCCACGCTCTAATAAATATAAGTGAAGCTAAAGAGCATTCTACAAATAACGGTTTTCTATATGTAGAGAAACAGGCAACCAAACTTCAAATGATATAAGTGAAGCACATGAAGTATTCTATAAAGCCATACTCAAAAGATATAAGTGAAGCGCATGAAGCATTCTATAAATCAACCAAGGACTATATCATACCAGCATGGTGCATAAAACAAAATGAAAAATTAAACACAAAATATGCTCCAAGAATTTATGCATATCATGTGACGAATAAAAATATAGCTCCAAGTAAAATTACCGATGGTCGTTAGAAGAAAGAGGGGATGCCTTCTGGGGCATCCCCAAGCTTAGTTGCTTGCGAGTCCTTGAATATTACCTTGGGATGCCTCAGGCATCCCCAAGCTTAGGCTCTTGCCACTCCTTATTCCTTCATCTATCGTGATCTCACCCAAAACTTGAAAACTTCAATCACACAAAACTTAACAAAACCCTTGTGAGATCCGTTAGTATAATAAAGCAAATCACTAGTTTAAGTACTGTTGTAAACCCATTCATATTTTATTTTTTCATTATACCTACTGTATCCTAACTTCACCATGGCTTATAACCCCCGATACAATCCATAGATTCATCAAAACAAGCAAACAACGCATCAAAAACAGAATTTGTCAAAAATAGAATAGTCTGTCATAATATGAACATTAACCATACTTCTATAACTCTAAAAATTCTGAAATAATAGTAAAAAATAAAAAAATTGCATATCAGTACCTTGTAAAAATTTCAGAAACATTCGAAGTTCCAGTAAAAAAATGTAAAATCATGCACTATAGCCAAAGTTTATGTTTTTGTACTGCACATACCAAACAAGCAATCTAAACATCCTAAAGGCAAATCTTGGCACATTATTCTTATAATAAAATGGATTTTTACAAGGGGATAATTATTTTTGTGAGAAACTTCCATGAAAAATTCTACATTGTTTCCATGAGCATGAACTCAAGCGTGCAAGGTCGACCCTCACTTCTCCAATGCACAACCTTCCAATCGCTTCTCTTCTTGAAAAAGTTTTTTAGGTTCTAAACTTTTTAAAAGCACACAACAGAGATAAATGACTCTCTTCCGGGTTGTCTCCCTGGCAGCGCTTTCTTTAAAGCCATTAAGCTAGGCATAAAGTGCTCTAGTAAATGATCCACCCGGATCCCAAGGTATATAAAAGCCAATTTTAATTAACAATGATTTGTAATTTAGTGGTGAACACAAAGAAACATATATCATGCAATGAAAAAGTCTAACACTCTTCCTATGCATTGACATATCATAAAAGAACAATTCATGCACATCAAGTAAAGGCCAATGCATAGTATAAATAGTTTCTTGCAATTTTATCGTAGTGGAAACATAGAGAGGTGGAGATGTAGTTCCTCTCTCATAATAATTGCAAGTAGGAGCAGCAAGCACATGCATATAATATTCATCCAAATCATCATGTGTAGTAGTAAAATGCAACCCATCAATATAATCCTTAATAAGTGCAAACTTCTCCGATATAGTGTAGTTGGGAGAATTCAAAAACATAATAAGACTATCTTGTGTGGGTGCAATAGCAACAATTATTCTTAACATAAGGAACTATAGCAAGTCCATCTTCATAAGCATAATTCAAATTGGCATCATGGCCACAAGCATAGCAAGCATCAATTTCATCAATAAGGGATATTTCAAATGAATCACCGGGATCATAGCATTCATCCTTCGGTAAGCACGAAGGGAAATTAAGCAATGTATGAGTTGAAGAGTTACTCTCATTAGAAGGTGGACATGGGTGATCAATCTGCTCTTCCTCCTTTTGTTCTTCGCTCTCCTCCTCATCTTTTTTATCTAATGAACTCACAGTTTTAGCAATTTCTTCTTCCATAGACTCCTGCAAAATATTAGTCTCTTCTTGGAAGGCGGAGGAGTCCTCAGTGTATTCTTTAACATAAGCATTAGAAGCATAGTTTTCATAGCAATATTTAAGTATGGCAAAATTTATAGATTTGTAAAGAGTAACATCATACTTTTCAATCAAAGAAGCAATTTCATAGGCACCCTTAAAAGCAACAAACTCTTCAATTTGTTCCATATCATCGTAATTATAAACACCCTTGGCATAAGAAGATACGATTCCATTATCCTTAAACTCACATTGGAAGGGAAGGTGTTTTTTAGGGTCTTCAGAACAACAAGTAATATCATGTATTTCGCATAAATTCCAAGCATAGCATTGCAAACAATTAATTTTATGCCGTAAAAGTTTCCCCTTTTTAGATAAGTGGTGTCGCACAAAATAAGCATGCTCATTTAATAATTTTCCCTCAACTAAACTAGTTGGGTTTTCAGTACAAGCACATAAGGATCGAAGATGATCCAAGTAGAAAGCTTCAGAAGTATGGTAGATTTTGGGTGGTTCTTCAACCATTGGGTTAGCAGGCACAAATAATTTTTTTGGTATTTTACGTTTCCTACCCATAACTAAATATAGAAAAAAGAGCACAAAATAAAATCTACTTAGTGATAAAGTAAACAAGCACACATGAGAATATCAACCCCACTATATTTCTCCCCGGCAACGGCGCCAGAAAAAGGTCTTGATAACCCACAAGTATAGGGGATCAATTGTTGCCTTTCTCGATAAGTAAGAGTGTCGAACCCAACAAGGAGATAAAGGTAGAATTAATATTCCCTTCAAGTTCTATCGACCGCCAATACAACTCTACGTGCACTTAACGTTAGCTTTACCTAGAACAAGTATGAAACTACTTTGTAGGTGTAAGGATAAGTTTGCAAGGATAAAACTAGATGTACTTAGCGAGAATAAAACTAGGAGTAATTTTCAAGATAATAAAAGTTTTAGTAGAAAGATTTTTGTAACACAAGAGAATGATTTGTCCATAGGCAATTGATAACTAGACCTGTAATCATTATTGCAATTTTATATGAGGGAGAGGCATGAGCTAACATACTTTACATACTTGAATCATATGCACTTATGATTGGAACTCTAGCAAGCATCCGCAACTACCAAAGTTCATTAAGGTAAAACCCAACCATAGCATTAAGTATCAAGTCCCCTTTACTCCCATACGCAACAACCTCCTTACTCGGGTATAAGCTTCTGTCACTCTCGCCACCCACTATAAGAGAATCATGAATATATTGCAACACCCTACAACGGGGATCCCACATGATTGCACGACACCCTACAACGGGGATCCCACATGATTGCACCATAGGACAGCACCAAAATAAATCATACAACTCAAACCAATCACGATCATCAATCAACCCATAGGACAAAAGGAATCTACTCAAACATCATAGGATGGCAATACATCATTGGATAATAATATGTAGCATTAAGCACCATGTTTAAGTAGAGATTACAATGGGAAGAAGAGGTGTTACACTGCCGCATAGAGGGGGAGAGACAGTTGGTGTTGATGGCGATGAAGTTGTTGGTGTAGATCATCATCACGATGATTGCCCCGACGATGTTCCGGTGCCACCGGGTGAGAGAGCCATCCTCCTTTTTCTTATTCCTTGACCTCCCCCCTAGATGGGAGGAGAGTTCCCCCTCTGGTCCATGGACGCCATGGCGGCGGAGGGGCAGGAGCCCCTCCGAGATTGGATCTCTCTCTGTTCTCTTCTGTTTCGTATTACTATTTTCTGGCCTTTCACCGTTTCTTAAATTCCCGGAGATCGTAACTCCGATTGGGCTAAAATTTTGAGGGAATTTTTATCCATAAATTATTTTTCTTGCGGCGAAAGAAGGGAAGCAACCGACTTACAGGGTGCCCACAACACACCTGGGCGTGCCCTGGTGCCTCGTGGGCCCCTCGAGCACCGTCTTGCGTTGATTCTTCTTCCCAAAAATCACACATATTGCAAAATAAATCTCCACAAATTTTTATCACGTTTGGACTTCGTTTGATATGGATATTCTGCGAAACAAAAAAACATGCAACAAACAGAAACTGACACTGGGCACTGGATCAATATGTTAGTCCCAAAAATAATTTAAAATGTTGCCAAAAATATATGAAAGTTGTAGAATATTGGCATGAAACAATAAAAAATTATAGATACGACGGAGACATACCAAAGCTTGATAATAACGTCAGTAGGTTCAAGGGTGCAAGGAGCAATCTCATCATAAATTTTGGCATAAAGACTATAAGGAATAATATTAACTGGTGAATCGGGGTCACATAACCCAAAATATGCCTTACACCCAAAAGAACATGATAAAATTTGCTTACTTGCAGTTTTACCTTCGGTACACCCTTTGAGATAAGAAATGGTATCCCTACCCAAATAGACTTCTTTATTCAACACCGGTATAGGCATAGCAAGTTCTTTTACTATATTGACATAGGGTGGAATCCCATATTTTCCATCTTGACTTTCTTCTTCTCCTTTTCTGAGGGTGTTCCTACCAGTTTTTTTATCATTGGGCTTCAATAAGCTTCTTTGTGCTTTTTAGGCAGAGTAGTCTTTTTCTTTATAGCTTCCACCATGCGAATAGCCTTAGACTCCCTGGTGAATTTTAAATACTTCTCCTATGGCAAGTTTAAGAACTTACAAAAATCTTGCAAGACATGTAGCATGGGGTCGGTTCCAATATTTAGCTCATGACGTAAATTTTTTACTTTCGAAGTTCTAAGAAAAAGATTTAATGCTATCATAAATAGGATCAACTTTACTCTTTTCCTTCGAACAAAGGTACCAGTTCTCAGCATTGTACCTCATCCTATCAAGTAAGTTCCAAGCATCTGATATCTCAGTTCCCAAAAAGGAGCCTAAAAGTGCAACTAATCCTCGGGTGGTTTTGGTAATTCATAACAACATATATCTCATTGAACTAATATCTATTCAAGTTAAATATTTCAGGATGTTCAATGATTGGCATGGCAAGAACTAGTGATTGTGGACCTCTCAAAATGCTAAGGAAATGGATTGGAAAAAAGCTCAAGACTCTTCATTTTTGGTTAAGTGATCCAAGATCACATTGAGTCCATAGGAAAGCCAATACTATTAAAAGGGGACGAGGTGTTGCTTAATGATCTACTTGCTCAAAGTGCTTAGTGATAATGCTCCAAAAACCCCAGCCACTTTCTCTATCCAATATGTCCAAACCCCACATTCCAACTTGGCCCCACCGATATTGCCTACCCGGAGCCACCGAGTTCATCTGGACTTAGCCACTGCCAAACCCTAACAAATTGGATCCATCGATATGGATCTCGGTCTCACAGAGATGGCCTTGCCAACTCTCTGTTGCTTATTGCTTCACTTCAGTCTCACCGAGTTGATGCAATCGGTACCACCGAGATGGCTTGCTGACTCTCTGTTGCTTATTGCTTCACTTCGGTCTCACCGTTGATGCAATCGGTACCACCGAGATGAGGTTTGCCCTAGCTATTGCACATTGGTCCCTCCAAGTTGTTCCCATCGGTGCCACCGAGATTCCTAATGTTCGTATCTTTTACACAGGTCGATGCCACCGAGATTTTTGATCGGTGCCACCGAGTTGGGTCAAAAGTGTGTAACGATTGGATTTGGTGTGGAGGCTATATATACCCCTCCACCCACTTCTTCTCCACAGAGAGATCCATCAGAACGTGCTACACTTCCACCATTCATTTTCTGAGAGAGAACCACCTACTCATGTGTTGAGATCAAGAGATTCCATTCCTACCATTTGAACCTTGATTTCTAGCCTTCCCCAAGTTGCTTTCCACTCAAATCCTTCTTCCACCATAGCCAAATCTACGTGAGAGAGAGTTGAGTGTTGGGGAGACTATCATTTGAAGCACAAGAGCAAGGAGTTCATCATCAACACGCCATCTATTACCTTTTGGAGAGTGGAGTCTCCTATATTGCTTAGGTGTCGCTTGGGAGCCTCCGACATGATGTGGAGTGGAACCAAGAAGTTTGTAAGGGCAAGGAGATTGCCTACTTCATGAAGATCTACCCGAGTGAGGCAAGTCCTTCGTTGACTATGGCCATGGTGGGATAGACAAGGTTGCTTCTTCATGGACCCTTCGTGGATGGAGCCCTCAGTGGACGCGCGCAGCCGTTACCCTTCGTGGGTTGAAGTCTCCATCAACCTGGACGTATGATAGCACCACCTATCGGAACCACGCCAAAAATCTTTGTGTCCCCTTTGCGTTTGCCTTCTCCAAACCCTTCCCTTTACCTTCATGTGCAATGCTTTACTTTTCGCTGCTATACTCTTAGAATTGCATGTGTAGGTTGATTGCTTGACTTGTCATAATTGCTAAAATCTGCCTACAATTAAAAATGGGAAAAGTCTAGGTTTTTATTTGTCAAGTAGTCTAATCAACCCCCCCCCCCTCTAGACATACTTTCGATCCTACATAGCCTTTATAGGCAAGATCTAAAGCTTGTTTACTTTGTGGATTAATCCCACCATAAAAGAATTTGACTACTAAAAAGTCAGGATAATGATGTTCAGGGCAAGCGAGAAGTATTTCACGATACCTTATATATGCTTTCACTAGTTTCTCACCTTCCCGATGTCCAGAGCTGCTTATCTTCCTCCCGATTGTATATAACTTCCCTTGCAGACAGTAATGAGAGGAAAAAGCAGCCCTTAATTTTGGCCAACTACTCAAGGTATTTATATCTTGACACTTAGCCATCTTTTAGCTGCTCACTGGAGAGAATGGGGAAATACTTTCGCTTTGAGCTCATCATTAGTTAACTCCTGCAACTGAAGGGTTCCGCATGCAAGATCAAAAATGTTAATATGCTCTTAAGGACATTCATTTGCATCACCTCGGAATACATTTTCTTTTATCATAGCAATTAATTGAAGGTTTATCTCATATACTTTACCGGGTAGGTCAGGACCAGTTATTATGTAGTTCTCTCCTCGAGCCGGCCCTGCTACTAACTCAGCACCTACTTGATAAACTTGTTCTTCTAAAACCATGGCTGCTCTTCATCTGCAAAGACCGTTAGATCACAAAATAACTCCAAACTCAAGGCAAGGTCCAAAAGCGCTCAGCTCCCCGGCAACGGTGCCAGGAAAAGCTTGATAGCCTCCAAGTGCACGTGATTTAGTTGTAGCCTTTTTGAAGTAAGAGTATCGATCCCACAGGGAGCACATGAATTAGGCTTTTACCCCTTTGTAAAGAATTATTTAGCTTTGTGTCGGCAGAAAATTGTAGACTTGAAGCAGAGTGAGGGCGGATTTAAATAAGGATTGAGCAAAATGCTGACGTCTAACTAAATAGCATGAAAATAAGATAAAGGCAAGGACAGTAAAGAACGGTGAAACAACAGAATTAAAAATGCATTCTCAGGGAATCTGAAATCCCCATTGGTATGTTTCTAGTACTACTATGCATAAGCATAGCATAGAATGGATACTTGAGCCATTGTTCACTACAAAAAAAGACACATCCGTGACATTATGGCCCAAATGAATTTTTTTTCTGCCATGCTTATGACACTTCTATGATGATAATTGTGACAAAACGACGTATCATCATTGATGTGGTGGGCTCCTACTTCTATGACAAAAAATCATGACAGAAAATGGGCTTTTCGTACTGGGCGGGCCAAGGACGCACCTGCATGACATTCTTTGGGCCATCCATGATGGAAAAAATGTGGTAGAAGTGAGGGCGAGGAAAATTTTGGGGAGTTCCCGGTTACGGTGGGTGGTCGGGGCCGAGCGATGCACGAAGGTTTGCGCGTTTCTCTTGTATATACATACGCGCGTGTGTGCGAGGCGTTGGGCTGTTAACTTAATCCGAGCAATTGCACTAGCTACGTTGCTGAACTTGAGCGATCGATCCTTGGCTGTTAACTGAACCCGAGCGATTCCTTCGCTGCTGACTGAACCCGAACGATTCCTTCGCTACTGCTGCCAACTGAACCCAAGCGATCGATCGCTGCTGCTGCTTACTGAAGCCGATCGAACCTGCCTCTTGATGAAAGTGACCATTGGGGGTTGGTTGAACGAGTCGAGACGTGGTGAGTCTAGCCGGTTGGTTGGAGTTGGATGAACTATTCCCGGTGAGGGTTGGATGAACTGGACCCCGTGGTAGTATGTCGTTGCCGCTGGATGAACAGGACCCCGAGGAGGCCGCCACACCCGAGCCGGTTGGGGTGGATGAACAGGACCCCGTGGAGGGCTGGTTGAATAGTAGCCGATGGAGGCTGGAGGAAGTCGACGGTGGATGAACAATAGCAGGTGGAGGCTGGAGCGAGGCAGTAGACGGTGGATGAACAATAGCCCGTGTAGTCCCGTTTTGCGGTACGCCACACCCCTCCCAATGAACAGGACCCCGTTTCAACCGTAGGTGCTCCAACAGAAGTCCGTTTCCTCCGTTTTGCTGTACGCCACACCCCTCCCGATCAACAGGACCCCGTTTCGACCGCAGGCACTCGAACAGAAGTTTGTTTCCTCCGTTTTGCGGTACACCAGACCCTTCCCGATGAACAGGACCCCGTTTCGACCGTACGCGGTCGAACAGAAGGCCGTTTTCCTCCATTTTGCTGTACGCCAGACCCCGTTCTGGCTGTTCCATCCAAGCCGGTTGGCTCCCGATGAATAGGACACGTTCCGACCCAGTGGCTTCACTCCCGATGAACAGGACACGTTCTGACCCAGTCACTTGGCTCCCGATGAACATGACACTGTTTCCTCCGTTCCGACCCATCCGGTTAGCTGCCGATGAACAGGACGACGTCGCTGCCGTCCGTTGCCTCTCCATGTACACGAGCCCTGGCCGTCCGTATGCGCAAGTACGCATTTCGAGACCCCGCCCGTATGTACGTAAGTGGCCGTATTTTTTGGCATGTGGCTGTATCTACGTGTACACGGTTTAGACGGGACTGCCTGAACTGCTACGTCAGGGGCTCTACTATGACATGTGTCGCTGCTTGCTTGGCCACGGTTCATCGTTGTAGAGAGACCGATCGACCAGTATGTACGTACATGTTCACGACCAGACAGACAACGCTACGTACGCTTCGACCGGGTGGGTCCTAGCTGTCAGGGAGGATAAGGACGCACTTCCTTGCGTGCAAAGATATAGCTGCTGGGTCCCAGCTATCAGGGGGAGGAATCGTTTTTATTTTGCGAGTAATAAGGAGGCACTTCCTTGTGTTCGAAGATGTAGCTGGTGGGTCCAGCTGTCAGCCTCACCGCCTAAAGTCCTCTTCCGATGGCTGTCATTCGTTGACCACACCGCGCCGAGAGCACCAAGGCGGTGGACAACGGTGAGGCCTAGGAAGGGAACGACACGGAGCCGGGGAAGATGCGGTAGTGGATGCCCACGCGGAGGGGAGTAGGAGGCTTGACTGCTTCGGCTGCGGTGTGAGGCTGCCGTACCCGGAGAATAACATGAGGTGTGGGTGAGTAGAGGGATGGCATGGCCAGCTGTGGCAGCACATCATGCCATGGGAGGCAGGAGCAGGCGGTACGACGGGCGCTGGTTTGGGCGGCTGGAACAAGAAGACCAGAGGTTGAAGACGCAACACGGCGGTTGGATTAACATCCAACGGTCACTGCACCTAGAGTCATTTGTTGACTAAGTTGACAAAGCCCTCCGTATGCGTCAAATTAGTAGGCCCACAAGTCAGCGTCCAAATCTGGTGGGTCCCAGCTAGCAGGGGGAATCATGTTTTTCCGCGTAATAAGGTGGCACTTCCTTGTCGAAGGTGTAGCTTGTGGGTCCCAGCTATCACGGAGAGGAAACTTTTTTTCGCATAATAAGGAGGCACTTGCAAGCGTGCGAAGATGTAGCTGGCGAGTCAAACCTGGCAGGGGGAGAAATCATTTGTTTTCGCATAATAAGGAGGCATTTACTTGCATGCGGCCATGGACCATGTGGGTCCCTACTATCAGCCACTCCACGTACATCCCTCTTCCAATGGTTGTCGTTTGTTGACAAAGTTGACCATGCCGCCCCGAGAAAACCAACGCGGTGGTCGACGGCGAGGTCTAGGAAGGGAACGATGAAGACACAACAGTGGATGCCCACGCGGAGGGGAGTACGAGGGTTCACTGGTTCGGCTGTAGTGTGAGCCTGTCGTCGCCGGAGAATAACAGGAGGTGTTGGTGAGTAGAGGAATGGCCTGGACATCGATGGGAGTAGGGTAGGCCGGTGAGGCCTACGCGGCAGCACAACCGACCATAGGAGGCGGTAGCAGGCGGTACCGCCCATGGTGGTTTGGGTGGCTGAAGCAAGAATATCCGAGATTGAAGAAGCACGACAGCCGTTGGATGAACATCCAATGGCCACTGCTGCTAGAATCTTGTGTTGACTATAAGATGAAAAAGCCTTGCGTATGCATCAACTTTTTTTTGAGCGCTGTGTACGCGTCAACTTAGTAGGCCCACAAGTGAGCATCACATCTGTGTGGCAGAGAGCATATAGCCCATTTGTGATTTGTAATAATTTATAGCCCATTTCTTAATTCTAATGGAATTTACTGCAGCCCATTTACTGCTTGTTAACATTACTGCCCATTTTCCTAGCCAGGACAACGGTTTATAATTTCAACCATATATCCCACATTTTGATGGGATCCGATATATTATTGATCCCAAAATTTTGAGCCATATTAAATCTAATTTAAAAATAAATTGATATTAGGTAAAAATTCAATGAATATTTGCGTGCAACAATTAATGAAATTAAAATTTTAAAAATCCAAAAAAAATGCAATGCAGGAGCTCCCCGTCCTCTGACGAGGTTCCGTCAAAAAAATCAAAAAAACATTATGAAACTAATTACCTGTTCTTAGCTTTTTTACATATTTACAGCACATTTATTATTTTTAAAGCCCATTTTCTTGGCAAGCCTAATGCATCCCTCATAGGAAAGATTTGTAGCCCAGTGGGCCGGAGAATAACAAGTTGGCCTGGGTTGGGTATTCCTCAGAAAAAGTATAGCTGGGCAAGCCATTTTCATCTTGAAAATTTTATATCTAGGTTGGATATTTGGTCGACATAAAATAATAGCCTGGGCTAGACGGGCCACAGCCCACCCACTTGATACCCTGCTCCTCTGAACAACAACAAAATCATCGGTCAAACAAAATTCGGCTCACCCCTCAAAAAACAAATACTGCTCGAGCTGCTAGGTCCCAGCTGTCGGCCGCTCCTTGTGCAATTCTCTCGTTTATTGACTATATACGTTGACAATGGTGTGGGACCGTGATGTCAGGAAACCAAGAGGAAGCAATTTTTTATATAGTTGTAATACGGAGGCACTTGCGTAGGTACGGCAATGGCCCTGGTGTGTCCATACTGTCATCCTCTCCATGTAAAGTCATCTCCCGATGCCTCATGTTCGTTGACCATGTTGACAACGCGAGACGGCGGCGCCACGGCAAGCGCAACAACTCGAAGGTCGACGGAGAGGACCTCGCGGGCCCTATGGATGGTCTGATACAGTGCCTGCTGCTCATTCAGGAAGCTAGGATCATCGGGCCACATGTCCGCGATGGCATTGACGTCCGCTTGTTCGCCGTCGATTCGTCCCTCCACGAGCCGGTGCTCGTTGAGGAGACAGAGGTTGTAGCACTGGTCCTCCTGCACTTGCCGGAATGTCGATTCCAGCGGCGCTGGTAGCTCTTCCGCCATTAGGGCGTCGAAGTGTAGCCACATTTGCTCTATGGTGAACAAGGCATGAACCGGCTTGGGCAGTGGTGCTGGTAACTGGTCAGAATCCTCGTCCATCATCTGGTTGTTGTCGGTGAGCTCAGCGAGCTCGCTGGCGAGCCAGCATGTCTGGCTGCTGGACCGGACCGCTGCCAAGCATGAGTCTCACCCCCTGGCCCCCCAGACCCCCTCCCTTGCCAGCGTGCTTCCTGCCCGAAACGGTCAGCGCCGCCCGCGCCACTTCCCGGTGCAGGCGACTTCTCCGCGTTCAAACAACACAACTACCGTCCGTCCTTCCATCTGCCACCCACATTAATGATACGCGGTTGCCGAGGCGGCCACTCCGGCGCCACCCGTCCGTCCCTCTGCCGCCCACCATTGCTATATAAACTGCTGCCCCGTCCATAGCCGCAGTCATGCGCGTCCGTTCCCTTTCTCCTCTCCATACCACTCCCACCATGGCTTCCTTGCTCTCCACCACTCTCCGGGACGGGCAGACAACGTACTAGAAGAATGACGACGTCCCAATGGAGAATGTGGTGGTCGAGGAGCCGCCGCCAACCTCCTCCTCCGCGCCATCCTCGCCGGTGCATTGCACCATGACCATCGGCGAGGCTCGTGCCCAATACATGGACATGGTGAGGCAGCAGCGAGAGGAGAAGTTCCGGGAGGCCAATGCCGACGCGGCCTACTACCACCAGGTCCTCCAGAAGCACCTGCAGGCGGAGGAGCAGATTGCCACGGAGCGGGCCGAGCAGGAGGCGCTGCTCGAGTCGTACCGCTACGCCCGCGAGAGCCGCCTCGAGCGCTGGCGGTACCACATGCAAGTGGTGGAGGTTGCAGCCGCCTACAAGGAGGACGATGAAGCGGGCGAGGCGTTGTTTGGCGACACCAACGACGACGAGGAGGACTTCTCCGGCTCCGCCGATGCAACACCCCATGGGCAACAAGCCGGAGGACTTCACCAGCTCCACCGACGCCCCGCCTCATCGGGAACTAGGAAGAGAACATCGCCGGCTCCGCCAAGGCCCCTCCTCGCCGGCAACAAGCCGGAGGACTTTGCCAGCTCCATTGAGGCCCCACCCCACTGAGGCCCTGCCCCATCGGCAATGTTGTAGAGGACATCGCCGGCTCTGCCGAGGCCCTGCTCCGCCTTCAACGAGGCGGAGGATTTCCCCCGCTCCGCCGAGGCACCGCCCCGCCGGCAATGAGGCAGTAGACATCGGCGGCTCCGTCGAGGCCCCGCCTCGCCGGCAACGAGGCCGCGCCACACAGAAAATGAGGAAGAGTAGAAGACGGTATGTCGCTGCCGCTCGGATCCAAGTAAGGCCACTGCTCCTACCCTCCGGTTGAAGCCAAGCTTGGCGGGTTGAACATCGACGGCCAATTAGCTGCTTGGTGGTGACGTGGAGTCGGACAACTTCACTTCCTGTGGCTCCGGAAGCGGAGCTGGAGAAGAAGCTTCAGTTCTTGGGCCGGACACGGGGAATGGGCGACGGAGATCATAAATTAGGTTAATTTATTAAACCTACAGAGCCGGACGAGCACCGCTTTGTAGTTGAAGAATGTCTGAAATGTAATGAAATCTGGCATGTTTATATGAAACCAGGTCGTGTATGAACGAATTTAGACCAATTAGTTTGAATTCTTGTATTAGTTGCATTACATGACCATTCAAAACAATACCGAAACAATATGTACTACTCCCTACGTCTAGGTGTGTAAGTCAACTGATGAAAACCAAATAATCCCAAAACACTTAGGCGTGGTGCATTAACTCTCACCTTGTTTATTTTTTTTTTGACATTAATAAAGGAATCAACCAATAAGATATGTGGGGCGTGTATGCTATCGATGACTTGAGACTACCAAACACGACATGCAGTGGTCAGTCCATTGCATGCATTGCTATTAATCAAATAAACATTAAGTTCTCTCGTTTTTCCCTCCACCTTGGTCGCGGTGCACAACCTAAGATGACTTAGGAACCTAGACAGAGGGAGTAGCATTATTCTCAGGACGCACGATGATCACGTCATTTGCTGCAGTTTCACACTTCCCAAAAGTTTGAGCAGCTTTTTAGCGTGCATGTACATTGCAATCAAACTCACAGGCCTGGCAATTCATTGAACAACAATCGGTCGGTGATTATGCATCTCAATTATTCACACGTCAGAGCGAATATTTACTCCACAACTAAAGACACAAATAAAGAAAAAACAATTGAGCATCTCAATTATTCACACGTCAGAGCCAATATTTACTTCATAACTGAAGACACAAATAAAGAAAAATTGATCGATACTGCTGATAGCAAAGGGTGTCCTATTCCAAAATATCAAATGCATGTCTTCTTGCTAGCATCAATGAGCAAAATTTGAAAAGGTTGTCCCACTCCAAAATATCAAAAGCATGCCTTCTTGCGAACATCAATGAGCAAACTTTGAGAAGGTTTTCCCATTCCAAAATATAAAATGCCTATGATTGTGGAATGGGCGGGGTTTGCCATTAGTTTGCACATTGGCATGTCACCTCGTGCTAAATAAACCAGTTGTTCTTTTTGTGCAGTTCCACTAAAATCAACCAACTTCACGCGTAGCTTGTAGGATTTTGCCTTTCTATGTTGCAGCACCTTCAACATATCGGCACCATCAGAACATTTTATGCAGTTCCCACTGAAATCAAGCTGAGCATCCCTGTTTGCATAAATACAAAAAAGTGATTAGTATGAAGCAAAATGAATTATGAATTTACAGTTTAAACAGGCACCTAAATGATCCATGCAGAGCACACATTTAAAAAAATGGAACTCACCAGAAAGAATCCTAAAACAACATTGTACTTGCCCATCACAGCAAGAAAGATGGAAATCTGTGAGTCCTTCTGAGTTGAAGTTAGTTTGGTCTTATGGGCAGTAATGTAACCATCCTTCAACTGCTCCTTCTGATGAGAAGATAGACTGGGCTTCTTCATCCTGGCATAATCGGAACTAGGCACTTCACGTACTCCATATTGTTCTTCAGAGGAGGATGATCCTGTTGTGCGAAGACAAGAGAACAACTAAATGCTAGCATCCCTTTTTGCTCGAAAAAAAGTAAAGGAAATATTTAAAACAGCCACTACATTAACAAAGGGAGTAACTGATGAAATGTATAGTCACAAAGAGATGCATCCTCATTATCCTCCTAGGAAATGATATGATACCAAAGACAGCAGCTCAACTTGAATTGTATTATTACTTTATTTTATCAGTGGCTATAACGGTGGCAAACCGGTGCCTCAATTTATTAGCATCCTTAGATTAACATGCGAAACAATACCACTTTCTCATGACAGTAGCTAAACAGTAGCACAACACCAATAGAGATGACAAAGCTCAATCGTATGGATGAAATCCGTAGGCACCAACCTTTGTCAGGAGGCTTATTGTGTAGAGCATACAAATGAAGCACTTCTCCGGAACCATCTGTTATTATCTACTATGGTTGCCATGCTTACTATATACTCCTCGATTAGTTCAATGTTTCCAACATCTTCTTGTGCAGTTCCACTAAAATATATGTTATCTTCAAACAAGATCCCTGTTTGCACAAGTAGAGATAATTACATATTACATTAAGAGTGGTATCAAATCACAGTGGCAAAACAATTGCTCGTTCTAGCCATAGCAATAAATTAAGATGCAAAACTATATCATTACTCGGGTCATCACAGTTCCAGTGCTTCATTACAGCATCGAGAGTTGATTTTTGTTCTTCTTCCGCTTGTTCTTCCCCTTCATCACTTGGTTCAATAACAGACAAGCTTTGCCTTCAATGTAAGATTTGGCATGTCAATTAGGGAGCACAAGTATAGCACTAAACAACAACATTAATTTTCTGATGACAGTAGCAAAATACAGGCCAACAGTTGTGAAATATCATTATCTTACCTCAATGGGATATTATGGTGCACATACAGATTGGAAGTCTGGTCTCCTTTTGTGCAGTTCACTAAAATCAAGCAACATTACCGTATAAGTAGCACAACATATGAAAGCACACTGCACAATCATGTGGAAGAAGGCCAGTACTGACCTCTCATGACGCAGAATTCAAACAACTCACAAGAAGAAGATCTGAAACAAATTTGCCAACACGGATAGGAAGTCAGATCTCCTCTTGTGCAGTTCCACTAAGATCAAGCAATCAAGCAACGTTGTCGGTGTGACATTTGGTTGAACTGCACAAAACACTCTTAAAACAAAAGTGTTTTGTGCAGTGCAACAAAAGGTCGCAATAGCAACGAGGTGAAGTAGATAACCTTGTTTACACAGAGATGCAAAGGAAACAATTATTGGTCAATAACGATGGATGACACAAAAGCCCACAAAAAGAAGCATCTAACTTATCTAAATGGGAA
The DNA here is from genome assembly GCA_011799875.1 of Thinopyrum elongatum. NCBI lineage: Eukaryota > Viridiplantae > Streptophyta > Magnoliopsida > Poales > Poaceae > Thinopyrum > Thinopyrum elongatum. The sequence continues at coordinate 433,693,366 of CM022298.1, read as the reverse complement.
AGAAAGCAAGGCAGTAGCATTTCTCAAACAGTGGCATTGATTCATATTAACAGAGAGATTATATTAACAATAAAATTTGTTAAACATGTAATTTGCTTTTAACTGTTGCATTGGTTCAATTTTCTAGCGGCATTATAAGATTAACAACAGCTAAAGAGTTGTATGGGACAGTGGACGCACCAGCACCATGTGCATCTACCAATGTATAAAGGGGTGATGCACAGTCTGTTGCAACAAACAACCAAGGAGCATATTTGTGTTGGTCCCATTTTTGTTCTCTTTAGACACCTTTCCCTGTGTGAGGGCAGCAAATCTAGTCCTGCTCAAACTCTACAGCTTTGTCCCCCACCCACAGAAAGATCAGTTTCTTACAGATGTGTGTACTGCGTTTGTCATTGTTTTCCATTTTCGACCAACATAGGTATTCGATAGCCAGTCTGTACTACTTTCCCCCCTTCCTTTCCTCTTTGAACCACATCCTAGATTCATGCTATACAACTTTCCCCACTACTTTCCTATTTGATCCAACACCTAGATTCGAGTGCAGAAGCGAAAAAAATTGACATGCGGCTAGAGCAATGCCTGTGGATTAAGTAAATTTTACCTTAAGGTTCTCGGGGTGTGGCTCGATGGGTGGCCGGAGGCCGATCTGCCCACACTATGGTAGGCAGTGAGGAAGAAGGGGTCGGAGGCCCTCCCGCGCTGCCGCTGTGTGAAAGAGAACAGCGGCGTTGGCAGTGGATTCCCTCGCTCGCCGACGACGACAGCGTTAAGCCTCCTTCCCTTCCCCGGCGGACGGGATGCTGCCGGCTCTTTGACCAGCAGTGAGGGGAGAGTGAGAGAGCGAGAGGCCAACACAGTCTTGTTTAGATCTGGAGAGGGAGAGAGAGTGTGAAGAGAGCAACTAAAAGCGCTGAGGCTCTAGCGTGTCTATATATAGTGGAGAGAGTGTGTGAAGAGAGCAAACCCTAGAAAACAAGCGCTGAGGCTGCAACGTATATAGTTGGAGTGGTTTTCTTTTTCTCTCCATAAAAATCATTTTAAATTGTGCACGAAACGGAACTCTTTATTTAATGTACTAGTGAAGAAAAATACTATGGCAATGCTAATACGTGAAGAAAATTTAACGCTCGAAGGAGTCAACTCGCAATTAGCGCTCCACGCCTCCCGGTCGCACTTACTATCATTCACGTGTGGTACACAACCCTCCAAAGTGAACAACAACTAAACCACACACAGTCAAAATATCGGAAAGGTGCACTGCACCATCCTCCAATTTTAAATATTTTGGGCACTTGTATTCGGCCTAAGTCAGTGTGCCACTGTATGTACTAAGGGTTATAGCGGGTGCTAAGAAACTAGGGCGTATTATTGTACTCCCTCCATCTGAATAAGCTTGTCCCTCAATTGGATGTATCTAGCACCAAGTGCTAGATACATCCATTTGAGGAACAAGCTTGGGACAAGCTTTTTCGGACGGAGGGAGTACGAAAGTAATTGCCATGCCGTTTATTTGTAGGGTCACTTGCAAACTGTCAAACTCCATTCTCCTCTTATTTATTGGATGAGGCAAATCGTTTGCCTCCACTGCGAAAAAAAATCGATAAATTCAATTTTAATTATTTTGTATGTACACTTTGCTCTCTTCCAATAATTTTGGGCGCTTGTATTCGGCCTAAGTTAGTGTGCCACCGTATCTCGTACTACTACCTCCGTCCAGGTTTTTATGCCATGTCATATATTTTTTGTCAAAGTTTGACCAAAAATTTTAACTACTCCCTCCTTTCTGGTTTATAGGGCTTAAATTTGAAATGTCATCAACCAAGGCAGATGATGAGTGGAGAAATGTACTCCATCTCATAGTTTACAAAATTACTCAAACTTTAATCTGCATTAATTACAATATATTCATGGATGACCACTAAATGAGTAGGAATGGTTACATGCACTGGTTGGTTTCTTTTAATCCTTGCATGCATCAATTTAATGCACCTTGGAATGTGAACATGTGGTGGAAAGAAGTGAAAATAAGACTGTATAATATGGTAAAACGAAGAAAATGAGATGAGCCCAATCAACGAAGAAAAATTCAGAACCAATGTATAATACGGCCACCGGCCGTATGCACACATTTACTTTCCAGCACATTTCTTTATTTCATCAACGACATTTTGATACAGGGAAGTACATTCACCAATTCTTTGCTAGGAGAGCAAGACCAAAGAAAACAAGAACCACAATTAGACATTTTAAAAGATATCCAATTTCCATAACTGCTCCCACTAATTGTATTAATATCTTCTCTATGTCTTCATTGTTGATCTGTGGCTTCTCGAGCTTGCACACTTCTTTCTTCTTCGATTCTAAAGAACTTGACATTGCTTCACATCTAATATCATCTCTAGTCTCATCTCTAGCCTCTATTCTAGTAAGGAGTGCACGAGCATCTACCAAATTTCATGCTTTCAATAGATCGATGTATCCTTCTTCCCAAAACCAAAACTTGCATCCATCCTACACACAAGTTTGAGTATAAGTTGCCGAACATGCTTAGAATAAGGGAGCACAGCCGAATTAAAAGAAGTACTACGCACCTTATCTTTTTCGCACTTGATGAGCACCCATCCGGGATGTTCTGGCGTGGTCGAAACGCGACGCAGGACCTGCCGCGGGCAGCCATCACACTTTATGAGCGACAACGGTGAACCGACTAGCCGCTGGGCCAGGGCCGAGCCCGGACGGTGGCCGGCCGTGTCTTTGCCGGCAATCCACCGACGGGATAGATCTGAGCGGCTAGAGGCGGATTCAGTACCTACACGCGACGTGGAGGCATTGTCATTGTTGAGCGACCCGGTACCCGGACAATCCATGGCAAGGCGCAGTCGCAGGCGGCCGGAATGCTCACCGCCGGCACCGGGACGAGAGAGGCACATATCCGGCCGTCGTGCTGTGGTCGGTTGGGCTATAGTGCGAGGCAGCGACTGTGTCTCCGATGGACATGCGGGTACCTCTTCTCTTCTTGTACATACTCCATTTATCTCACTTCCTGTGGCTTCCCACTCCCATGATATTCCTATTCTATGAACCTGTGTGTGCGTGTGTGTGTGCGCGCGCACATGTGTGTGTCTGTTTTAACAGCGTGTGTGTGTTAGAGAGAGCGACACATCGACCTGCAGAGAGATGGTGTGTAGTACTACGATTTAGCCACGAGTGTCGGTGCATCCTCTCATTTCTGGGCGTCCGGTCGGGACAGCTGCCACGCCCGCTCCTGACCAGCCTAGCCCATCCAAAGCCCCTCCATCGCCCACGCGCGCTTCCCGCCCGAAACGGTCAGCGCCGCTCCAGAGAATCAGTGCCGCATTCATGCCCGGGCAGAGCGGATGCGACCTCTCACTGGCGCATTCATTGAAGGGAGAAGCGGATTCAATGAAAGAGTGATGGTTGCTTTGTCCGTCCAACTTACTACCGGGTCTATGTGATTAGACGGCTCATTGGTCATTATTACTGAGGTGGTACGACCGCGCTGAGTCTCAGTTGTACTATACACTTTACTTTGGTGCATGACACGTGCACCGGATGCTGGATGTCCCATGTTTCGGCGAAAGGAGGTAGAGCGTCTCCACTCTTTTACATTTTCTCCACTCTTACAGTCGAGGAGTGCGAAATCAGCGAAAACACGGTAGCTCAGTGATTACATGGCCCACGTCACACTATCACCATATTTTTTGGACACCGTGCGACACCTAACTCTTTAGTACACAGTACCGTAATTTCTCAGTGAGATAAAATTGTACAATGCTATGAAGCTTTTAGCTTCTATTTCATGTATCTTCGTCCAAGGTTGCGCCGTTGCAACATTCCATCAAATACAAAGGAGACTAACATGCATGCTATTGCATCTCAATGATTCACAGATCATAGCCAATATGCACTCCCTCCATTCCAAAATAAGTGTCTCAACTATATGCCAAATTTAGTACAAAGTTGTACTAAAGTTGACACTTATTTTGGAACAGAGACAACTAAAGAAAAAACGATCCATGCAGTCCCTAGGCCTTGAACCCTAAACCCTAACCAGGCTTTAATTTGCTGGCGACGTCAAACCTTCCAAAGAAATGAAGTTTGCAACCCTTTGACCATCGGATCATTTTGTGCAGTTTCACTAAAATCGAGCTGAGCATCCCTGTGGCAAAGAAATTGAAGAAGTGTGATTAGAATAAGACTGTGGGACTAGTTGATGAGACATAAACTCATGACAAATACAGTAGAAGCCAGTAGAGGTACGTGTGGGGCAAAGAAGTAGAGAAATATCCACATGGAGTGATGTGGGCAGCTGGGGCAGTGGTGCAAGCCAGCTGTAAACGAAGTTGTACCTGAGGGATGTGGGGATGTAGCTAGAGGAGGGCGGCTGGAGGCGGCAACTGCCCACGTCGTGGAAGTGAGCAAGGGACGAAGGCAACCGCACCGGCTTTGTGAGAGAGAACGGTGGGGACCCCTGATCGGGACGCGCCGACAGTGGGTTTTCGCCATCGACGACTGCGACCGCATCTACACAAAGCATCCACCCCTTCCCGGGGGACGTGTTCCACCCGGATGTGTGACTAGAGATGTGGCCACAGTCGTTTTGTGCGAGAGAGTGTGAAGAGAGCAACCCCAGCAAGCAACCGTGTAGGCTCCTGGCTATGTATATAGTGGAGCGGTTTCTTTTCACTCCATACGAACCTATTTATATTGCGTACGTGCCACTGAAGGAAAAAAAACTCTATTTATAAATAACGCGGCACCATTCATGCGTGGTTCCCGACCCTCCATTAAGTGAGTAACTACTACTAGGTGCGTCAAATTATCATGTGGGATGCATCATCGTACAGAAATGAGCTCCACCGTGTCACGTGTGTGGTTGGGGAAGACGCAAAGAGTGCTACGTGCGTGGGTGCGTGCACCTCTTCTCTTTGAGCATGGTTATTAAAAGTATAGACAACTACTCTACCACGCGGTTATTATATGGGCAAAGAGTATAGGCAGTAATATTGACTAATGAGGCGTCAAATCACGAGGCCCACCTTTCTCTATGTTTGACTGAGGAAGGAGCCATCATTTCACTCCTCGTTGAATATCCATCCGCTGCTACCTCCGCAAATAAATTAAAATCCGCTGCTACCTCCGCAGCATGGTTAATAATATAGCCATGTCAATCACGACGTAGAAATATCATTCACTGATACAATAGGGCTGGCTCTAAGGCTGGTGATTTTTTTTACTTTGTCTCTTTCTCTTTTTCTCTCATTTACTCATTTTACATAGGAGCACGTGTAGAGGATGGTTATTCCTTTCGATGGGACTTCTTCATGGGGTTTAAGACTAAGCAGCTCCGAATATTATTCCCGCTGCCCACCACTCTGAATCGTGCCATCTATGATACTCCCATTGCAACAATGAGGTCCACTAGGTCTAGCACGTCCTGTAAGAAGAGACTGTCACGCAAAACATACATTCTTGTTCCCTTCTTCCTCATACAGTACGTACTACTAGTAGTACTACTACTCGTTCTCCTATAAACCTTGCGCTTGGCATCTCAAAAATATTAACCTTGCGCTTGGCTCTTCGCCTCTTCGGGAAGTCGAGCAATGATGGTACTGTAGTATATGGTTCTGGCTATCTGACACCGAATGAATTATTGCACGTCCACCACGTGGGAGAGGGGCGAGGGGTGAGGGAGAGTGCGTACTACTACGTCTGTTTCAATATGGACTACATACGGAGCAAAATGAGTGAATCTACAATCTAAAATATGTCTATATACATCAGTATTTGGAGTATGTACTAGTAGTTCATATTGAAATCTGCTAAAAGACATATATTTCAAACAATATGATAATCTCTCTAACCAAGGTAGGGACGAGGAGTATACGTCTAATGGAGGGAGTAGTAAAATTTTCTCCTCGATCTGCGAGCCACCGCGCGTGTGGGCGAGGGAGCGGGCGTAGGCGTAGTAAGCAAGCTTCTCCTTGTCCTGCGAGCCACCGCGCACGTGGGCGAGGGAGCGGTCGTAGGCGTAGTAAGCAAGCTTCTCCTCATCTTGCGAGCCACCGCGCGCGTGGGCGAGGGAGCGGGCGTAGGCGTAGTAAGCAAGCTTCTCCTCGTCCTGCGACTCTGCGAGCCACCGCGCCCGTGGGCAGGGTAGAGGGCGTACTAAGCAAGCTTCTCCTTGTTCTGCGAGTTGATGGGACACATCAAAAGTAGTACAGAGCATCTCCAGTGTATAGAGCCTTGCCTCTAAGGTAGGCCCCACATGGTTTGCCTCTTATCAAATGAAAAAAACCACAATGTATAGAGACTCTAACCAGCCTCTAAGGTGGGCCCTAGCAGAAATTTAAGAAGTATTGATTAGCACCAAATTTGTCCAATCAGTAATATTTCTCTTATACTTTCTTATGCTTCCTAAGGCTGACAAGTGAGACCAGATGGATTGATAAATTGTTAGAGGCAGCCTCTAAGGTTAGACGCGATGCTAGCCAATTTTTTGTAAGAGGCAGTTCATGCAATGTATAGAGGCTACCTCTAAGAGGAGAGAGAGGGCTTAGAGGCAACAAAAAGCATACATTGTGGATGCCCTAAGTGCCTACTTTCTGGTCTATATGACTCAATTTGAAATCTCCCTAACCATAATAGATGCTGAGTGGTGGAATAAATTTAATACTTCCATAGTTCGCAAAAGTACTGAGCATGTGAGATGGTGAACGGAGGGAGTACGATACCATTAGTACTACAATTCTTTTGGAAGGGTTGTAGTAGTCCCTCCCATTCACATGTTCACATTTCAAGCTTCAATAAAAACGTTGCACGCAAGGATTAAGAGAAAACTCAGCAATGCATGTACTCCCTCAATCCATATAGTGTCTAAAATGCGTTTTTGAGGCTAACTTTGACCACATGTTAGAGCAATAATATGACATGCAACTTACACAAATCATACCATCAAATTCGTATGTGGTCATTGTACTACTAACACATGCATGCGTTGCAATTAGTACGTACATGATACAGTAGTAAACACTCACTATCTAGTAGTACTAGTTCATTCATTGGTTTAGATTTGGAATTGAGGCCCGTAAACCGGAAGGGAGGGGATATTATTTTCTGGAACCATCCCCATACGGCCATACTTGGTGTTTCGAAGAAGGGTTATATGCCTTGCTGCAACAGTACCGTCCAATCTTCACATGTGGTGTTTTTCTTGGAAAATTATTACAAGAGGATTCTACAATGTGTGAAATAATGTGTTGTCCGTGCGTCCAGCTTACTATTGGAAAGGTGTGGCTTTGAGATGTGACTGCTCATTAGTAGTATTCCTTGCGGTTGTGCACTCATAATTTGGTGCATGGCACGTGGACCCGGATGCTGGATGTCCCACATGTCGAGGAAAGGAAGTTCTGTGCTCCTAGAATGGTTTCTCGCAATGCTATCGACCTTTCAGCATTTGTTTATATATACTGTGCTAGTAAATGTAATTTCTCAGCGAGATAAAATTATACGACTACAATGCTATGAAGCTTTCAGCTTTTCTTTCACGTGTCTTGCCTTGAAGGTTTTCTTGTTACAACATTCCAACAAATAAAAAGGAAACTAACATGCATGCTAATGCATATCAATGATTCACATATCAGACCCAATATTTACTTCACAACTTAAGACAAAGTTGTGAGAAGGTGTACAAATAAAGGAAAAAAATGATCGATCAGGTCCCTAAGCATGCTTTAATTTCCTGGCCACGGTGGACATGTTGGTAGCCATTTTCACGCGGCTCGTTGATGCCTGCCAAGACATGTAGCAGTTGGATGCATGCTCCATCCCATCATTTTGTGCAGTTGCACTAAAATGGAGCTGAGCATCCCTGTTGACAAGGATATTGAATAAGTGTGATGGCAATAATAGAGGCACTGTTGATGAAACATGGAAAGTACGCCGGCTGAGCTACAACACGTTTTAGGCAAATAACTAGAGAAGATCCACATGCATCGACGTGGGAAGATGGGCAGTGGAGCAAGGCCGGTTCCAGAGGAAGCTGTACCTGAGGGTCGTCGGGATGTAACCAGGAGGGCGGCGGCGGGTGGGATCTGCCCATACTGTGGCAGCGAGCAAGGGGCAAAGGCACTACCACGCCCGAGCTTGCTTAGAGAGAACGGCGGGTACCACAGATCGGGACGCGCCGGTAGTGGGTTTCCTGCGTCGACGCCGCCGATCGGAGCAAAGTTGCATATCGTCCCTTTCCGCCGGCGGACTGGATCCGGCCGGATCAGGGACCAGCGGTGAGAGAGAGAGATTGGCCACCGCTATCTTGTGTGAGAGAGTAGAAGAGACCGACCCTAGAAAGCAAGCACTAAGGATCCTGCCTATATTATATAGTATAGTATAGTGGAGCGATTTTCTTTTTTCTCTCTATAACAATTGGTTTATATTATGTACGTGCGCCATCGAGGAATAAAATCCTTTTTTAAATAACGCATCAAGTCGCAATTTGTTTGTTCACCCTTGGTACACGATCCTCCATCAAGTGGACAACTAGTACACGTGTCAAATTACCACATGGGCTGCCTTTTCATACAGAAATGAGCTCCACCATGTACCTGCGCGGGTGTGGTTGGGAAAGAGACGGGAGTACGTGCGCCGTGCGAGCACCTCTTCTATTCATTCATGTCCCCCACCTACGTGGGTGTGTGTGAGAGAGATACAAAGCTAGAGAGATGGCGTGTGCGTTTGTGAGTGTGTTTTTTATGGGGGGGTGATTTCGTGAGTGTATTTGTGGGAATATGTGTCGATGGTATCTCAAACAAAAATGTGACACATGCAATGTGTGTGAAATAGAGGCCTAGCTATATCATATATAGAGGGGGCGATCCACGAGAAGAGAGGGAGGGGTCATAGATATTGATAGAGTCGAAGAGAGGATCAAGTGTGTGGGTGCAAGATTGATGAAGAGAGCAATCAAAATTGTGTGTGTGCATGTCAAAGATATAGGGCGACTGACCTACTAGAACGTCAGAGGGGAGAGGACAAGTTTGTGTGTGGCAGGGAGACATGACTAGAGCGCTCGATGTATCGGTGTGGGGGGGTGGGGGAGGGGGCAGGGGGAGGCAGAGACCTAACTAGAGAGGTAGATCGACTCGTATATGTGTTGAGAAGGAGAGACGTAGCTATGTCTTGAGGGAGATCGGTCGACATCCATACATAAGTGAAGGACGAGAAATAGGTTGCAAGAGAGAGAGAGAGGTAGAGTGCCGGATGGGTGGTGGAGTTGCTTCTCAGAGATGGTGGGAGAGGCCTACTAGACAAAATGAGGGTACAACTGCAATATAGAGAAGAGAGGGGATGTGTTTTTGTGTGTGCGTGTGCGTGTGCGTGATAGATGTGTCAGGAGGCATGCATGGATGATGAAGGGGGGCCATATGTGTTTGGTAAGCAGACCTAACTAGATCGGTAGATCAATTGTTGTGTGTCGGAGGAAGGGAGAGACATAACTAATGAGGTAGATCGATCGGCGCGTGGCAAAAACGAGTTATAAACGACCTAGCTAGCTATATGTATAGTGGGAGATCGGTCGGTGTACATCCATTTCTTAGAGGCAAATAAGGCCCAGAGAGACGGATAGAGAGAGAGGGATGGAGTTAGGAGGTGGTGCGAGAGGCATACTAGATAGGGGGAGGAGTGTGCGATTGTGAGATCGATGAAAAGAGGGGCGAGAGTTTACACGTGTGTGGGACCGTATGAGAGACATGAAGCATGGACAAAGAAAGGAGGAGATGGAAAGTGTGTGTGTATGTGGTAGGCAGATATCGCTAGAGAGGTTTATCGATCGGTGTGTGTCGTAAAGAAGGAGTTGTGGAGACTGTGGGAGAACGACCTAAAGAAAATAAATGAATGTGCGCGATGGATAGAGTGCTGAGGTGTGACGCCCCCGGCCCGATCGTGCACTAATCATACACGCAAATGCACACGATCAAGCCTAAGGACTCACGGGAAGATATCACAACACAACTCTAAAACATAAATAAAGTCATACAAGCTTTATATTACAAGCCAGGGGCCTCGAGGGCTCGAATACATAAGCTTGCGAACAAGCGTCAGCGAAAGCATCAGATATCTGAGTACAGATATGAAACAGAAACAGAAAGGCCTTTATAAAGGCGGGGCAAAATAAAACACTACGATCGAAAGGCGTAGGCCTCCTGCCTGGGACCCTCCGATCCTACTCCTGGTCGTCTTCCAACTCGTAGTAGCATCCATCCTCTAGGTAGTAGTAGTAATCGATCGATGGGGCATCTATCTCAGGGGGCTCCGTCATCTTGGTCATGACAAACTGATATGGGGAGAAAAGGAAAACAAAGCAACCATGAGTACTCAGAAGTACTCAGCAAGCAAGGATCTACACTACATATGCAACATTTTTAAAGGGAGGCTGTATATGTGGACTGGGCTGCAGAAATGCCAGAATAGAGAGAAGGCCTAGTCCTATCGAAGACTAGCATCTTCAGCGGTCTTGCAGAAATAGAAGAGGGTAGAACAGATCAATATAAAGTAGCAGTAGTAATAAGTCTCAACCTCACCCAGAGATCCTTTCTCGACTCCCTGCGAGAAAGCAATCCCAGAGCCATACAGTCATCAACCTCGTCCGGATATCCCTTCTCGACTCCCTGCGAGAAGCAATCCTAGAGCCTCATATCCAGGTCTCATCTCATGTTCTAGCTGTATTGATCGGGATACAACTCCGAGTGTCCTTTACCCTAGGACCGGCTATCGATAGAAGTTTTCTTCCCTGCAGGGGTGCACCAACTTACCCAACATGCTCAATTAACTCCGGCCGGACACACTTTCCTGGGTCATGCCCGGCCTCGGCCAAACGACACACCGCAGCCCTACCTAAAGCTCAGCAGAGAGGTCCCCGCCGGTCTACATCCTAAGCACTCAGGGGTCTTGGGCCATCGCCCTGTGCACTCCGGGTCATTGTGTGCAGGGTGGATACCAACACCGCCTCGGAGGGTCGGTACGATCCGACCGTGCCACAATGCTGAACTGGACGTCTGACAGAACTGTCGGCTGATGCTACGATGCAGAACGCCCATACTATGCCCACGTGATGGTTAGTGCTATCAGACCAGAGGCCTGCTCGGATCAAATATCCAAATCATTAGGACTAGGGGCTTGCGGTAACGAGCAGAGACTCACGAAAGATGTGACCCCGTTGCCCCGTCTCGAGGACTTGCTGCAAGGGTTAAGAATGCCCGGCCGCGCCTCGTATTCATCACTCGGGCACCACTCAGGCACCCATCTTCACAACACTCGCCTCTCAGGCGCACGCGGGTACCCCTCAGGGTCGACCCGCCTATCCAAGTAACAGTGCAAAGTCCAAGTATCCGTGTGTCTATAACAACAGGGGAATCCGAGGTATCACCCTCATTGAATTCCCACTCGATGTATCCGTCAAGGTGAACTCGGAGGAATCACCCTCACTGGGTTCACACTTGAGGTGTTGTACGACGGCGTCATTATCGGAAGCGGTGAAGGAGGAATCACCCTCGATGACCACGACCGAATAGCTACTCTACAGAGTTAACATCAGAAGTGCTACAAGAGGTTTCACCCTCGACACTCGATAGTAACACTGCAGTGTCGTTACAACTAAGGGGGGGCGATGTGCGGTGTCGGGGCCTGGTCTTCAATTCCCGTTGATCGGGTCTTCGGATAATCCAGCAGGGCGGTCGGGACTAGTGGGGTCACGGATAGGTCTCTACCCAGCCTATACTAAGCAGTTTAGGATATGCAGGTAATTATCAACAGCAGGATACAATAAACCACTGTTCAAGATATCTTCCGATATTCCGATAAATCGGCCGATTTATCGCTTACCGTTGTGTGACCGATAAGATAAATCGGCCGATAAATCAGCCGATATGGAGATAAATCGGCTGATATGCCGATAAACTGGCCGATTTACCCCTTATCATGGGTCGACCGATAAGTTCCCGATAAGCGATATCCCCAACATTGCAATAAACAGGCTATGCATCAGAATAGGTAAAGCGGTAGCAGCAGCAATTCTAATGCAAGCATGAGAAATAGAATGGGCGATATCGGGATGATCAAAGGGGGGGGGGGCTTGCCTGGTTGCTCGGCGGCAAGGGCAAGGTCGTCAATGGTGTCTTCGGGATCCGGAGCTGCGTCGGTACCGGGAACTGCGTCGGGGTCTAATGAGAGAGAAGAGGGGGAGGAAACAGTATAAATATAGAGCAAACATAAGCAACACGAAGCAGGCTATGCTAACGTGCAGTGCAGGGTTGCCTGAAGACATGTCCAAGTCATTTAGTTATTTTAGGAATTTGTTTGGAATTATTTTATTAAGGTCATACACTATTCATTTATCTGAAACAGGCAAAAAGTTGCATGTTCAGATAGTTAGAGGCATCCAACAGGTATGTGGGTAGCGTATTCGGATCCGTCTCATTTTTCTGATCATTTTTCATATATAAATTATTTTCATCGGAGTTACGGATTAAAAGATATGATTTTCTAAAGTTTTATTGATTTTCTGGAATTTATTTAATTATTTAAATCAACATTATCCGAAACAGTAGCAGGGTGACATCACTGTGACGTAATGCTGACGTCAGCAGTCAACGGTCGGCTGACCAGGGTCAAACCTAACCAGTGGGGCCCACATGTCATAGACTGTGACATTAACAGCGGGGTTAAAATTAACTAACTGGGTTAATTAGTGGGTGGGCCCCAGCAGTCAGTGACTGATTAGTGTTTAAACTAATTAATTAACTAATTAACAGTTTTTCTAGTTAATTAAATCAGTTTAACCGAGTGGGGCCCGCATGTCAGCGAGACAGGGCGGCCACGTCAGCTGTTGACCTGGTCAACAGGTCAACTGGGGCCTACGGGCCCCCACAGTCAGTGGCCCAGGAGCGGGGCCCATCGAGGCCAGGTCAGCGCCGGCCGCCGGAGCTCTCCGGCGAGCCCCGACGCGGTGGCTCAACTCCGGCGAGCTCGGAAACGGCGCACAGGGCATCATTTGCGACGCGGTTGGCGGCAGTCGAACGGGGAGACGACGCCGCGTCGATCTAGGGCACTAGCACGAGGCGGGGCAGTCGGAGACGAGCGCTGCGACGGCAATGGCGGACGGCGGCGTTCGGGCGAGACGGCGAACGGCGTTGCAGCGCGCGTGCGAGCGAGCCAAGAGGCTAGGCGTGGCCTACGCGGTGCAGTGAGTGCGATGGCCACGGGCACGGGGCCCAAAGGTCGCCGGGGACACGTCGGCGACGTGCACAGGCGGCGGTGGGTTCGGGCACGGCGAAACCTAGCGCTACAAGCCACGGAGGGCCGTGAGGGGAGAGGGGGAAGGGGGAAGGAGCAGGAGCTCACAGCGGGGCGTAGCCGGTCAAAGTGGGCTCGGGGGAGGTTTGGTGTAGCCAGAATCGGCAACGGAGTGCGGCGGCGATCCGAGGAGGAAGAAGACGGCGTGGAGGCGATGCAATGGCTCCGGGCTTCGGCTCGTTTGCGCGGTCGAAGGAGGCGACGATGGCGAGCACCGTGGACACGTTCGGGAGGCGGGGCGGTGACGGTGGCCGCGCAGCTCAACCGCGGCCGTTCATGGCGGCGTCGGGCGAGGTGGGAGAGAGCGAGGGAGGAAAGGGGAGGGGTGCTAGGGCTCGCCAGGGGGAAGCGGGGGTGGCTCTTATACCCAGCGCGCGCGGGAGCGCTGTCGAGCGGCGAGCGAGGGGGGGCCGGGGCGCGGGCGTGCGTGCGCGCAGAGCGCTCGACAGCGAGGCGCGGGGTGAGCAGTGGGAGGTGGGAGGGGACGCCGGTTGGGCTGGGCCGGCACTGTGCACTCGAGGCCCAGCACAATGGGCCTTTTCCTTTTTCTCCGTTCCTGCTTTCTTTTTCTTTTCTGCTTTGTAAAATGTGTGGCCCCCATTAGAGTTTTGTAAAATATGAGAGCTGGCCCACAAATCACAGCACAATATATCCTACCACCAAAAACTAGTTTGGGTAAATATCTTTTCATATTTATTTTAGATAAAATAAAAGGTAATTAAATATTGTCTTTAGTCACTGTTTGGGGATGTTTGAGTCACTTACCCAACTCCAATGATGTTGGTTTCAATTTTAGAATTGTCTCTGATTTATTTGCTATTTAATGAACAATTTAGTTTCTATGTTGGACAACTTTTATTTTCCACTTTCATTTAAATTTCCATTTGAATCAGGAGTTGAAATGCAATATGATGCTAATGATGATCATGCACTGTTAAACATGATGACATGGCAATATCAAAAGGGTGATTACTGTAGTTAACCACTGGGGGTGTTACATGAGGGAGGGGGAGGGCGAGGAGGGTGTGTGCATGCACGAGAGAAAGTTAGTGCTAGCTACAAAGGTTAGAGGATTGTGTGGGTGTAAGAGACTAACAAAGATCATAATTCATTTTGAAAGTGGATTCATATATTTGAATAAGAGATCATAGTGTTATAAACCTATGCATGCATGAATATAGCGGTGATACGCGTGGTGTGGTTTTGGACATGTTATACTATAATGTGATAATGCGTGGCGTTTGCAACTCACAGCTAAATATCGAACAATCTAAACCATACTATATATCGAACAATCTCACATTTTATTTGAATTTGTGATAATGTGTGGCGTTTGCGGCTCACAACTAAATATCGAACAATCTAAACCATACTATATATCGAACAATCTCACATTTTATTTGAATTTTTGATAATGTGTGGCGTTTGCAGCTCACAGCTAAATACTTGTAGGCGTAGGGGGGGGGGACACCATACATTATGTGCTAAACACATTATACATATGAGACATGGTTTAGATTATGAAGATCTAACTAGAGCTTGAAATGTACTGTGATTTGAAATCAACATAAAGTGGATTCAAAAATTCGAGTTCGAGTTCATATAGTACACATAGTTCATATCTAACTCGACAATAATCATGTGGTGTGTTGTGAAGATAATATACAAACGATGGTTTAACTTGACAACAATGATGATTGTAGATCTTATTATAATAGAGAAACGAATTCAAATGGTTTAACATGACAACAATCATGATTGTAGATATTATTCAAATAGAGAAACGAATTCAAATTTAGTTCATATTGAAGCGGTAGTATATACGTTTGGAATGCACTAGAATGTTCATTTGAGTAGCAGGTTACATGCATTATACATGTAGCGAAATATTTTAATTGAACATAATATGGATTCAAAGTTTTGAATGGCATTTGTAATAACTCATACAGTATAACGGGACTAGGCTCTCTTGTGTGGTGCAAATTGACTTTTTTTTGGTTTTTTCGTCGAGAGAAGTGCGAATTGATTTGGTACAGTACACGTTAGGCTTGTACGGAAATTTCAACCCACGCCTTGTTATCCCAAAATTTTAAGATATCTCTTTGTCTCGTTGTGCTCCGAAAACTCCCTCCATCTCTACCCGCGCCTTGCTATCCCAAAATTACAACGCAAGAAAACTCCCACCTCCTGTGAAATCCCGGCACGCGAAATTCCCGTGATACCCCTGAACCGAAAGAACCGCCTAGTTCAAATCGGTGGGGGTTCTTTCGTAACTTACCCCACATTTTGGACAAGCGCGTCCCTAAGACATGGTTCCCCCTCCCATGCCCTCCGCCCCCATTCGTACACCGAGGCCGTGAAAACCCGTGAAGCCCCACACCCTCCTCTGTCCGCCACCCAGCCGGAACCGCTTCCCCGACGACATCGTCCACCGCAACAGCTCGATGTCCCTCATCCACCGCACTGGATGAGGATCCATCGTCGATCTCATCGTCCCGCCGGTTTAGCCACCCCGTCCTCCACCTCCAAGGAGTTGCCCCGATGTTCGCCTCGTCTATCGTGCCACCTCCATTCCCACACCGCCGTCTTCACCTGCACCACCAGAAGAGCAGCACCATCACCGATTCCTCGGATGAAGCTGAGGCCTAATCGGTGCCACCAAAGAGGTTCTACACTAATCGCTGCATTTTCTTCTTGATTCGATCTCACGGTGCTGCCGGCGCTCGATCCCGAGCCGCCATGGTGTGGCTCTATCTAAGGTGGTGTCCCCGGCCACTTCCTCCACGGCGTCGCTCCCTCGGTGGCGACGTCCACATCACTAGGAGCTGCTGCTGCGGCTTCGGCTCTCGCTGGCCCTACTGCTGCTACTTCGGCTCTCGCTCGCGCTGCTGCTCTGCTCTGCTCTTGCTCTTGCTTGCGCTGCTGTTGCACTAGTGGCAGCTCTGGCTCTCGCTCGAGCTCCTGCTCCTGCTACCCGAGATGCTGCTACACGACCAGCTGCCCCGACTCTTGCACGCGCTGCTGCTATGGGCGCTATTGCTGCTGCATGACCAGCTGCCCCGACTGCTATCTGGTAGTACGTTCCCTGCCGGAGCGGCTACCGATTTAGATCACTGCTACTCTACCACTAGTGCTCTAGCGGCCAAAACTATTAGTGCACTGCTTTTCTGCTACTAGTGCGTTCAGTTTCGACAGTAAAATTCTATTTCAACAGCAAAATTCAGTTTTAACAGTTAAGTTCAGAGATGAGCGGCTGATGTATTTTACATCTAGCACTTTTTGGTTATGTATTTTACATCATCTACTGGAGATGCTATTAGAATACCACTTTAGGTTAACATTGTCTCTCTTGTCCTGCTTCAGCCTCGCCGTCGTACACCTCACCGGAGCTGCTCCAACGACGAAACCCTCCATCACAGCGGAGCAGTACCCTTGGCTCCATCTCGAGACGCCTAAGATCTTCTACCCCTCCTCCGACTGCCACATCAGCCGCGGCATCCTCAGCGACCAAACCAATGATGCTGAGATCGATATTGCTTCACCAAAGAGGTTGTACACTTGCTGCATCGCTTTTTTACTCTACATGTTATATATATTGTCCACTGAGCACCCGTATTAACATGAAATAGATTAGTTTCTCCTATATAACAAGCAGTGAGGTACCAGGCAACTTAGCTATTCGTGATGGACTCTCTCGAATGCCATCATTATTTATTTCTGCGTGTTTGAGCTGTGCATGTGTAGATGGGCCTGGGAGTTGAGCTAGTAGGGCAGTGGCCTGGGTCCAAAGTAGTAGAAGTAGCACAAAACATTTTTGGAGTGTAGGCTTTTGCCTGTTCAAGCCTGCCTACTAGAATTTCCAATGGTTGAAAGGAAAAGTGAAGGAAAAACATAGGAATTGGAAAGTTTCCTATGGTACTACTATTCATGCATTTGGTTCAAAGGAATTGAGCAAAAGAAAATTGTAGGATTTGTTCCTTTAGTGTCTCTTTCAAATAAAACCCGTAGGAATTATAATATCCACTTGGCCCTCCTTTCCAAATTCCTATTCATGAAGAAGAAGACTAAGTGATAGTAGCATAATAGCATTATAACTTTACTTTTTCTTGTGGTTTGACTTAATTTGACCTTGCTTCTTTGCATTCTTGTGACCTTCCAATTCCTATGAACCAACCACCCAGATTGACAGAAATCCTTTGATTTTAAATTCTCTGTTTTGCACATGCATTCCTATCCTATTACTGTGTATTTCCTATCCCTGGGTTGTTAGAATCCTCCAATTCAAACGAGCCCTTATAGAATTACTTCTCTTACAGATAGTTGTCAAAGAAAACCTTGTGTGGTTTGTCCCGCTCCTGTCACGCCGTCTTCCACCCCAGCTCAGCTGCTCTAACGACAAAAGGGTCCACCATAGTAGGGATCCGCCCTCCAGACTGTCTTTCGCCGCCTCAGGTCTTCTTCCCCACCACCGGCAGCCACGACAACTGCATTACCATCATCAAATGAGCAGATGACCTTGAGGACAACACGGGTCCGCAAGAGAGGTCACGCGCTTTCGTGTCTGCTTACGTTATGCATCGCTTAATATTACATGCTACTTTATCATCATGTTCACCGATTAGACTCTGAGTCAGCTCCAAACTAATGCTCAAACTTGAGTTTTTAAATGGTTGTGGGGTACATATCTGGGCCGCAATCAATAGTATCTGTCTACTATCTGGTTAATCTCTGGTGTCTACTATGAGTTCCATGTTGGGTGGGAAACAAACAGTAAAGAAGCCATTATCTGTATTTTTTTAACTGAAACTATTATCTGCCTGATATCATTGGTTTTGGGTCTATCCACAGGTTGCTACCATCACTTTGGATTTCTACATGCACTCCTTACATAATCTCACTATGTTTTATTCCTATTCATGTTAGTTATTGTACACAATGGAACTGAACATGTAGAGCAAAAGAGACGAGCCTTGCGTGGCAAGAAAATTTCATGCCGACGTCGCTCCATGGTGGGCGCAAAGGCAGCCCCCCTCCCCCCATTTTAGATTGTAATCAAGAGGAAGATAACTGTTCTGAGGGGGATTCAAAAGGAGCAGACCACTCCTATTTACCCCCTGAGGTCTTTGCTCTAACTTGGCATGTTGATGTTGGTCATATCATGCATATGGTGCCTTACATTGCTTACTTTATACATCAAATATGTCATCTGCTTAGTTTAGACATGCTTTGTGTGAATGCCATCTGTTTAGTTTCTATATCGTATATGTGAATTATGCAACGCCATCTTGTTTAGCCAGGCATCATATATGTGAATTTTGCAATGCCATCCTGCTTAGCCAGTCATCTTATATGTGAATTATATCACGCAATCCTTTTTTTCATTACGTATTACATTTGTCAACAATGTTAGTACATTCAACTACTCTTCGTGTGCATCAGCCATTTGACACGGTGATGGAAAAATCTAGAAAGAAAACAAGGTCTTCAGAGCAAACAATGCTATCTGACAAAGCACATATCTCACTGGTTACGGATAGCTCCTCAGAGGAGGATTCAGAGACAGATGACAGGTCCTATCCCCCCCCCCCGAGGTGTATGCTCTAACTTGCCAGTGTTATGTTGCTCATATCGTGCGTATGGTGTCTTGCATTGCTATGTCATTTGCTTAGTTTAGACATACTTTGTGTGAATGCCACCTGTTTAGTGTATAATTACCATATATGTGAATTATGCAATGTCATCTTGTTGCAAAACATTATATATGTGAATTATGCAAAGCTATCTTGTTGCAAGGAATTATATATATGAATTATGCAATGCCATGCTGTTTAGCCAATCATCATATATGTGAATTATATCATGCTATCCTTTTTTTGTATTACATATTCCATTTGTCGACAACGTTTGTATATTCAACTACTCTTCCTGTGCATCAGCCATTTGAATCGGTGATGGAAGTATCTGGAGTGAAAACAAGGTCTTCAGAGCAGACAATGCTACCTGCTGAAGTAGACATCTTGCTAGTTACAGATAGCTCCTCAGAGGAGGATTCAGAGACAGATGACCAGTCCTATTTCCCCCTTGAGGTGTATGCTCAAACTTGGCAGGGTTATATTACTCATATCATGCATATGTTGTCTTGCATTGCTTAGTTTTTACATCATATACACAATATTGAATGACATCTGCTTAGTTTAGACATCATATATGCGATTGCCATCTGCTTACTTGCTTAGTACATAAATCATATATTTGAATTATATCATGCCATCATGTTTACATAGACATCATCTATCTGAATTATGGCATGCCAACCCATTTAATAAAGACATCATACAATTATATCATCTCATCATGTACAATGTTTACATAGTCATCATATTTTGAATTATGTCATTCTATCCATGAATTATATCATGCCATCATGTTTCCAGAGGCGGCATGTATGTGAATTATGGTATGCCAACCTATTTAATAAACACATCATATAGTTATATCATGTCATCCTGTTTACATAGTCATCATATTTTGAATTATGATTTCTATCCTCTTTAGTTAGCCATCATATATGTGAAATTGTGTCATGCTATCCTGTTTAGTTAGCCATCATATATGTGAAATTGTGTCATGCTATCCTGTTTGGTTAGACAACATAAATGTGAATTATTTCATGCCCTCTTTTATTCCCTGCTATCCATTGCACCTGTCTATCATACAATGTATGTACATTCAATTACTTTTCTTGTTTACCAGCCATTTGAATTGGAGGGGGTGATGGCAGTATCTAAGGGAGTAACAACATGGTCTTTAGAAAAGATAGTGCTACTAGTCGATGCAGATAGAACCATGGTTGTACTTGCCCAAGAACCAGCCCCACCTCACATAACCCAAACTCTCGCAGATTGTACCCCTACCCAGTTGGACAGAGAACCAGCTACACCCCTTCTAACCCCAACCCCAGCAGATAGTAACCCAGTTCCAGTTGACACAACACCGTCTCCACCACAGAGCACCCAAACATGAGTAGTTAGTAAGGCAATTGTAGTGCCCAAAGCACGAGGACCACCACTCCGAACCCCAACTCAATGCTTAAAGCAGAAAAAGAATTGTTCTCAGGTCAGGTTCCGTAGCTATGGTTCATACACCTTTGCTCTTGCATCACTGTATTTACTCATACCAACTAATTTCAAATTTGAAGAATGGAATTGAAACTCCAATGGCGCAACAGGTATGTTTTAAACCTGTTTCTTTAACTGGTTTGCTATTGTAACTTGCTCTATGTTGATTTCAGTTTCAATTGAATAAATAGTTATGTTCTTATGTCATGCACATTGCAAGTGGTGTTATTGTTGTCTAGTTTCCCACACTTAAATTCTGTCTATGCTACTTTGTCTTAAACAGATATGATTTGAACTGTGTCTCTATCTTGATTTGGCAACATAAACTAGAATGATATAGACCATACAGTGACCATGGTACATAGATATATGTTTGTTTCATGCTGTTATCCTGTCCACTTTACTACCGAACTGATTTACCAAAATGAGTTTCATATACAATGTGGTAAACCTGTGATGTGTCTGCTTGTTTCTCTTTTAGAATGCAGATAAAATATTGGAGAAGAGTACCCCATTATGCAATGGTAAAGGAAGTAATGCAGATAAGGTTCAAGATAGTGAGACATCCCTATTGGTCTCCAAGAAAGCTGATAAAAACTATCTTGAAGACAGTGAGACAACCCCAAAGTCATGTCTTGATGTAGTGTTTGAGTTACTGGCCACTACTGCTGGCACAAGCTCTTCGAACTCGATGCCTGAATCAGTTCGTCTTCTTGAGTCTCAACTTCAAGTTGAAAGACATCGATCAGATGTGCTGCGACACGAAGCCGAAGGACTGAGGAAGTCCCTGCAGAATTTAGATGCATACTTTTTGATGCAACAGCAAGCGCTGGAGGATTTAAGCGCCAAACAAGAGAAAGTTAATAAGCTTGCTAAGCATCTTGCCAGCATGGTGGGTACCCAGGATATTGTTTCTTGAGCTCTTCTAAAGTGCTTTCAGTTCTGGACTTGTTTTGCTGCGGCGTTTATTTGCACTGGCTGCCAACTTTGACAACCAGTGTATGTAATATGCTGCTTTGTTCCCTATATTTGCACTGGTGGCGAACATTGATGCCCAGTGGATGTAATCTGTGTAGTCGCCGTAATATCCTAGCGTTAGTTGCTTGCTTATTTATTTTTTAGTCTTATTTATTTGTTTGCTTCTAGTTCTGCAGTTATTTTTTCTCGGTTTCCTAGTGGCCGCAATAACCTATTTTTTTAAACTAGGCCACAATAACCATTGGCAACATACGGACCGTTGTAACCATGGTACTGCTATCTGTTGTAGTGACCATGGGCCTTCTACGGGCCGTAGATTCAATGGCCCTTCTACGGGCCGTATGATCGATTGGCCAAATATGGGTCGTACTATTCGTGGACCATTAGCGGACCGCAATATGGGCCGTAAACGGGCTAGAATGGGAATCGTCTGTTTATGGGCCGACCATAATGGGCCGTTAATAGGCCGCTGTGTACAATGGGCTTAATTCTATCGGCATGCATAATGGGTTGTTGATGGGCCATATTTGATGAAGCTATGAAATTGGCCCAACGGATTAACAGGCCACAGACAGGCCGACTTTAACAACGGGTTGAATTTGGCCCACAATCGTAACAGGCCAGTAACGGACTGTAAGTAATCGAATGCTGGATATGAGCCCAATAATAAATGGGCCCTTAGAAGGCCGAAAGATAACAAGGGCTGGAAACGGCCCAATGGAATAACGGGTCGTTAATGGGTATAAAGCGATATACTGTTCATTATGGGCCAGTTTCACAACGGGCCGTTTATGGGCCAAGAGTTACAAAGGGCCTCATATGGGCTGAAAGACGTCATGGGCCATACATGGGCCAAAAGTTACAACGGGCTGGAATCATATTGAACGGCCCAGATGACGCTACTGGGCCTAATTCGGATAGGCTATAACGGGCCGTGAGTTAGCGGGCTGTAAATGGGCTATATGCAAACAGGCCATTAATAGGCTTTCCGTGGGCTGGGCCGCTACCTTTTGACCAAGTCAAACGGGCCGGCCTTTTGACCTGAATGGGCCACTGTTAGGCCAAGCCACGTGTCGACATATCATAGGTGCATCCCATCCATTCGCTGGATGACATCTGTCCCGGCACTGAGCTGCCACGTGGATCCTTCGGCGAATGAGAATTTTACACGTGGAAAATCCCCATTTGTCAGGGCTATTAACGAGTTATCGGATCCAAACCGGAACCCGATAGCTTGACGGTGACCCGTTACGGTGGATGCCACGTGTTGGTTACTCTTGACGAAAACACTTCCATGACGCGCCATTTATCGTCATGGAAGTGGACACTTCCGTGATGATAATTTTGGTATTGTCATGGAACACTTCTACAACAACATAGGTATGACTATCTTGATTCTGTCATAAAATTGTCATGGATGTACATGCATGACAGAAAATGTGACCTACTGTGACAAACACGTATCATCACGGAAGTGTATTTTTTTGTAGTGGTTGCTGGATACAGAACATGTTCTACTCGTGGTAGACTTCGTGCCACGCACGCCACTATCATAGCCTCCCCTAGAGGGTTACAACTCATGACAATTAAGGGTTTACCCCGTGGATGCGGCCTCACTAAGGGTTCTCGGTGATCCCCGGTCACTTGTAAAGGTTTGGAGCAGTAGGCTTTTACCGTCACCTCGAATTACCTCCACATCCTAAACCTAAGCAAAGACAGTGATATACTTTGTGGCCTACAAAGGCATAAATGTTGAGTGGGGCCCCTTGACAACATTCACGAAGTTATTAAACTAAGCTTTCAATAGGTGATCTCATATCCACATTATACGTTTCAGATCCTACACATACAAAGGTTCATCCATATCCCCGAGAACCAGGGGTCTACTCACACATAAGAACAACAAGCATCATGGGGATGGTAATGGGATACATGGACGAGTGATTCTACCAGTACACCGAAGGATCCACTAGGGTTCTTGATGTTGCATATGATAAGGATGTGGATGATGATGATGATGAAGATGGGGGTGATGAAGATGTTGATGATGATGGTGTTCCTCTCGTGGTGAGAGGAATCCCCTTCTTCTCCCGGTCGATCCTCCCTCTGGATGGGCTCCGGAGACTACGGTTCTGCCTTCTGGATGATTTCCTGGAGTATATGTTCGTCCCCTCCATGATCCGTTTCCACAGGGTGAAAATAGCTGATCCCCTGGAGGCAGCGGCGCGCCAAACGACTGCTCATGCGAGCGCGCGCGATCGAATCAAACGCCTTTGTTCGCTTTGGAGGCGCAACGTCGGCTGTTTCTTTGGCCTTTTTGCTTGATTTTTTCTATGGAATGTGTTTATCACCTTTAATACGTGATTCCACTGCCATGTTTGGGTGGTTTCTCCATAAAATGAATATTGCTCCAAAAGACGTAACCTGAAGGATCATTAACAAAAAGAAGTGCACGGACGTGGTAAAATTCCACAAAGCCCACCTTGTAGGCACAAAATATAAAGGAAAAACATCACGTAAATCGGACTCATCAGCCAGCACCACCACCACGCCGAGTGCACTTTCACTGCCAGCACCACCATGGTGCCCAGCGGCAACAGAGCCACGGCGTCACCATGCCTAATAGCGGCCTTAGCCCGAGCCGTGCCACCCAGATCCGGTGGATATAGAGCCCAAGGCTACAGCGGCCGTCGAGGCAGCACCACTAGGCACAAGCCAACCCATCACTGTCGGCGGCGAGTAGGATCATCGTCGTACCTTCGCCGCGGCGCCTAGATCACGAGCGCCCAAATCCGTGTCGTGGTCGAGGAGAGGGGGAGGGGAGTCGCACTGGGAAGAGGCCCCGCCGCCACCGGCACTACGCGGGCTTTGCCCCGCACTGGCCCACGGCGGTGGTGAGGGAGGGAGGCGGGAATGAGGGCGCCAGCGGCGGGGGCGTTAGCCCCCCGTCTATCTTTGGTGTTTCAATTCAAGAAAAGTGATTGATACGTCCATGTTGCATCATGTTTTTCTACTGTTATTTATATTTTTTTGGTCATTATTTCACTTTATGATGTAATTCTAATGTCTTTTCTCTCTTAATTTGCAAGATCTACATGAAGAGGGAAATTACCGGCAGCTAGAATTCTGGACCTAAAAGAGCTACAACAGAGATATCTATTCTACACAGCTCCAAATGACCTGAAACTTCACAGCGATTTTCTATTGAATATATAAAAAATACTGGAACGAAGAACCACCATAGGGGGGCCACCTGCTGCTCACAAGGCAGTAGGGCATGCCCAACCCCCAGGGCGCGCCCTGATGTCTTATGTGTCCCACAACAGCCCTCCGGTGCCCTCCTTCTTCTATATGAAGCCTTTTGCCCTAGAAAAAAATAGAAGAAGACTTTCGGGACAAAGCGCCGCCATCTCGAGGCGGAACCTAGGCAGGAGGACTTTTGCTCTTCGGTGGAGCAATTCCGCCGGGGATACTTCCTCCGGGAGGGGGAAATCAAAGCAATCGACATCGCCAACGATCCTCTCATCATGGAAGGACCAATCTTCGTCAACATCTTCACCGACACCATCTCCTTTCAAACCCTAGTTTATCTCTTGTATTTAATCTTTGTCCTAAAACCTCAGATTGGTACCTGTGGGTTGCTAGTAGTGTTGATTACATCTTGTAGTTGATGCTAGTTGGTTTATTTTATGGAAGATTATACGTTCAGATCCTTAACCATATTCAATACACCTCTGATCTTGAGCATGAATATGATTTCTGAGTAGTTACTTTTGTTATCGAGGACATGAGAGAAGTCTTGTTATAAGTAATCATGTGAAGTTGGTATTCGTTCAGTATTTTGATGATATGTATGTTGTTCTTCCTTTAGTGGTGTCATGTGAGCGTCGACTACATAACACTTCACCATACTTGGGCCTAAGGGAAGGCATTGGGGAGTAATAAGTAGATGATGGGTTGCGAGAGTGACAGAAGTTAGAACCCTACTTTATGCATTATTTCGTAAGGGGTTGATTTGGATCCATATGTTTCATGATATGGTTAGATTTATATTAATTCATCTTTCGTAGTTGTGGATGCTTGCAAGAGGGGGCAATCATAAGAGGGTTGCTTTTTCAAGTAAGAACGGCACCCTAGCACCGGTCCACCCACATATCAAATTATCAAAGTAGTGAACGCGAATCAACTAAACATGATGACCGTGACTATACGAGAATTCTCATGTGTCCCCGAGAACGCGTTGCTCACTATAAGAGAAATTTCCGGCTTGTCCTTTGCTATAAAAAGGATTGGGCCACCTTGCTGCACCTTTCCTACTATTGTTACGTGCTACTTGTTACGAATTACCTTGCTACAAAACTATCTGTTACCGCTACTTTCAGTACTTGCAGAGAATACCTTGCTGAAAACTGCTTATCATTTCCTTCTGCTCCTCGTTGGGTTCGACACTCCTACTTACCAAAAGGACTACGATTGATCCTCTATACTTGTGGGTCATCAGTGATAAATTTTCTCCATGAATGAGGAAGCTTAGCGACAATGCTCCCGGCAATAAACTTGTTGAGAGCACACACTCAAGCCCCATTCGGATCGCCTCCAGCTTTCCGAGAAGCCAGCAAGCGCCAGCTTCCGACGGGAGCAGCGATGCGTTCGGCAGCAGAGAGCAACTCCTCTCCGTCAGTAGAAATCAGAGAGAGGTAGGGGAAGGGGCAGCTCATGTTTGGGGTTGGGTCCTGTTGCCGGCGACGAGGACACAGTGGAGATGCGAGGGGTGGCAGCGGAGACTGGTTGCGGCACGTCGATCGATCGGCCAACGATTGGGTGGGTGGCTGCTAGGGTTGGCGACAGAGAGGAAATGCATGGGTGGGAGGGTGTTTCTATGGTCGCTCGGTAGCTCGGGGTGGGCTTTTGCAGATCAAAACGGTACGAAACCCCACTTCGGAATGCATTTCTTGAATTTAAATCAACTCCGCCTTCATTTTTTCTGTAGCTGAGCGTCTACTCCTCCACGAAAATGCACTACATCGGGACGGGTTCCGCGAAGCGGGATTCTAGGAGCTGGAGCACTTGGGTTGGCTTCTCTGGAGCCGGTGAAGCCGGCTCGTGGAGAGGTTCTGAACAAGGCCTTAAGGAGCTCGAGTTCCTTTGCCATCCACTGCTTCTAATGAGCTTGTTCGACCACATAACAGTTCTCAACCATTATGTAGTTATCGAACTGTTCTATAACATGCCATTCACCACCGACATTGATGGTACCAAACTTGGATTCATGTGCATCCCACAGTTCTTTGATGCCCCGCATGTGTAAATATGCACCAACCAACCTGTCACCCAACACATTTATGACAACGCACACAAATACTACAGTGGACTCTGATAATGCTTTGTCCAGTTTAGGAGTAAGCGGTCCACTCAGAGTGCCAGCCGGAACCCGATACACGTTCATAACGGTTATCCATTAGATGTGTTTTTGGTGTGCTGTCTCCTGAAGTTATTGCGTGTAGACGGTCACGATTTCAGAGCTGTACCAAAGACAGCCAATGAAAATTGCCTAAACAAATATATTTTTTAATTGTTATGAAATTAGACCATTTTTGTTTGAGCTGAATCCACATTAGCATTATTACAAGATTATTGACATGGAAAATCACATACAACACACTAGAAACATCTAGCACGCACTAGTCTAAAATCGAGCATTAGCAGCGGCTCCGGAAGCAGTTGTGACCAAGCAGAACAAAGCCGCATGTAATGAGCACACCGGAGGCGGTTATTTGTCCTATACACATATCCAGAGACGGTTAAAAATATGAAATCGTATGCAGAAACATTGGAGGCGGTTGGAATTTTGAAACCGCCTCCAATTAGACACACATGCATGCGGCTGGAATCAAGAAACCGCTTGCGCTGGACAAATTCCAGAAAAGATGAACATGTTCTGGACAAATTCCGAGAGTGATGTCTGCCCACATTAATCCATTGACTAACTTGGCTATGATTTCCTCTACAAAGTACATCAAATAAATACATATCATATCCGTGATCTTAGTATTTTTGAATATCACTGGGTGTATTATCTTTTAGTTGCACTACACAAATGAACTAATCGGATTGGAGCACGTAGAAATGACTTTGTAACCGCACTAGTCATCAGATTTAAAGGTTAACTTATTTCTTATTTGTTAACATCAATTAATGATTGCCTATTATCAAGTCTTTTGCATTCGATTAAATATTCTGTCCATGTATATTTTTCATATGTTGATTGATATTAATTGCACTGCACAAAATGCACAAAAGAAGACCACCGTATGGTACGAGATTAATTGTGCCAGGTAATGACTGTTGTAGTCCGCCGAACGCGGCGGTGCTGCGGGTATGATATTTTGAACCATAAGAACGAAAATCCAACTGATTTTGTTATGTTCATTGCCTTGACAGTTTTTGTTTTGTGCAGATTTATATTTTCTTTTTTTGAGGAAAAAGCCATCATGGCGGTTTATATTTCATGTGAAAACAGCGATACATCGTTTGTCAATACATCAAGCAGAAAATCCGAAGGCTCTGTTTTCCACACAATAGTTCGAGAGACCTCCGAATTCCTAGCCAACAAATCTGCCGCCATATTAGCTTCCCTAGGACAATGAGAAAAAATTATAGAAATAAAATTACGAGCTAAGAAAGAGCATTCTTCATAAATTGCTGCTGCCGGTCCAAGCGAATTTCCTCCGTTTTGCATGATTTCAATGACTTCCATGCAATCACCTTCTACGCATATCTTGTTGCATCCAGTTTCACTTGCGAGGAGAACTCTTAAGCCTCGTGCTTCCGCCGTAGCCGCTTCTTCAACAAAAGGGATATTGCTGCAAGATGCCGCCACAAAGAAACCGGAGTGGTCTCGAAGTATAGCACCTGTAGCGCCAGTGCCACTGTCAATGTCGAAACCTGCGTCCACATTCAGCTTGATTGTGCCCTCTGGTGGTTTCTCCCAGCCATGTTTCCTAATTCTGTTGTGCTTGAATTTTGCTCTTGAGTAATTTTTTGTGAGTGCCGATATTGCTTGCGCCGATCTGGTAGGCTCGTACAGTTGCTCGCCGTGTGTATATCTGCGTCGTTCCCACCACAAGTACCACACAGCCGTGGCAACAAGGTCATTACGATGAACATCATTAACCAATGCCTTAGTTGGATTCTTGGACAAGATTTATATTTTCTTTACACTGCACAAGACATGATATAATCATTCTCGTCATCTCCTTCCAGTCACGTGATCTCTATTTTAATAAGAGGCGCGTTGGATAGACTACTTAGAGACAATGAGTAGTTTATGCATCTTTGGATTTAGTTTTATGTACTCTCTCTAGTTCGTTAAGAGGCGAGGCGAGAAGGGCATGCTACTTGGGACAAAATACTTTAGGGCAATAGGTTAGTGAGGGCAGACGCGGAGTTTCCCAGCCCGAACTCAAATGGAGCTTGGGTGAACAGTAAAATAAAAAACAATTCAAAAATGTTTTTTTGGTGAGAAACATTCACAATTTTTTCGAGTGCTTGCAAAGATTCATCATGGAATCACACTGTTGGAAGGCGCGGCAAAAAAACAAAATCGATACTCTGAAAATGCTGCTTTCAAAAGCATTTTGGAGCATTGATTTTTTTTTTTGCCACGACTTTCACAAATGTGATTTTATGATGAAATTTTCAAGCTCTTAGAACATTTGTCACAAGAAAAATCAGATTTGTTTGATTTTTTTTATTTTACTGTTTACTCAAGCTCATTTGAGCGCTGAGGTTACTTTCCAGTGAGGGCTAGCTATTTAGAAATAGAAGATGTATCATTCACATGTAACATTTGAACTATGTCAAATTCTGAAACATGTTTGGATTTGTTATGACGTTTGTGTGATGAATGAGTATGTGCGTTTATGTGAATGAAATGTAACAGGAACTGTACAAGCATTTTTTTTAAACACACACAAATATACAAACCGCCTCTAATGATAGTATGTTGGATGCGGTTGAAAAACTAAAGCCGCCTATGGGAGACCGCGCATTGGAGGCGGTTGTTTTGCATAAACCGCATGCGATAGATTATTAACACAGGTTGCGCCGAGCCGAGTATTAGCGACAACAGCTTTGAGGCGAAATGGGGAACCCCCTGCGGCACATGCGCTGGAACCGTCTGCAAAGCCTATTTGTACTAGTGACATAAACATATGGACCAATGACACATGTCAACAAAGAAAGATCATGATACATGAGGACATAGAAAATTGTAGTGTAGCAGCGCCTTCAGCCATAGTGGTGAAGACAAGATGGTCCGCCATAGTGGAAGTAGTGAAAGCTAGCAGCGTCACTGAACATGAGTGAGCAATTACATCAAGATTTAGGGCCGAGGCCCATAAAATTTAGGGATAATTTTTTTTGTGCCCTTAGTTGTGTTCCATTCGGCAGTTTTATCCTTAGTTTTTTAAACCCTTGGTCCTGCAGAAACCACTTTGCTCCTCTTATACATTTGCCCGTTGACCATTTGACCTTCACTTTGGAAATAACGAATTCATAAAGGGACCAATGTTTTTTGGAAAGTAGAGGCAAAACGGTCGAGTATGACACAACCAGATGCATAAAATTAATTATCCTTAAAATTTAAGGGTTGCATTATGGCAAACACCATAATGTGTGGAGTCTGGTGTGACAGAAGTACTCGTGGCAAGATACGTGTGGGCGTTGGCTGATGAAGAACAGTCAGAGTACTACTTGTGCAGGAGTTCTTTTTTATCACTACTAAAATGAATGTTGGTGGAGCCTTGTCGAAGTCAAACTAGAAAGGTTTGGGAGGCCTGTGCGCAAGGACGCGGATGGAAAATTTATGGGTGCTTCTGTTGTGGTCGTGGATGGCAGGCAAGATCCGACGGTTTTTGGAGGCAATGGCGTGTAAGGAAGCTCTTGACATTGTGCCTGATCTGTATACCACAAAAAATTCAGGTGGCGTCTCATTGTGAGAGCGTAGTGATTGACATTAGCAAGGGGAGTGGAGGCGTGTAAAGCGCCATCTTGCCGTGACATTCAGCAAAGAACGGTATGCTCTGGAAGATGTGTGCTTTAAGTTTGAAGGTGGAAGAAGAAGAAATATGGAAGTACGCTATGGCGTGTTTGGATACTCTAACTTAGTTAGAGGTTAGAGTTAGTTTCTAGCTCATGACTGTTGAATATATTGTGCATGTATATTGTGTCGTAGGCCCACCTTCTAGTTTTCCTGTATAGTTGAGGTTATGGCCCTCATCATGTACATCATATATACATGCCTAGTGCACCGATCAATGCAATTGTGTTGCACGGCCTAAACTTAGTCTTCTACATGGTATCTATCGCAGGACGATCGTGACCTAGCCCTAGCCGCCGCCGCCGCGCCTCCCTTGTGTCGCCGCCGCCGCCGCTACCCCCCCCCCGCCACCGCGCCCTCCTCCCCTTGCGCCGTCGCCGCCGCTACCCCGCCGCCGCCGCCGCGCCCTCCTCCCCTTGTGCCGCTGCCGCCGCTGCTACCCCGCGTCACCACCCCCCCTCCCCCCGGCCGCCGCCGCTCCTAGCTGCTGCCGCCGCCCCTGCCCCCTCTCGCTTCCACCACCTGCCGCCGCCGCCGCCGCTGTCACCCAGCCGCCGCCGCCTCTCCCACCTTACCCGCAACCCTAACCGCCATTAGCTCCTCCGCCTCCAACCCCTTTGCCGGTCCGGATGTCACCCTCGTTCGTGATCTCAACATCCACGAGCGCGTCCCGATGATCCTTGATCAATCCATCGCCTCCTACTTCTCTTGGAAGCGGTATTTCTCCTTGGTGTTTCGCGAGTACTTGCTCCATGGTCACGTTGATGGCACCGTGGATTCCAGCCTCATGGTGAACGACGAGGAGTGGATGATCCTCGACGTCACCATCATCCGCTGGTTCTACCTCACCATCTCAAAGGACCTCTTCCACACGGTGGTGAATGACGATGATGATGCCTACGCCGTCTGGACCAAGCTCAACGGCCTCTTCACCGACAACAAGCTCCAGCGCAAGGTCCTCCTCCACGACGAGTTTTATGGGTGCCAGCAGCTTGACTCGTCCATTGACGATTTTTGCATGCGCCTCAAGAAGCTCGCCGACGAGCTCCATGATCTCGGTGAGACAGCCGGCGACGAGCTCCTCGTCAGCACCCTCACCGCCGGTCTCAATGACGACTTTGGGAACGCCGCCTTCAACCTTACTCTCATCCCCGAGCCGACCTTCGCCAAGGTGGTGTCGTACCTCAAGCTGGATGAGAGGCGGATGAAGATGGCGCGGACCCGGGCCACACACACCGCCCTCATCGCCGGCACTCGTGGGGGCCCGGCGCCGCCTCAGCCGCGTCCCGCGTCGGCCCTTCCACCACCGCCGGCCTACCCGCAGGTCCCGGCCCCCTT
Source organism: Thinopyrum elongatum (assembly GCA_011799875.1). NCBI lineage: Eukaryota > Viridiplantae > Streptophyta > Magnoliopsida > Poales > Poaceae > Thinopyrum > Thinopyrum elongatum. Next base: position 433,661,458 of record CM022298.1, on the reverse strand, counting down.
CCCGCCGACCCCGCCGGCTGCTAACGGGGGTCGCCGCAGTGGCCGCAAGCAGCAGCAGGCCCCTAGCACCCAGGGAGGTGGCGCCCGCCCTCAGCAGCAGCTTCAGCCAGCCCCGTGGTACGCCGGCCAGAACCCATGGACCAGCGTTGTGCATGCTTACTCCATGCCGGTTCCCCGCGCTCCTGCCCCGGGTATCCTCGGCGTGCGGCCTCCCTCGTATCAGGCGTTTTACGCCGCGCCGCAACCCTACACGGCGCCCTACGGGCCTCTCTCCTATGGACAGCCGCCGAAGCCAGGAGGGCTGCCGCTGCTACCCTTGACGGCCCCGCCCCAGGCGTTGGTCCCCGCGCTCCCACCTGCGCCTTGGGACCCGGCTCACTTGGCATCCCTGCACTCCGCTCCCACTCCGTCCAACTACACCGGCGGCGGCGACTGGTATATGGACACCGGAGCTACCGCGCATATGACCTCTCATCCCGATAACCTCCACACCTCCTATCCTGTCCACACTGTCACTCGCATCACCGTCGGTGATGGTTCCTCCCTTCCCATTACTCACATAGGACATGCATCTTTCCCATCTACGTCTACTCCACTATCATTATCTAACATCTTAGTTTCTCCTGATCTTAATAAAAATCTTGTTTCTGTTTGTTCTTTTACACGTGAAAATCCTGTTACCGTTGAGTTTGACGAGTGTGGTTTTTCTACTAAGGACGCTCGTACCCGGATGGTACTCCACCGATGTGACAGCCCCGACGAGCTCTACCCGGTCCATTCCATCGCCTCCACCACCTCCGCCGCTCCTGTTGCCCTCGCCACCGGTGTGGACCTTTGGCATGCTCGCTTGGTCATCCCAACCCCGCCACTCTTCGTCATATACTTCGGAGTTTTTCATTCACGTGTAATAAGATCGATGATCACTCTTGTCATGCTTGTCGCCTTGGCAAACATGCTCGCCTTCCTTTTAGGCGTCTTCTCATGTTGCATCATACCCGTTTGAGTTAATTCATAGTGATGTTTGGACCTCTCCAGTTGCAAGTAATACGGGCTATCTTTACTATCTTGTCATTCTTGATGATTTTTCGCACTATGTGTGGACCTTCCCGTTGCGGCGTAAGTCCGATGTTATCTCCACTCTCGCCGCATTTTACTCTTATGTTTTCACGCAGTTTGGTCGTCCCATCCTTGCGTTCCAAACAGATAACGGGAAGGAGTTCGACAACTTAGCTGTTCGCACTCTCCTCACCATACATGGCACGACTTTTCATCTCACATGCCCGTACACTTCGCAACAAAACGGTCGCGCTGAGCGCGTTCTTCGCACTCTTAATGACTGCGTTCGTACGCTTCTCCTTCATGCTAATATGCGTCCGCGCTTTTGGCCTGACGCTCTCGCCACCGCATCACTCCTCATAAACCTCCGCCCCCTGTCGTACTCGCGGGAACTACCCCATCATCTTCTCTTCGGTGCATCACCCTCTTATGATGAGCTTCGCATCTTCGGTTGTCTCTACTATCCTAGCATCGCCGCCACCGCGCCTCATAAGCTTGCACCTCGCTCTGTCGCTTGCATCTTCCTCGGCTACCCACCTAACACTAAAGGATACCGCTGCTACGATCCTGTCTCACATCGTGTATTCACCTCCCGACACGTTTACTTTGATGAGAAGGTGTTTTCGTTTCAGTAGGTACCTCCTGTTTCCCCGTCGCCGACGGCCACCGGCAGCCCTCCGGCGACCCCGTCTGGTGGACGGCCCCGCTCGGTTCTTGGACCGCCCCCGGGCTTCGGCGGTCCTCGCACCGTGGGACGAGCTGCGCCTCGCGCCCCCACGCCGCCCTCGCCGGCCGCCTTGTTGCCGGCATCTTCGCCGGCCGCCTCGCCATCGGCCCCTTCCCCGGCTGCCTCGGGCGCCGCCCCGTCGTCGGCATCTTCGTCGGCCGCCTCGCCGGCCGCCTCGGGCGTGGCCTCGGCTGCCCCCTCGGGCTCCACCTCGGGCGTGCCCTCCCCCTCGGGCTCCACCTCGGCATCGGTCTCGGATGCGGCCGACTCTTCATCACCGCCCACGCCCGCCGCGGTCCCGGAGTTGCCGTCTCGCCCTCTCACTCGGGCCAGTGCCGGCGTCCACCGCCGAGCCTGCGGTACTCCAGCGATGAGTATCTCCTCGCTGCCTCCACCACCGAGCCATCACCGATTCCTGCGTCCGCCAGAGCAGCCCTACGTGATCCTCACTGGCTAGCTGCGATGCAGGAAGAGTTCGACGCTCTTCAGCGGAACCGTACCTGGACACTAGTTCCCGGCCTCCTCGCGCCAACGTCATCAGTGGCAAGTGGGATTTTTGACATAAGACCCGCTCGGATGGCACGCTTGAGCGCTATAAGGCTCGCTGGGTGGTCCGTGGGGTTTCGGAAGCGTGCTGGAGTTGACTTCACTGAGACGTTTGCACCGGTTGTCAAACCGGGCACGATCCGCACCGTCCTTCAGTTGGCGGTCTCCCGTGGCTAGCCAGTTCATCAGATGGATGTCTCCAACGCATTTCTTCATGGACACCTTGAGGAGCAGGTTTACTGTGAGCAGCCCACTGGTTTCGTCGACGCCTCTCATCCTGGCCATGTGTGCTTGCTGTCCCAGTCTCTCTACGGCCTCAAACAAGCACCTCGCGCCTGGTACCAGCGCATCGCCGGTTTTCTTCAGACACTGGGTTTCTGCGTCACCCGCTCGGATGCCTCATTGTTTGTCTATCACCGCGGCGACACGACTGCTTACTTGCTTCTCTACGTCGACGACATCATCCTGACGGCCTCCTCCGCAACCCTCATTCAGCAGATCACTCTCCGGCTGCGTGACGAGTTTGCTATCAAGGATTTGGGCGCTCTTCATTATTTCCTTGGCATTGAGGTCGTTCGGCGACCCGACGACTTATTTCTTCATCAGCAGAAGTATGCGCATGAGCTACTTGAGCGTGCAGGCATGCTCAACTGTCATCCTGTCGCTACTCCTGTTGACACGAAGGCCAAGGTTTCTGCTCTCGAGGGCTTGCCGGCGTCGGATGCTCCATTCTACCGATCCATCGTTGGTGCTCTCCAGTATCTGACACTCACCCGACCAGATCTGCAGTATGCTGTCCAGCAGGTGTGTCTCCATACGCATGCCCCTCGTGACTCCCATTGGACCCTCGTGAAACGGATTCTCCGGTACATCCGTGGCACGATGTCCCTTGGACTCACTCTCACGGCGTCCACCTCTTTGCATATGGTGACCTATTCTGATGCTGATTGGGCTGGCTGCCCTGACAAACATCGCTCCACTTCTGGCTACTGCATCTACCTCGGTCCCTCCCTCGTCTCGTGGTCGTCCAAGCAACAACCCACAGTTTCGCGCTCCAGCGCGGAGGCCGAGTACCGAGCAGTGGCTAACGCAGTTGCTGAGTGCACCTGGCTACGGCAGCTACTCCAAGAGTTGCATCACGACGTCTCACAGGCCACGGTTGTCTACTGTGACAACGTCTCTGCGGTGTATCTTTCCATCAACCCCGTTCATCATCGCCGGACGAAGCACATCGAGCTGGACATTCACTTTGTGCGCGAACAGGTAGCCCTTGGACGCATTCGGGTTCTCCATGTTCCGACCGCACAACAGTTCGCCGATGTGATGACTAAAGGACTGCCTACTTCCACCTTCGAGGAGTTTCGTTCCAGTCTCTGTGTCTCTGGCGACGCTTTGACTGCGGGGGGGGGGGGGGGGGGGGGTGTTGAATATATTGTGCATGTATATTGTGTCGTATGCCCACCTCCTAGTTTTCCTGTATAGTTAAGGTTGTGGCCCCCATCCTGTACATCATATATACGTGTCTAGTGTACCGATCAATGCAATTGTGCTGCACGGCCTAAACCTAAGCCCAGTTCTTTTCCCCAGATTCTGACCCCCCCCCCCCCCCCCCCCCCCAGCTTCTCCCAGAAAGTCTGGGGAAAAGAACTGGGCCCTAGTCTTCTACAATGACTAACCCTGAACTAACTCTTGCCAAAGAGATGTTTTGATGGCAGGGTTAGATTGACAATAAATGCCCCAAGAGAACTAGTTCCAATTAGCACCTTTTAGGTGGAATAGTTTTTTTGAATGGGTTGGATGCGACTAGGTTTGGATACTTTAAGACTATTTGAGTTCAAACTAACTTTAACTTATAAATCCAAACAAGGCCTATGTTGGTTGATCGGATCCACCGAACGAGTTTCTGGTGCTGTAACACTTTGATTTAATATAACTCTGACAGTTCACTAACAAAACTGAAAGAAAAGCCGGCCAATGGCCATTGTGGAGTACGTACTCTGTGGTGCATGCATGATTGGTTCTTTAGAAACTTCTAGTAGACTTATCAAGAAACTGGATGGTGAGTTCGGATGAAAAGAGACCACTTCTGTAAGGAGATCGATCATCATCGTGGATGGTGTGTGTCAAGTCAGCCGTCTAGACGGATGAATTGACAACCGTCGGTTTGCTTTAGCTACCCGCTTTCCTCTCCACTAGGAAAATGCAGCACGGAACACGTGATCAACTTCTAGTATGAACTCCATTGCCGCAGGCAGGGTGTGTGCGCTAGCTCTTTGCCATCCGACTCCGACCGCCGATGGATGAGCACACGTAAGCGGCAACGGAGGGAACCTAAGACCATCTCCAGCCGTTCGGCCTCACAGGGGTTTGAAAAAGCGCCGCCTTCAGACGCGCCGGCGAAAATATTGGCACGGGGTGGTCGATTTTCCAACCGTCGGCTCAAGCTCAATCCAAACGCCGTTTTTGTGAAATATAAAACTCGGCCAAACACGACACATTTTGGCCAAACTAGACAATTTCATTAATGTTTGTACATAAAAACTTAAAAACATAATTCAAAAACTAAAAAACATTCTGCGCCGCCGTCCACCGCCCCTCCTACAGGCCAAAGAACGCGCCGAAAGCGCTGTAGTCGCCGCCGTCGTCGGCCTCCTCCTTCTTCACGTTGCCGCCATTCTTGCTACACTCCTGCCCTGCGTCGCCTTGGCGGACGGGCTTGGTTGGCGGCGGTGGTGCGTCGTCGTCACTATCCTCGAGGACGATGACGCCGCCCTCGTCGCGGCCGCGGCGCCGGGCGGCGATCTCCTCGAGGGCGCGGCGCTGGCGCTCCATCTCCAGCTTGACGTAGTCCTCGCGCGCCCACTTGAGGGCGGCCTCGTCGGCGGCGGCCATGTCGTCGTGCTCGTTCTTCACGACGACGAGCCCCGGCTCCGTATTGGGCTTGACGAGGTGGGAGGAGGAGGAACCACGGCCGCCCTCGTTGATGACGAGGGCGCTGCCGCGGGTGCGCCGCCCGAGCGGCGTCCCCACATGCTCGGCCTTGACGCTGGCGAGCGCCGGCGAGCCGGAGGAGAGGGAGGACGACGAACTCGCCATGCGCCTCGGCAGCCAAATGTCGCCGCTCCGGCGGGTGGCAGGCGCCGGGGCCGCCGGGTACTGGAGCGGTGGCTCGTTGCCGCCCTCGAGGCGATGAGGACGACGATGCGCCGTGTGTCGCTGACTCGGCGGTCCCACTGGGCTTTCGCGCCAAAAAAGCTTCCCCCGGCGCCCTCGGGCGCTCCCCAGCGCGTCGGGTTCGGCCTGAGTCCGCCGGCGCCAATTTCGGGCCGAACCGGCGAAAATTGGACTTCTGAAGACGTGACTGAGCCGTTTTTTTAGTGCCGGCGCTAAAAAAGAGTCTTGGAGAGGCCTGTTAGGGGCGCGGCTGGAGATGTTCTAACACCTGTCGTTAGTAGACTCGACCCCAAGGTCCCAACTCCACCCGAAGAGCCATGCATACACGGACTCATATTCAGCCGACCGTTGGCTGCGCGCGCGCGCGCACACACTCATGAGCCGTGCTGCTCAGTGAGCATTAAACTAGTAAATCGCCACTCGTGACATGATACTCCAATCTAATCTAATCTCATCTGTCAAATGGGCATCCTCTAGCTTTACATGATCTGTCCCTATTGGCCACATTCGCTTTAAACCTGCCGCTTGTGGACTAGGTTATCTCTGTCTCTGTGCTGCTCAACCCAAGCCGCCAATCATAGGTGCCCGCGGCGTTGTCCAGAGAATATGATATCTTGCGCTGGTGGATGAGAACCTATTAGAAATATTGCGCACCTTTGTGATTCGTTAGATCCGCGAGATAGTGATCCACGACACGTATGATATGCCCAATAGCAACCGGGAATAATGGCGATTTTACAACAATACCAGACATGTCTGTCTTATCACATTGTGTAGCAATGCAATAACTCAATTTCAACATTTTTAAAAGCAAATACAGTTTTGGGATTCTCAAAAAAAAAAATACAGTTTTGATACAACTACTACATAATACTCCTTCCATAAATTTGGACTACATGATAACTATATAAATTTGAACTAAAATCACGACAAGTATTTTGAAACAGAGGAAGTACTATACATGATGCTAGTCCAACAATTTGTCAAATCCATGCAAAAACTAGATATCTCCCGCGCCTTTGACATGGTGTCCTGGCCATTCTTGCTCGACATGATGTCCAATGATAAATGGAATATACAGGCTTTAGTGGTCAACTGCAAGAGTTCGTCAATGGCAACGTTGCGCGGCATGGAACTCCGCAATGAAGCCGTCCGGAACTCCGCCATGAATCCGTCTGGAATCGGTGCCTCCCCCGCTGCAATCGAAGCACCACCTCCTAAAATTCCTCCTTAAAGGGCTAGGCTAGCCAAGTTCTCCGAGCATGAACCTAGGAAATCAAGGTTCAGTCAGAACTCATGTTGCTAAGTCCTGTGAGAAGTGAGTTAAAGTGCTTGAAGGAAGCCTTATCCATGGACGCATGGTCAAAGACTGCCACGCCATTAACCACTACGTCATGGATCGCCTTCTTCTGCTTCTGGTAGGAGGTGTGTTGTTGGAAGAATGTTGTGTTGGTATTGTCCACACCCAATCACACAGTCTTCAACCACCGACAAGCCATGGTGCGCTCAATTGAAGCGAGCCCAAGGTAGGCACGCTTAAGGTTAGCACACAACTGACACTTGAGCTCTGAAAAATTGTCACGTCTAACGGAATCATGAACTCATGGGCGAGCATGAGCTATAGCCACACAACCCACCTGCATGTCGCTCTAGCTCATCAGATGGTGGGTTGCACTCTTGAGCCGAGTACAAGCCAATGGAAGGGGTCAGCCTCGTAAGTTGCGACAACCCAACTCACCATAACCTTCTTCACGAATCCACCCTCCTAGACCCAAAACCTCTCAAACTAGAAACATTGCTGACAAGGGGGGCGTGATGTGCAATCCAGGAGTAAGGGGTAATGGTTGGAGATGGCAGTGAGAGATAACGGAGCAAACAACTATATGCAACTTCTCCTAGTTCACCGTGCTGAACACACTATCAAGGTTGACCAACATGGGAGCGCCACCCTCATTAGATCATGTGTAGTGAAGACCGTAGAGGTATAGCTCTTCGAGCTCACAATCATTGAGGAAGCATCGTAGTCTCCCCATCATGTGGCGGTGGGGGTTGTCCTTGTCATGGTAGATCATATTATAGTCACCGCAGATGACACAGGGGCCTGGCCAGACAACTCTTACCTCTCGCATCATGTCGAGGAAAGTGAACTTGTTTGCATCCTCCTGTGGTGCATATATGCAAGTCAACCAATGTCCCACGGGAAGGGAAGACCAGAGTCGTAACACAATTGTCCGATAAGCAAATGTTGCTCAACCAAACAATGTGACTCGTCCAAGCCACAAGAATACCACCCCTCATCTCGACAGCTGACAAGAAGAATAACCATCAAATCTACACGTAAGCTTCCATAACCAAATCCGATGATACAACAGATAACTTAGTCTCTTGGAGACACATGGTAGTCGTGCCCGTCGTAGCCGCAACTCCGAACACCCGTGCGACGGGGTCGATAGTTTAGCCCCCACACATTCCACACTATCATCTTAAGGTCGTTGACTTGCGCCTTCTCGGTGCCTTTTCTAATTACAAAATGAAGCACATTTTGATGCACGTTGAAAAAAAAGTTTCACCCAACAAAAAATCACCGTTTTTATCATAAGAAATAATGCTTCTTTTGTTAAAATTGGAATGAAGTTTTATTTTGTATTGATATAACATAAAGCTTTTAACCAGAAGGACAGAAAACCTGTCGAGACACAGTTAATGTGAAGAAATAATAGCAGGAATTATTATCCATTATTGCACACCAATAATTCAACGAGACCCTTTACCCATTATTGTAATCAATAACATGAACTCCACTTGGTAGTACAAATCCTGTGAATGGGGCCTTTAGAAGAATAGTAGTACAACTTTCGTCAGAAAAGAAGAATGGTACAGGAAACAATCACTACATTCTTCATAACACTGTTACAACATTCTCATAATCATTGTGACATTGAAGTGCCTGGTCCAACGGAACCGCACAAGCTGTAGAAAGATCTCACCTTTCCATGCATTGAGTGGGCATCCAGGCGGTGTTCGTTTTCAGTGAGCACAGCCCAGTGTTCCTGTAAACCACAGCTAAAGCCAGCCGATTCTCACTGAAATGCACCAGCCTTAGTTAAGCAATAGCAATGCGACACATGACATTGGCCCATCACCTCGTGATCCCATGTAGACGAGCAGCACAAGTGGCCATGCCTATAGCCGGGTGTGGACCCAGCCGTCAATTATGTGGGCATAACACTGATCACTAAGGCTTAGCGACGAAGTAGTAGTAGGAGTAGTAGACTACAAGGTCCTGATCTCTTGGTAATGGCTCGAGAATATGCTGCCTCCACTGAAACTTGAACCTTAGCAACCACTTGAAAGGTTGACCTCGCTCCAATCACAACCATAATGCTGGACTGGTGGTGCGGCACTGCCATGTGATTAGACCTGCAATCTTCTCCTTCTTTTTTTCCTTTTCAGCATTCAAATGTGATTCGCGGAAACTCATCGCAATAATTGACATCAACACATGAGCTGCTGAAACACGGAGGAAATGTACAATTCCTTCTACTGTACTAGCTAGGGACTACACAATGTACCGGAGTAACACGACTAGAAGAAACTAGAAGCCAGTTTTTGGCAGTAACAACGAGTGAACACAACCTTCTGTTGCTTTACACCCCACTCCGTCATCTTTCACATGCAACAACTGGAAGCAACTAAAAATCATACGTGGTGATCAAACCTTCAGGCCTGAGCGGCACGAGCACAGAGTGGACACGCGCCGGGTCGGGCTGGCTGGCCTCGGAGCACCCACACGCCTTCTGCGGCTCCGCGAACAAGGACTGGCGGCACGTCGGGCAGGTGGAGCGCGCCAGGAGCCACCTGTCAATGCATCTGACATGGAAGCCATGGTTGCACTTGGGGAGGACCTTGACGTGCTCCCCGGCCTCGAAGTCCGAGAGGCAGATGGTGCACATCGGGCAGGCGGTGTTGAGCTTCAGCCCGGCGGAGTAGACCATGATCGGCATGGCTCGCACGGCCTTCCTCCGCAGCCCGCCCTTGGCCAGCCGCGCGACCCGGCTCGGCTCCGCGTCCGCCACCGCCCGGCTCGAGCACCGCAGCGCGCACCGGACGATCGAGTTGAGCCCGAGCGCGCAGATGAGCGCGCAGAGGAGAACGGCGAGGATCATGACCACGTTCGCGTCGAAGTTGCTTCCCGGAGCGCCGCCGTCGGTCACCGTGGCTCCGGGCACCGGCTGGCTTGGACCAGAGAATGAAGGAGTGTGAAGCAGTGTCCTTCTTGAGTACATGTTCACTCTCTGAATCTTTCTTCAGAATCCTGCAAGTAACTTCAAAGAACGTGGATCAATCTAGCTTCGTACTAGGTCTTTCTGTATTGCTGCTGTGTGATTTGCCCCAGGTAGAATCATAAGCCGGGGTTATGCTCAAGTATTTATAGGCTCATTATAAGGTTTAATGCTGCAACAATATGGCGTTTAATTGTTTTATTTGTTGGGGCAGGCTGACCTTTTTGTCCCTACCAGCGAATAGAGACAAATGCTTTCAGGGAATGGCTCAAGGTGCACAATTGGAAATTCATTTGCTTGTGGCAAGTGGGCTGCATCTGACCTCAGTGCGTTTTCTGGGAATCAGAGGGCCATACGGAGCACCATGTCTTGTCTTCCTAATAATGCTGCTACAAGGAAGTGGTACATATGCGAGCAAGGAGATCGGAACTGTGTGAAATGGAATGAGACTTTGTCTGCTTCGATTTGAAACTGCACTGCCATTCGATTTGAAACTGCACTGCAGGAAAGGCAATTTCAAACCAGCTTTAAGGTCATCCTGGGTGGTTTTGAACATTCTGAGTCTGATCGTATGAGGTCTACATATTTGACCTTTACTTTACGAGTGGGTCCATGAGACCTGGGTCAAACATTTTGACTGCCATTCCTGCAAGTTTACGGAAACACCACTTTTTTTCTCATAACTGTAGGAAAGTGCACGCTGAATAAGTAAGGAGGGCAGATCCAAGGAGAATCAATCAATTGCAACTTGGTATAGATTTATATAGCTGCTGCAACTTGTAATTAACTAGTGCATATAGCTACAGAAACGATAAGGACCGCAGCGGATACTAAGAGAGGAAGGGAAAAGGAGAATCATTATTCTTCATTGTTGCACTTTGAGTGCATCAGAATCAGCCATGCAGCAAACTGGAGGGTGATTTGCCAAATAAGAGCTACCTGGGTCAGCAGCAGCAGCAATTCCAGTCCTAGTGGGTAAAGCACCTGTTAGATGAATGATTAGTCGACAACAAAGCAGTCCTAGCACAAAAAATTGTCATACGGTGTGCGACCAAGCATCATCATACAGTATAAACCATGGTGAGTGCTGCTTCCTCCATGAAAATGTATGTTTCTTTCGCACGTTGCTGACAGTTGCAAGCATAATGGCTTACTGTTTTCTGTTGTATCAAAGCCAGTTGATCTTGCGTATCAGTGTATTATGACAATAGCTACTACGTTAGTAAAGCTACTAGACATAATTCAGAGTACCCTAACAATGAAGCACGAGGAGGGGTGTTTCATGAGTATGGATCTGTTAGCAAATATACGTGCCAAATACATAACAACCACGTGAACTAAAGGACTTTCGGTTGCACGAGGAGGGATGTTTCGATTGCGGCAGTTGGACTATGGAATCTAGATGAGGCAATGCCCAAAATCATTAAACAGTGAGAAGATTTAGGAAGGTGGCATCTAACAAAAATAAAATTCAGGCAACAGCATCGACAGACATCATGCAGATCAGCAGGGTCAGCTCGGTAGGATAATCAACAGCCAGTTAGTGCCCATGGGCGGTGTTTTTTAATTTCTACTCATGCTTATCCACAAAGACCAAAGCCATCCTATGAGCTCCTCTTATGATGTCAAGAAAGTACGCACCGATGGCTCCGGCTTCTCGTTTCTAATATACACATAAACTGTTTGCCACAAGCTCTGACCATTGTACCAGACCTTCTTCAGTGATGAACTTGTAGACATCTACGTGTAAATCATGCGATCCTTCCAAGCTGCCCCTAATTTAACCTTATCTTAAGTCACTTTGTGCTTTCTAGACTTGGTATATTTAACCATTCAAGTTACAAGAAGAGCACAATGGCTCAAACCTATAGGTTACCCATCAGGAGAAATGGCCTCCGTCCAGGTACAGCGAAAAGAACAAAAAGCAACCCATGATAAATAAAGGGAAATCAATGTAAAAGTATGGATGCTGATGAATGCTGCTCCAGATAACTTGCTGCGGAAAAGGGAAAGAAAGCCCGTATCGCAACTTCCTGAATGCAGTTAGCCCTTGCCAACAAGCTCTTGCACCAACATCAGGTTAGCAGATATCTACTGGATATAAGGAATAGGGTTAAGTCAACCGTGGTATATTGGGCACAGCATGCATAAAGCCACAAAGTTTGAATCACTATTCCGCAGTTTGCTTTAAATGCGTATTAGCATGTAACAAAGGTTTCTGAAAATATATAACTCAGCATCTTTGCTGCTGCAGCAACAGGGAGAGACAGCCACACTAGACAGCGATGAGAGAGGATATACCCAAATGGTGGGGGGTATACACATCATTCAGTGGCAGTGATTAGCAAAACCGATATGAGGAGAGCAGGGTGACCGGATCCGGAAGGGCGTGAGACAAAAGGGCATGTTGTATTGTTGTTAGGAAAAGGATACATTTGTTAGAAGTCTATCGAGACTGGAGAAGACTTTGAATTCCGAAAGAGACTTGCAACAGGAAATAAAAAAAAAGATAAAGAAACAGAAGAATTAAGACCATTGTTATCTAATCGACACCAACTATCATAACAATAAAAGCTTAAATAGCCATAGAGCATCAAAAGTGTATCATTTAAATAATCAGGTGTGACTAACAGTCAAAAGGAGAACAAAGCACAATAGGCTCAGAGCACTCTGTGGTGAAAGCTGATCCACAGGTTATTTAAATATCACCTGGGCTAAGATGAGCATGAACCGATACAAACAGCAAAAAACAAGCAATAGACTCTTATCAGCAAATGGGATATGGATCACCTGAATTGAAGAGGCACTGACATATTAATATCCCTACTTTATGAGGCAGCATCTTATCACTTGCATGGTGAAAGAGCTTAGTTACCGTGAAAATTCAACTATTTTCATGCTGCCTCCAATTTTTATTAGTTAGCTTATATTTCATAAATCTAAGGCCCATATCAGCTGTAAACTGAAAAAGACCCATGAAGGTAGTCTATTTAGTGATATTTTATGGACTCCCTGTCGGGGAAATCAGAAGCAGATGTTCAAGTTAGATGGTCCATCCCTCCAGGCGGTCGGTAGTATATCAGGAAAGCTTAAGGTTAGGATAAGAGTCCATATGTCAGAAGTCGAGTCAGTTTCCATGTCAGAGCCCAAGTCTTAGGGGTCAACTTAAGTAGCTCTATGCAAGAGCAGGCATTGGTTTTTTCTTTCACATGAAATAAGACACATCTTTCTCGCCTCTAGATGCACTCCGGCAGCTGACAGAAATAGGTTGAATCCAGATATAAAGATAGATGCGGCATTTAGACGGCCAAGAGGTTCTGACCTTATCTGAGTATCTGACAGATAGATTACCCTTTTGCTGCTAGTGGTAGGCCATTTATGCATAAAAGTAGCATTCCTACTTATCACTTGTATCTACACCACAATCTGCTAGAAAACGAATGTAAGAATAAAAAAGCCCCAAGTTAGTGCTAGGGTAAGTGCACTTTAGATAGTTAAGTTTTACTATAATATTTGCAAATGATGTTTCTGTGTTAGGACTCTTTTGGATTCTTATGTGCCATTGACCCATTATTTCTGAAGAAAAAACAAAAAATGACAATATTGTCCTCAGTTAAATCGATTCCAATTTTAACCATATGTTTGTCAGCTCATGCTGAAAAAGGTAACATAGCGATAAGCATTCTGTCGTATTCAAAATTAAGCTAATGAGTTGCTAAACTTTGTAAAACAACACAAGATATGTTACGGATATGGCATGCCGATACAGGACAAGATACCAGTAACTTCATTTGGATACATCATTTGCACAGAACTTTATTGGAAGAATAGATGAAGACAGACGATGAATACAACACATAAAGTTCAGCATGCTACTGTGCTAAGCTCTGTCTCATATAGACATAGAGCGAGGACTAAATTTAAATGAGTCCATGACAACAAGGAACAATAAAGGATGCACGGTTGGAAGGTGGTAAATACGACACCAACCAATGTAAATACTCAAGTATCCAACATTTGAACTCACAGAGAGTGTCTCCTGACAAACTTATGTCTTGTGCAGAGTACAAAGACAGTTCTCCTGGCCTACATCAGCTGCAATGCAAGGAGATTGGCATTTTCCATCCTGGTACCAGGTTACCCGCTTCTCCACCAACTCATTTAAGAAAGTATCCAGCTTATCGACATTGACGCTGGGCATTACCACAACATGTGATATACTTCCCTCACAAGCAAGCTGCCACCGTCGCACAAACTCCTCGTCCTTTGGCCTCTCAAAAACTACTGTACTACTGAGCTCGTTAAGCATCGCACTAATTCCAGCATCCGTGAGCCGATCTTTCAGGTAATGTGCATTTCTCAAGCACTTCTGAACTTCCTTCTGAAAACCTCTATAGCCTTTCCTGTTCAGGGTGTACCATAGGAAGATGGGAGCATGACCATTCCTGCTTCCCATGATTGTAGCATCTCGTGAAGCTAGATACTCAACATTGCTAGAAAGGGCATTTATGTGATTCAACCTTGTTATCTGGACACCACAGGGCATGGGACATCCAACAAACTTGTGACCAGACACGCTCACACTCCCAATGGGCTTCTTAAAGGATACCCTAGGTGCCTGATGATCAGCAATAAAGGAAATAAATCAAGGATAATAAAACAATGTGTCAAAAGAAGCAACCGATATGGCGTTAGGGGGCAAAATAGAGGTACCAGCTTAACAAATGGCATCATCAGACCAAACAGAGCACCATCACAGTGTATATAAAACCGATCCTTGAACCCACTTTTTTCAAGTGTTTCGATAACCAAGTCAAGATCATCAACTGCTCCCTTGACAGTTGTCCCTACATGAAGGAACAGTTAGGTTTACAGCACGATCATGAAGGTGCAGATTTGCAAGTGGAGTAAAGAGTGTAGCTCACCAATGTTGACATTAATAATAGCAGGTTTATCTTTGTTTTCAAGTAGCTTTCTTCCAAAATCAGCACAATCTATTTCTCCAGAGACAAGAGTGTCCACTTTAACGCAATCCATCCTGTACATTCTCGCTGCTTTGAATACTGAGTAGTGGGAGTCACGAGAGGCATACAAGATCCCATCAGGGAAAACTTCTCTTCTGTTAAACAGTTTGTAGATGTAAATAAGATTTCAGGAAGAAGATTGATTTCTATATATATTATTGCAAGTACTGACCCGACAAGAATCCCATGCAGATTTCCTTCAGTGCCACAGTTTGTAATGTATCCCCAATATTCATCCTTTTCGAGGTCCCAAAGGCGAGCAAACCAATCCAACACACCCACTTCAAACTGCCTAGAGTGCACGCCATAGTTGCTCTCAATGAATGGGTCGCCCAGGTTGTTAATGGAGAAGTGCTGCAGCTGGGAAAGAGCACCGTACTCAAAGTCCAGATTGTATGGGTAGCCTACAAGCAAACAGATGAGAGTGTCGTGAGAGTGCAAGTAGATCAGTTGTCTTGCACTCAATCAAATTCATCGATGAATCTGCACCTACAGGAACTGGATGGACTGGATACACGTTCCACCTCCTCACCAAAAGGTTAGGACCCCGCCCGAATCGTTCGGATTTTAAGCATATCATCCCGAACGTTTTTTCATGGCAACTTTAGTTGTTAACACATGGCTACTTTGTTCCAGTTCGTTTTTTTTGTCAGAAAATTGCCATTTTTGCCAACCTCACCTCACCTGAACTAAAGCTGCCATGAAAAACATTCCCGTACGTTCGGATTTATCATTGTACGGGCAAACACTATTGTTAGTATAAAATCGGGGCTAGGATCACTGTGTCTCTGCACTAGCCGGACCGGATCATAAGGATCATGAAACGAGCACAGGACGAAGGAAGGGGGGGGCTTTTACCGAGGTGGTGCTTGGTGCGCTCGACGAGGGAGCGGCGGTAGCGCGCGAGGACGCCGGCCATGGTGGCCTCGCGCTCGCCGGTGAACTCGTCGTCGGCGTCGGGCTCCTTCACCGCGAAGCAGGAGGCGTGCATGTTCCTCCCCAGCACGATCTCCCTCGTCTCGTCCACCACCTCCGGGGCCAGCTCCTTGGGCAGCGGCGCCGCGGCAGCCTTCTCGCGGAGCCCCGGGCCAGTTGGCGCCGCCACGCCATTCGCGATGGTGCCCGTCATGGCCGGCGTCGGGGGTGATTGGAACGGGGGAGGGGAGTGGGAGTGTGGATTGGAGAAGGCGGAGGAGGGGCCGAGATCCTGTGGAAATGCTGCGTCGGTTTTGATTTGGGATCTGGATGGAAATGGTGCGGTTGATTGATTAGGCTGCTGCCCCGTGTGCCTCGCATCGCGGAAAAGAAAGGCTTTGGTTGATTGGCCTGTCGTGATCGGTGTGGCCCCAGACCTCCATGGCCCAAAATCTCCTCCCTTCATACCCGTTCGGGCCTCGGAAGGGCCAACGACCCCCGATTTTCTGCGCCCGAGACTGCAAACAAGGCCCCATCCCGGCTCCC
The DNA here is from genome assembly GCA_011799875.1 of Thinopyrum elongatum. NCBI lineage: Eukaryota > Viridiplantae > Streptophyta > Magnoliopsida > Poales > Poaceae > Thinopyrum > Thinopyrum elongatum. The sequence continues at coordinate 433,645,187 of CM022298.1, read as the reverse complement.
ATCGCATTCCATTTTTTAGTCGAAGCCGCGCGCTACGGGCGAGGTGGCAGACAGACAGACTGCCGAATGGCCCCTAATTCTTGTGATGGATAAGGTAAATTAGTCCCCTCAAACAAAAAAGATAAGGTAAATTAGGTTTTTTTTTTTGCTCATGGTTTGGTCCTCGATTCCCTGTGATTATCCCTGGGCATTAGGGATTTGTTTGGAGGGACCGGGGGATATTTTTAGGGCTGATTTGATTGCCAGGGATCACGCTATCTTAGGGTTTCGGCTCCGCAGTTTGGGCGCCGAATCACGCTGTCTTTCTGTCTTATGCTTTTGCTTGGCGATTCATGCCTGCCCAGTTGGCACACAATAAGCCGACAGACAGCTCAAGTTCAGAAAGATACATCGGCGCGCTCTAGCGCTTCCTGTGGGGGTGTTATCTTGCATGCAGAGTTGACACTGCTTGGGCCGCAGATTCAGTTTATGCGTTGGGTTTTCCAGTTTGTGCTTTCGCCGCCAAAGATTTAGAATTATGTTGTGAGTTCTTGTCATTGTGCTTTGGGCGAAATTCAGTAAAACACTTTAATGTCAGATTACTATTTTGGTTGTAAGGGCATTGGTAAGGGGAGGTTGAGGGACTTATCAAATTGATAGTGCTTATCACAATGTGTTAGGGTAATAACGCTATGCAAGAAGAAAATGCAAATGTGTGACTTCTTTCAAGTTTTAACTTGATTCCTTCTGTGTTAAGCCTTTGTATCTACATTCTTATCAGTAAAGTAATACTTGCCACAAACTATGTACTCAGCTTAGTGTATATGTTGTTGTCATGACCTATTTTCTGCAGAATGTAGTAGTATGTCATTATTTGAGCTCATAAGATTCGAGTACCTTTTTAAGGGCCTTATCTGTCTTTTGACTGATTATTTTCTGTTAAAGACTTTTTTTTTGGCAGAGTTAGCCTTCACCTTGGGAATTATCTGTTAATGCAATCGGCCAACAGGTGAGCTCAGACACGTTGCATTTTTCCTGGCTATTCTGATGTATTCTCTTATGCGATCACCAATGAGTGGTTGCCCAGGTTTTGTTGTCGCAATATGGATGATCTGTTTTTAGCAGAGATAGTCCTTTTAGGCCCTGTTCGGATTGAAGGAGAGAAAAACATAGGATTGGGGTAAAATGAAGGAAAGGGAAAGGATATGAGGAGCAAAACTTTGGGTGGAAAAAAACTGTACGGTACCCATGATTGGTTGTTCGGAACGTAGGAAAACTAAAAAAGGGAATCTACACACGTTGGTCCCACCAAACGAAATTTATACCTTAAGTACCCAATAAATCCATCTTATTCTATGCATGACGTGGGTCCAAGGGGATGGATCTTAGGGCCAATCGTGCGCTTGGGCAATTGTGCACTGGTTAACCATAGTTTTCTTAGATTGTTTTGCAGCGCAAAACTGGTTGTTCAACCGTCTGGTTGTCTCAGACGATTGAAGGGGAAGTCGGACGTCAGAACGTTACATTCTTTTTAAGAGAAGAGATGATTTGATATTGTAGGCCATTCCACGAGGGTTTTGTTTCATATATTTTCCATGTTCTTAGTAATTGAGTTCCATTAGTTTTGGTTGACTAGACTTGCATCTGTAAAATAAAAAAGACTATAAATGTTCACCCTAACTAAGTTCAATACCTGCATCTGCCACTGCAATGAAGTATCATGAAAATACAAACACAAAGTACATAGCCGACCGTTGCATGACTAAGATGCACACATCTAATATTGACGCATACAAAGGTTCACACCGGCAAAAGCAAAGTCATAGGATCAAAGTTAAGCAACGGTCGACGAAAACAATGATTGAGTAGCATACATGCTCAAGGAGCTGGGCTTTGTTTGTGCTTGTCCCAAAATTCAAGATGGGAATGGGTCGGGTCGACCCGCTAGGTCACTCACCCGGCCCAGAAAGTCGAGGCCAATGGGTCAGATGGGTTGACCTTGAATCATATATACGGGTCAGTGGAGCCGGCACTGTGCGACCCGATGGATCAAGCGGGTCGACCCATCTGAACCAATCAGGCACGAACAGTGAGGCCATTTGGTATCCTCATGTTGCAGCATCTCAGTCGACAGTAGGCCCCCTCTCCCCCTCCCCCTCCCGCGACGCGCCCGCGCGCGCCGGGGGGGAAACCCTAGCCACCAGGCCCTCGGCCCCGCCTCCCTCTCCTCCTCCCCGCCGCTGCCGGCAGGCGCTGACGGGCAAAGCCCGGATGGCGCGGCGGCGGCGGGGCCCTTCCTCCTCCTCTGCCCGTGGAAGACCGGCACGGGGCGGCGCCTCGGGTGGCGGCGCTGGGCGGCCACAGGGCCCAGCGGCGCGGCGGCGGGGGCGTGATGCGGCAGCGTGTCCGGCTGGTGGCTGCGCGCCGGCGCTCCGCTTCCCGAGCGTGGCGCGGCGGCTGCGGAGCTCCTGACCCAGGAGGTGGCGCGCGGTTGGCCTACCGGCCGGATCTGGAGGTGGGGGTCGGCCGGCGGCGCGGATCTGGTGGTTCCGGCGGCGGTGTGCTCTCTAGATGCTGGCTCTTGGGGGGCTGGTGTGGGGGGCGGCGCGGATGTCCTGAACGGATCGGCCGGTCCTCCAGGCGGCCTCGGGGCTGAATCTGGTCAGTGATGGTGGATGGCGTCCGTCGGAGTGTAGGGTCCGGGAGCCGACCTGGTCTGCGTTGGTCTTCCCTCGCGTTAGTGCTCTTCTTCCTGTTGCTCCATTGTGGCGTTGATTCGAGTAGGCGCCCGTGTTGCTGCTATGTTGCGGGCGGATCGACGGTGCTGGCCATGGATATCGCGGCTGTGATGACCCCGGCTTAATCGTGCACTAATCATACACGCAAATGCACACGATCAAGCCTAAGGACTCACTTGAAGATATCACAACACAACTCTAAAACATAAATAAAGTCATACAAGGTTTATATTACAAGCCAAGGCCTCAGGGGCTCGAATACATAGCTCGATGGCATACAAGTGTCAGCGGTCTTGCGGCATTAGAAGAGTGCAGATCAGCATAAAGTAAAGTAGTAGTAGTGTTATCAACCTCGCCCAGAGATCCTTTCTCGACACCCTGCGAGAAAGCAATCCCAGAGCCATACTATCCAGTTATCATCTCAAGTGTCCAGTTCTAGTTGTACCGATCGGGATACTACTCCGAGTGTCCGTTACCGTAGG